>OZ038488.1:11848467-11953467 GCA_964036315.1 Acanthosepion esculentum
CTTCAGGCACTTTCCAAAGGTGCTGCATGCTGGGATAGACCTTGATCCAGTCGGGTAACATTAAGAAGTCTTCATCCTGACAAATCGACCATGGTGAGATTTGAACCTGAAGCAAATGTTCTAACCACACACCCATAATATATATATATATATATATATATATATATATATATATATATATATATATATATATATAGTATCTTCAGATTGCCACCCAAACACTCTGAAATGTTCATATTGGAGCTTCTGGCACCAATGCTAAGCAGTACAGCATGCCATTGCCAAATTTCTGGCTGAGTGAATTGTGTCATGGTGTCATGGTACTCTTTTTCTCACAGAAGGTGCCCAACTGACCCTACTATACTCTGATGTTGACAAAATAAAAAACAAACAACATGCTCACTCAAAATCAAAAATATAAAATGGCGACAGTTTAACCATTGCACCCTGTATAATGTGAAATCAATATTATTAATATTCACCAATGAATTAAGTGCATTGGCAATGGAGGAGAATATGCTGGAAAATGCTTATTATGTCAAAATATTTTTTTATCATTGACAACAAGCATATTAACTTATCTATGAAAAAAATTATCAATTATGCTACATTCATTCAAGATGTGGGAGATCATAGCTCACCACAAATCGCTCTCCTTTGCAGCTTTTAGTAAGACTTGTCTGTTTACCATCCTCCCCACTCCCCATTTAGCCACCCTTTAACATAAGCACATCAGGTGGGTGGCCCATTGCCTCCTCCCCACAAGCTCTTATTTTTTTTACTAATTTTAACTATAGTTAAAATTAGTAAAAATAATAAGAATTTGTTGGGGGCTGACTTTCTGACTACATTTATTAACTGTTATTTTTTTGCATTCTATAGTTATCATGCTTTTCTTAGTCTGGAACAAGGCCACAAGCTGATGAGCATTCTTGGCATTCCTAACTGATCAGGCTTGCCATTGAGATTAGTGATCAAACAAGATTCAGTGCTTTAACAATGATGGTCAACTATAGATATACTCTAAACTTAGCTAAATCTGCTAAATGGCTACACAAATTGAGGGCAAAATTTACTTCCCAAGCCGGTAACGTGCAGAAGGGTGGGGACAGAAGGTCAACAGCCCTGAGCATCCATATTGGGAGGGCATCCAATCAAAAAGTGAAATAAAATTTAGTTTATATTTAATTTGAATAAAGTGTTTATTTCATGTTTCATCTTGTTTTACATATTTAAAATGTCTTTCTTTCTTACATTTCTCAGTACTAGGCTCTATAGTCCCCACCCACCGGAGGGGCATACAATCAAGGAATTGGCCCTGGGTATTAAGCAAACATCATCAAACCTCTGCATGTTGCATTGTCCCAAGCTGCATTGTGCAACCATTAGACTCAGTCCACTTTTTATTATTTCTTGTTATTTCTTTGACTCTTAAATATTTTTTAATTGAAGAAATTCAAGTTGTGTTTTCAGAAAAAGAAACTTTTGACATTCTACAACCAGCATTCCTCTTTTTCTTTCTTCTTTTTTTTAAAAATAACAAACACAATTGAGAAATAATACAATCAAATAAAATCTGGGATATTTGGTTTATTTTCAACAACCATTGAATAAGACATCTTTTTAACTACAGAATACATGTAATGCTGGTGTAACCAATAATAAGAAAAAAAACCTAAGTGATGAAACAACATATGGATATATGATGTGGTTGAGATAAATAAGAGTTTTTACTTTCCTGTAATTTATAAGCTTTGATCACTTGTTTATTCTGGGGTATCATATAACAGTCATGGGAGACTGAGAATTAATTTGGGTATAATCCAAGTTAGTAGTTGAGATAGACATGGGAGAAAATCAACACACATATGTAGTCAAGTGAGATAAACATGTGGGAGAAATATTATGTCAAGAATTAGTCTCTACTGTGGTTCATTGTTGGCCAAAGGTATCGCTATGGATGGTGTCACTGCTAGTGGCCTGGTTAGGTTTGCTTTCCATTACGTCCATCACTAATGTCAGCCTAGTATTATCTGTTCTTGTAAGTGAAATCAGCATTGGCTTTATAGTCAGCCAGTGGCTCAGAAATAGCTGCTGCTGTGAAAACCGTGCAAACCTTTTCTGATTGTACAAAATTATGTTTTATGACCCTGGTATTTTTGGAGCAGTATTCCAGAAGTGGGTGCATGATGCTGGATAAAATTAAGGTCTGTTTTTGTCTTATGAGCTGTGGATATCAAAGTGAGCACTTTTGTTTGAGTTAAAAAATTGCAGTTACATACCAGGTATATCACTATTTTTTCCATGTAGTTACCGCCATTGGCTATGCATTCATACTAGCAATGAACAAGAGACACGCCCATTTATTTTTATTCCCAAAATTTTTTTATTTTTACTGTATGAATTATGCCACATTGTGACCTGCCTATTTTACACATTCACAAATATACAAGAGTGCCTCATATTTACTTAAGTTGAAATTATGACAGATACCGAGAGCACAATAACATTGTCGAATAGACTAAATTTTCAGCTAAAAAACACTATTTTCCCACATAGTCACTACTATTAACTATAAATCTCATCATTTTGGGAGTTGACTGCTCTGTAAGGTTGGCCTAGTATTTAGCTTACACGGCCTAACTGTACTCACATCCATTGTCTGGTTTCCATAAATAAGTGAAATTGTTTCTATATGGAAAAATTCAGTAAAATACCTCTACTTGTATACATTTTCATGTCAGATATCATTTTGCCACAATGTTGTTTTCTGTAGCAAAGCAAAAAACTTACAAGTTATTAGTAGGAAGAGTCAGCCTCTACTTCCATACCATCAACAGGTGCCTCTGATGTCGTGTGCCAATAGGCATTAATTCAAAGCATCTCTCATTTCCTTTGAAAAAAAAACTGATTTTAGTAAAAGTTTTCCAAGCAGTTTCATGAAATTTTAGTAAAAACTGACATTTAAATCATAATGGTCAGTCAAAGAGTAATGCCTACTCTCATTTGATTTTAAAATTATTACTCTGAATTCCCTGGAGTTTTTATTTATAAAATGTCTAGAAAACAAATGGAAATCTTTGTGGAGTTGCCTTCTTTTTTCTACCCATAATCCTTTTTTAAAATGGTGGCCCAAAAGAATGCAAAGTTTTCTGTTTTTTTTTTTTTTTTTTTAAACAGAAAGCGATGCAAACATTCTGTTGTGGAGTAAATAAGACAACTCCAGTAACACAACTGAACTGGGTACGACACCTTAAATAAAGGACTCCAAGTGAGTCAGTAGAAGTTCATTGGAGTCAATGAGAATTCTAAGACATAATTTTATAACTGTGAGGAGTGAGTTATAACTGTGGTGACAAGGAATCGAAACTCATACAGAGTAGGAAAAAGTAGTTTTTGCTTTGATGCACATGATAACAGTGTTGACTAGAAATTAGAACTATGTTGGTTTAATTTTTTCGCTTTGGTGTGTCTAAAAAAATCAAAAAAATCCAGATATTCTTCAAATATGGAAGAATTCTTGGCCCAAGTGGTAAAAATGCAAGAGCAAAATTTAATTGAAATAATACAGAAGACAACAGAATATTCCCAAAGTTCTTTTACTCCAGACACAGTGGCAAATGTCATATTGGAATTCACATACAATTCTGATGATGGAATTACCTTTTCTGCTTATTTTAGATGATATGAGCAAATTTTCAGAGAAGAATGCAATGACTGAGAAGACAAGAGAAAAACAAGACTTTTGTTGAGAAAGTCAGCACTGGTAGAACATAAAAAATACTGTAATTTTGTATTACCGAAAAAAGCAGGAGAAATTTGCTTTGAAGAAACAGTAAATATTCTGACTAAAAGTTTTTGCAAGAAAAGTCTGTTATTCAATACTCATTGGAAGTGTATAAATCTAACTAAAAAAGAAGACAGAAATTTTGTCACATATGCTGGAATTGTTAACAAGGAGTGTGAAAGATTCAAATTAAACAAACTGGCTCCAGATGTGTTAAAGGATTCATTTTTGTTCACGGTTTAACAGTGAAAAAAGATGCACAAATAGTACATGCTAGAGTTCTAACAAAACTTGCGCAGAATCAAAAACTAACACTACAAGGAATATTGCATGAATGTCAGAGAATCCTAAATCTGTGATGAGACACAGAAGAGATTGAAGAAAAAGAATGTGCATACATACAAGCTAAAGAAAGTGGAAAAAGAAGAAGTAATCCATGTTTCAGATGTGGAAGGTTACATCTCAAAGATGACTGTCCCTTTAAGAATTCAAAGTGCTACAAGTGTGGCAATATAAGACATAAAAAGTCACACTGTAAAACTAATGCAAGGAAAAGTTCTCACAGAAAAAAATCTGAATACACAATATTGCGATGGAAAAAATAATTACAGAAAACTAAAGAAAATTTGTGTATATGAAAATTAATAAATTTGGATATAAAAATACAGCTAGACACTGGTAATGATATCACAATAATCAACAAAGCTACACAGAAAGCAAACAGAAAATCTATATTAAAAAGAACTTCAAAAATTACATGTGCAATGTCGGGTGAGAAATTATTTTTTATTGGTAAAATGACTTGTAACATCTCATTTTGTAACAAGTGTGTAAAAGCTAAGGCTTACATGTTAAAAAATACTACAAACTTATTCAGTACTGACTGAATGGAATTATTTGAGTTGTGGGATTTACCTAAAAATATTTATTGCAAAAATATAAGTGAACAAGTTACCAGTTTTAAAAACCAGTGTGAAAATTTAAAGGAAGAATTGAAAAAATGTTTTCCAGATGTTCTGTCAGATGAGTTGTGTCAGTGTTCCAAAGTCAAAGCAAAATTTCAAGTGAAAAAATGGTTACACAAGTGTTTAAACTGAAACATAGTGTACCATTCACAGCATTGGATCAAATCAACAAAGAATTAGATAGACTTGAAAAAATTGACCATTCAAAATGGGAAGCGCCAGCCATGTATGTAAAGAAAAAAAATAATAAAATTCATATTTGTGCTGATTTTTTGACAGGGTTAAACAAATGTTTAGAATCCCATAACTAACTATCACCAAGTCCAGAGGAAATTTTTGCGAATTTAAACAGTGGAAAAATGTTTTTGAAGCTGGAACTTCCTGAAGTGTATTTGCAAATACAAGTTGAAGAGGAATGTCCAAAGTTAATAACTATAAATATGCACAAGGAATTCTATAAATTCAACCGACTTCCTTTTGTGATAAAAGTTGCTCCAGTTATATTTCAACAAGCTATGGATACTATGCTTGCAGATTGTGATTTCACAGTTACTTATCTGGATGATATATTAATTTAAAGTGTATCTACAGAACAACATATCAGGCATGTGAAAAGAGTTTTTGGAAAAATATGAGAATACAGGTTCAATCTCAGTGAGGAAAAGTGCATATTGTTCTTGCCTAAAATCAAGTACCTGGGACAAATCATTGACAAAAATGGTCGTCAACCAGATCCGTCAAGAGCAATTATAAATTAGAATATGCCTCCTCCAACAAACATTACTAGGGTACAAGCACTTCTATGACCAGCAAATTATTATCAAATCTATAGACTTAATATGCAGAATTTGAGAGCTCCACTGAACAATCTGCTTAAAAAAGACATAAAGTAGAACTGGGCTGATAAGTGTCAGAAGGCGTTTGAAGAAATCAAATCAAGAAAATACTAACTTATCATGAGCACACTATGCTCAAAAAGTAGAAATCATATTGGTTTCAGATGCTTTTGACTATGGTATGTGAACGGTAATTCTACATAAATATAATAATGTTAACATGAAGGCCATTGCACATGTTTCACAAGTAAAAATAGAAATTAAAATATATTATGCAATGTAGTATGAAAACTACCAATTACCCTGGAAGAAATAAAAGTAAAAAGCAAAACAAGACATTTATTTCGAAAATAAAAAAATGACTAAAAGAAAGTAAGAAAGATAGATGATTTTTAGAACGCAAACCAAACTTGAACGCCTACTTGCTATGTAACAAGTACTGATTTTTGCACAAAAAGTAGTAATACCTAGAATACTACAAAAGCGGATATTAAATGAATTTCATAGTGAACATCTGGGAATTTCAAGGATGGGATCTCTGATGAGAAGCTATGTATACTGAACCAAAATGGACCCAGAAAATGAAAAATTAGTAAAAGCCTGCAGATGTTGTGCTCTGGCAGCAAAATCACATACCACAAAATTACAACCTTGGCCAAAGACAGATATGCTGTGGTCAAGACAGCACATAGATTTCACAGGTTCAATAAACTGATCACATTATCTTGGATAGCATTACTAAGTGGCCTAAAATTTGTAAGTGCAAAATACCAACTTGTGAATTTTTTACACAAATTGTTTGCAAGATATGGTATTCCAGATGCCTGAGTCTTGAATAACGGTACCCAATTCACTGCTTATGACTATAAGAATTCTGTAAAATGTTCTTGATTGGACATATTACTACTCTGTCATATCACTCAAAGTCAAACAGACAAGCTGAACGATTTATGGATACTTTTAAGAGAGCTTTAAAAATATCAAGTAATGATAAAGTGAGCAAAGAAGCATTACAAACTTTCTTAAACATATACCAAATCCCAATACACCGACAGACATGTCCCTGGCAGAATTGATACTCACAAGAAAAATTAAATCAGTGTTTGACAAGTTGTTACTAGGTCAAAAAAGAACAAGAACAGATAACAAATAGGACTCAAAATTGGCAAAAAAGTGTTATTCAGAGTATATAAAAATGAAAAAAAATATGGGATGATGACGTAATAAGGTCACAAATTAGAAAAATAATATATATGGTTTCCCAGAATGCTGACAGAAAGAGAAACAGGTGCTTGCAAATCAAGAACTTCTGAAGTCTTGACCTGGCACTCTCAAACCTTCATCTGTGTTGGCCTGTAAAGATGTCACTCAAAAAACAGCAGTTCTACAATGAGGATGAGGTTAAAAAAACAACTTGCATATGGTTGAGGAAGAAACCGAGATAATTCTATGAGTTTGGTATACATGCCCTCATTCAAAGTTGCTTACTTGTTTCATCTTTGGTATTCTCAGCATTCTTCAAGTCTTCATTTGTGAGGAAATTGTCCAGCATTTACTGCCATCTAAGACGATTGAAAATGCAAAGTAGTTCAGTGCTCTTTTCTTTGTTTCTAACAAAATTTTCATGGTTCTTAATACTTTAACTTTCAGAAGGCATCTTTTGCTATTCTTTGGCACAAAAATTTACCAAATGTAACAGAAAAATAATTTAAATATTTTTGTCATTTTTTTCATGGTATTCAGAAAACTGCTGACAATAAATTGTTAAAAATCACTCATGACAGAATTGCATATTTGTTGTTATTTGGATAATTCTTTAAGAAATTTGGTCTAATTATTTTTTTCTCTGAGTCTTCAGCATGGAGTTTTATCATCTCTTGAAAGTTCATAGATTTGCAGATCTGTAACTGCTATTGAGAGATCTTACTGCTATCAATATTTTCTAATGTTTGCTCATTAACCATTTTTGATCTGCCATCTTGTCTTGACCTCTTTCTTACAAATATCTATTACAAAGAAAAAGATTTCATGTTTTGTATTCTTCTTGGAAGTCAGCCTTCAAAAGTTTATTTCAAACATCAATATCATAATTTTATTTTATTTGATGCACACAATTGATTCAATCATATACAAAATGCTGTGAAATGCCTTCACCCTCAATAAAAAAAACTATAACATTTCATGAACAAATAAATTCAAAACATTTCTTCAAAGTATATCCGAATTCTTATAAATGATAACGAAACACATTTTATATAATTCTGTAAAAAGAGAGATTTATGCTTAATATATTTTATTTACATAAGACACTTTAAGATTACATGGTTATGAAATTTATTGGAGTTACATGAGTACAGCTCAAAGCCAAACTGGAGAAATTGAAGGTATGAAGATGGTCTTATATTAACCTTCCAAATAAACGAGGATTTTTCTCCATTGAAACATTCTGAAGAATACTAGGATGGAAAATGCAACACTGAAATCCATTGGGACACTGAGATAGTGAAAGATGCCTTCCAAAAGCTAAGCAAAATATTAAGAAATTAAAAAATTCCATTAGAAACAAAGAAAAGAGTACTGAACAATAACATAATATCAGTTCTCTTGTATGGCAATGAATACTGGATAATCTCCCCACAGATGAAAAGACTTGAAGCAACAGAAATATAATTCTACAGAAGGATTTTGAGAATACTATAGACTTAACATGTGAGTAAGAACAAAGTTTCAGGGAAAATGGAAACAAAAAAGACACTTATAGTTAGAATTAGAAAGAGATAGTTGAAATTTCTAAGACACATAATGAGGAAAGAGGGGTTGGAAAATGTGATACTCACAGGGCAGATTAAAGGCAAGAAGGAAACAATGCATAACCTACACAGTGAGCTTGAGTAAATGGATGGTGGGACAGGTTCTGGGAGAGATAACAAAATAACAAACATTATTAAGAGCTACAAAGAACAGGAAATTGTGGAGAGCCATGCATTTCTGTAATAAAATCATTAGAAAATCCCACTATATATTTAGAGATGCTTGATAAAATCCAAAGAAAATCTGCAATGTCATTGGTTTTAACCTGGCGTCTTGGCTTCAGGCACTTTCCCCATGTTGTTTCCATAAATGCTTTCATGGTAATTGTTCTGATGAAATTTCCTCTAAGGTAACTAGACTTTATAAATTTCAGCACAGTACTAGACTAGATTGGCAGCCATGTTTCATCGTTTTACAGTTGAAATAAGTTCTATGCTAACAGTCTCTTCTCTCACACTTCTCGCTTGTGGAACTCTCTTCTGACTCCTTATCTTCTAGTCAACTTTGAGCTTTAAAAATTTAAATGTCAAGTGTTATCTTCTATCTTCTTAGTTCTTGTTCTTTTTTTGTTCTCTCTCCTTAATAGTAGTTTTTCTCATATTCTTGAACACTCAGTAGCCTCCTCCATCCCCGTGTCTTAGTGGCCTTATTGCCTTGGTTGGGATGAAATGATATATTATCCATATTATGTTACTGTTTTCAATAATACTACTTGCCTTAATTCCTGACCACTGACAATCCCTTTCTTTCTGATTTTCAATGTATTTTTACATTAAAAACATGAGTATTGCATCTATACTGTAGATATCATTGATTATTCATCAAATCACACTATTTTTTAACTTCTTAGAATTTATAATTCAAGAAATAATTCCCTGGTTTCCTGAGTGCTAAAATTTATGCAAACAACTTTTTTTTATCAGTAATACTAGCAGTAATTCCTGGTTACTGCAGAATAACAATATTTGTATTCGGAAAGCACAACTTTGAAATTGAGTGCTAAAACTGGTTCAATCTAGTTTCAGGTCTAACCTTGCACAGTTCAATGTTTAGCCGTCAGTTTTTTCTCTACTGCAAGAAATATTTATAATGCAGAAAAAATTAAATTTGATGAGTGATGGAGTAGTTGTAAAGCCTGTGGGCAGTGATAAGTAAACTTTTCGACCACTACAATCTTAACCTCTTCAAGTTCAATGTCAACCATTATCTATCCTACCTATCTTAATAATCTAATTTTTTTATGTACATAAAACAACCCAATTTATTAACCTCCTAACTTGAATGGCTCTTGGGCATTTTAATGGTGAACAATAGCATTCTTTTGTTTCTTGGTTTCGAATATAGTCAAATGCAGATAGTAACTGAATACTACTTCATTTTCCACTATACCAATAAAATCTGTCACTTTTTATGTAAACATTAGGGAGAATGAAAACTTTGACCTAATAAATCATCCCTCTAATAGCACAGGTTGCATAAATAAGCAGTTTCAAAAAAAGTTTCAACTTATCCTAGTTTTCTGTATTTTCAAATCTAGAATCATCTTCTATCCAACACTGTTTGGACACTATTTACATTCAGACTAATATCCTCATTTTGTTATTATTAACATTTCGAACTTTTAGCTTTGTGGTCTTCATCAGTGACTCACTAGAAATGGGGTGAACAATAACTGAACAGTATTAAATAAGAATTTGATATCTCTATGAGAACACTCTACACATGTAGGTTAAATAAAGGTTCAGTTTGAAATTCCCTGAAGGTTACCAGAACTGACAAGAACGAAGGCCAGAGAGTACAATGGCCGAAACATTCTGATAACAACAACAAAGATAAGGACAATACTCTGCATGTAAATAAGGATAACTCCTCATCCCAGAAATTAAGACAGAAACTGTTCAACCACTCAGATCTCTATACCATTGTGTACCATTGTTGTTGCTGACACAACTTTTCAGCTTAATGCATTTTCCAGCCCTTGTCAAATGTAATTTTTGGTTCCACTCCCCATGGGAAATGATTGAAAAACATTTGCCCCTCCACAATTTATAGGCAAAAGCCATAAATGTATGCTGGGATTTTTTCATAGCCAATAAAATAGGCCAATTCTTGGTTAACTCTGACTCAGTCCTGATCTGCTGATTCAGGTGGTTTGGGTTGACTTGTTGAACTCCCAGCCCTTGGACAGAGAGGAACCCAGACGAGGCTATGCCAAAGGGCAGAGTCACATCTGGGAAGGTAGACAAGCAAGACTGTGCATGCAGGGTCTACAGAAAATTTTTGTCCAAGTGTACAGGCTTGGATTTGCCCCACATAAAAACGGCCTTGTGCCACAACCTGCCTTGTGGGGAGGCAAGGTAAATAACCTCAGTCCTGGTCTGTCTTGTTTTGAAATTGAAATGTTACATTTGCTTATCTGAATTTACTTTTGTGTGTCAACCCCAATTCTTAGTTTGTGAACTTTTTTGCTATATTACTGTTGCATTGCCCTATTACAGTTAATTTTCCTTGCATATATTGTTTGCTTGCTTTATATTATTTTTGGCCTGTTCTTTTCTTTTTCTTGTTATTGTAAACTTTCTCATTTATGTTTGTTGGGCAGTTCTGTCATTTATTTTACATTTAACCATGGACACTCTACAATAATCCATAAAACAAAAGGAAATCTCTAAGATAATCAGAATCTAAAATTGATAATTGTTTACCTCTGAGCTTTACTTCAACATCAAATCATCAACTTTAAAATGTTTAAAACAATTTGGGTAGATATTCTTCCATTTTCATGCATTCTTGAATTCTCTGAGCAACTTCAATGTTCAATGGCTTTGAGGCCCAATTTAAAATAATGAATCAAAATTGCCAGAAACTCAGTACACGCATTTACCATTACGACATTTGAAAAAACATGTTCAGATGAAGAGCTTCCTAATATGATGTATACAACAATAATATGAATAATATACTATAGTCATATTCTTTAGATGTGTAAATGAAATAACATTTGGATTAAAACATGTCAAAAATTAAATTAAATTTGATACACTCTAATACATAAAAATAATAATATTAATAAAATATTGGCGTCATGAGAGTCTTTAGATGTGAATATGAATTTAACTTTTGGAGTTGAAGTCTTTCAAAAATTAAAATTATTCTTATTTATGAGTGGGAAGTAGCCAGTTTCCCACCACTGAAGAATGGCCATCATTGATCCAAGTGGTGAAGGTCAAGCAGCAGCACCAACCAGGAGCAGCTGAAGACCTCAAGGAGGATGGGGAGGCTAATAACTTTGGAGTCAAATGGAAATTGTTCTTATTCATGCCATATTTCCTCAAGATGCATGCAATCATGGCTCTCTAAAAAAACTCCTTTTTCTTTATATCTGTGAGTTGCCATAAGTTCTTGGAAAAGAACAGTGTTATTTCCTGTTGCTTTCTCCACAGCTTTGAATTCAAAGTAGCTCTCCTGCTATTTAAGACTAGAGAGCTGAGTTTACCCTACTATTTAACACATCATTGGTGGAAGACGATATGGATTCATGCCTTCCCAAAGAGAATTTGTGCAACAATGAATGCCACAAACTAGGCCAGAATTTGAACTCAGCTCGCTGAATCCAATTTTAAACCAATAACAATATGTGATTAATATCATATCATAATAATAATGATAATATAATGGCATCAGAGATAGTCTTTAGATGTGTACATTAAAAAAACTTTGAAACAGAAGTCTATAAAAATGAATATACCTCTGATACAGCCTTATATATAATAATAATAATATAGTGGAGTCATGGTCTTTAGATATGTACATGAAATAAGCTTTGGATTGAAAGTCTGTCAAAAATGAAAATTATTCTTATTTATGAATGGGAAGTAGCCAACCTCTCACCACTTAAGAATGGCCATCATTGGTCCCTGGACCAGTGAAAGCCCAGCAGTGGCACCAACCAGGAGGATTGGGAGGCTAATCAAAACTTTTAAAGTCAGGTCTGAAATTTCCACTGTATAATGTTTGATCGATATAATTCATATTCACATAGAGTCAGTGAAGCAGATTATATTGAAAAATAAATATTGGTTGTGCAAAAAAAAAATCCTTGCAAACTTATTTATTAACCAATGTATATTATAGATTGAAAATCAGAAAAAAGAGATTGTCAGTGGTCAGGAATTAATGCAAGAATTACTGATATAACATGTTTTTTTTTATATCTAACATCTTGGCTAGCATAGTGTAAATAAATGTATTTATATCAGGCAGGCAAACATGTTTTTATCTTGAACTATTATTCAACCTAAGTAAATATAAAGCATCTGGCTCTGTCATACCAGAATGGAATCAGATTGATTCGTGTCAAACACGTTTCTCCTATGACATTACCACAGCCGAGCACATGGCAATTTTAATGTCATTTGCAATCATAAATTGTTATAAATAAATAAATAAAAAAGCAGCTTACTCCCAAAGCACTATTTATCATCTTCTTATCTCTTTGTTCCCAACTGAGGAACTTTGTGAAAGTTATCCTGGATGACAGTAATTGTCTTGTTTATTTATGTAGAACTTTGATGTTTCCATTTTTAAAGGATTGCCGTCGCTCTTGTAATGAACAATTCTCATTGCTAATCTTCTGGGATTTCAAGAGACCATTTTTTGTCCATGTACAATGTCTGTATTCATTCAGCCAATGTGTATATTTTATTGTTAAACAATAATACTGACATGCTGAAGACAATATCTAAAAATTGCAGTTAATTCAAGTATTTAGTTTTGTGAGTTGGATTTGATAAGCAAATCCACTGTCAGAAATTGAACTATAAAAAACAGCTCTTGAATATTAAACTATTGAACAATTCTGATATATCTACTGTAAAAATCACACAAAAGTTGATGGAGACAATGCACAGAATAGTAGGGAATAGATTTTAGATAAGCATTTCAAGAGTCAATGATGACTACTAGTTTTAAGTCAAGGGTTTTTTGAAATGTTGCCAATAAAAATGGGCATGAATATAAATGTGGAGAAATTTAGAAGATAAATAAGATATAAAATGTGACTAGTAAAAAAAAAGAATAAAATAGAAAATTTCAGGATGGTAACTTTCCAAAAGAAGAAAAGAGCATGAAGAAAGCAGGTTTAGAGATAGAGAAATAAAGAGAAAGAGAGAGAGAGAGAGGAAAAGAAGGCAAGTCCAGTAATAGAGAGAGAGAGAGAGAGAGAGAGAGAGGAAAAGAAGGCAAGTTCAGTGATGAAGAGAGAGAGAGAGAGAGGAAAAGAAGGCAAGTCCAGTGATAAAGAGAGACCGAGAGGAAAAGAAGGTAAGTTCAGTGATGAAGAGAGAGAGAGAGAGATAGAGGAAAAGAAGGCAAGTTCAGTGATGAAGAGAGAGAGAGAGAGAGGAAAAGAAGGCAAGTCCAGTGATAAAGAGAGACAGAGAGGAAAAGAAGGTAAGTTCAGTGATGAAGAGAGAGAGAGAGAGATAGAGGAAAAGAAGGCAAGTTCAGTGATGAAGAGAGAGAGAGAGAGATAGAGGAAAAGAAGGCAAGTTCAGTGATGAAGAGAGAGAGAGAGAGATAGAGGAAAAGAAGGCAAGTTCAGTGATGAAGAGAGAGAGAGAGATAGAGGAAAAGAAGGCAAGTTCAGTGATGAAGAGAGAGAGAGAGAGAGAGAGAGGAAAAGAAGACAAGTTCATTGATGAAGAGAGAGAGAGAGATAGAGAAAAAGAAGGCAAGTTCAGTGATAAAGAGAGAGATAGAGGAAAAGAAGGCAAGTTCAGTGATGAAGAGAGAGAGAGAGAGAGGAAAAGAAGGCAAGTCCAGTGATAAAGAGAGACCGAGAGGAAAAGAAGGTAAGTTCAGTGATGAAGAGAGAGAGAGAGAGATAGAGGAAAAGAAGGCAAGTTCAGTGATGAAGAGAGAGAGAGAGATAGAGGAAAAGAAGGCAAGTTCAGTGATGAAGAGAGAGAGAGAGAGAGAGAGAGAGAGGAAAAGAAGACAAGTTCATTGAAGAAGAGAGAGAGAGAGATAGAGGAAAAGAAGGCAAGTTCAGTGATGAAGAGAGAGAGAGATAGAGGAAAAGAAGGCAAGTTCAGTGATAAAGAGAGACAGAGAGGAAAAGAAGGCAAGTTCAGTGATGAAGAGAGAGAGAGAGAGATAGAGGAAAAGAAGGCAAGTTCAGTGATGAAGAGAGAGAGAGAGAGAGAGAGAGATAGAGGAAAAGAAGACAAGTTCAGTGATGAAGAGAGAGAGAGAGATAGAGGAAAAGAAGGCAAGTTCAGTGATGAAGAGAGAGAGAGAGAGAGGAAAAGAAGGCAAGTCCAGTGATAAAGAGAGACAGAGAGGAAAAGAAGGTAAGTTCAGTGATGAAGAGAGAGAGAGAGATAGAGGAAAAGAAGGCAAGTTCAGTGATGAAGAGAGAGAGAGAGAGATAGAGGAAAAGAAGGCAAGTTCAGTGATGAAGAGAGAGAGAGAGATAGAGGAAAAGAAGGCAAGTTCAGTGATGAAGAGAGAGAGAGAGAGAGATAGAGGAAAAGAAGGCAAGTTCAGTGATGAAGAGAGAGAGAGAGAGATAGAGGAAAAGAAGGCAAGTTCAGTGATGAAGAGAGAGAGAGAGATAGAGGAAAAGAAGGCAAGTTCAGTGATGAAGAGAGAGAGAGAGAGATAGAGGAAAAGAAGACAAGTTCAGTGATGAAGAGAGAGAGAGAGATAGAGGAAAAGAAGGCAAGTTCAGTGATGAAGAGAGAGAGAGAGATAGAGGAAAAGAAGGCAAGTTCAGTGATGAAGAGAGAGAGAGAGAGAGGAAAAGAAGGCAAGTCCAGTGATAAAGAGAGACCGAGAGGAAAAGAAGGTAAGTTCAGTGATGAAGAGAGAGAGAGAGAGATAGAGGAAAAGAAGGCAAGTTCAGTGATGAAGAGAGAGAGAGAGATAGAGGAAAAGAAGGCAAGTTCAGTGATGAAGAGAGAGAGAGAGAGATAGAGGAAAAGAAGGCAAGTTCAGTGATGAAGAGAGAGAGAGAGAGAGAGGAAAAGAAGGCAAGTTCAGTGATGAAGAGAGAGAGAGAGAGAGAGAGAGAGAGAGAGAGGAAAAGAAGGCAAGTTCAGTGATGAAGAGAGAGAGAGAGATAGAGGAAAAGAAGGCAAGTTCAGTGATGAAGAGAGAGAGAGAGAGAGGAAAAGAAGGCAAGTCCAGTGATAAAGAGAGGTTGAGAGGAAAAGAAGGTAAGTTCAGTGATGAAGAGAGAGAGAGAGAGATAGAGGAAAAGAAGGCAAGTTCAGTGATGAAGAGAGAGAGAGAGATAGAGGAAAAGAAGGCAAGTCCAGTGATAAAGAGAGACAGAGAGGAAAAGAAGGTAAGTTCAGTGATGAAGAGAGAGAGAGAAAGAAAGAGGAAAAGAAGGCAAGTTCAGTGATGAAGAGAGAGAGAGAGAGAGATAGAGGAAAAGAAGGCAAGTTCAGTGATGAAGAGAGAGAGAGAGAGATAGAGGAAAAGAAGACAAGTTCAGTGATGAAGAGAGAGAGAGAGATAGAGGAAAAGAAGGCAAGTTCAGTGATGAAGAGAGAGAGAGAGAGAGATAGAGGAAAAGAAGGCAAGTTCAGTGATGAAGAGAGAGAGAGAGAGATAGAGGAAAAGAAGGCAAGTTCAGTGATGAAGAGAGAGAGAGAGAGATAGAGGAAAAGAAGGCAAGTTCAGTGATGAAGAGAGAGAGAGAGAGATAGAGGAAAAGAAGACAAGTTCAGTGATGAAGAGAGAGAGAGAGATAGAGGAAAAGAAGGCAAGTTCAGTGATGAAGAGAGAGAGAGAGATAGAGGAAAAGAAGGCAAGTTCAGTGATGAAGAGAGAGAGAGAGAGAGGAAAAGAAGGCAAGTCCAGTGATAAAGAGAGACCGAGAGGAAAAGAAGGTAAGTTCAGTGATGAAGAGAGAGAGAGAGAGAGATAGAGGAAAAGAAGGCAAGTTCAGTGATGAAAAGAGAGAGAGAGATAGAGGAAAAGAAGGCAAGTTCAGTGATGAAGAGAGAGAGAGAGAGATAGAGGAAAAGAAGGCAAGTTCAGTGATGAAGAGAGAGAGAGAGATAGAGGAAAAGAAGGCAAGTTCAGTGATGAAGAGAGAGAGAGAGAGAGAGAGAGAGAGAGAGGAAAAGAAGGCAAGTTCAGTGATGAAGAGAGAGAGAGAGAGAGAGAGAGAGAGAGAGAGGAAAAGAAGGCAAGTTCAGTGATGAAGAGAGAGAGAGAGATAGAGGAAAAGAAGGCAAGTTCAGTGATGAAGAGAGAGAGAGAGAGAGGAAAAGAAGGCAAGTCCAGTGATAAAGAGAGGTTGAGAGGAAAAGAAGGTAAGTTCAGTGATGAAGAGAGAGAGAGAGAGATAGAGGAAAAGAAGGCAAGTTCAGTGATGAAGAGAGAGAGAGAGATAGAGGAAAAGAAGGCAAGTCCAGTGATAAAGAGAGACAGAGAGGAAAAGAAGGTAAGTTCAGTGATGAAGAGAGAGAGAGAGAGATAGAGGAAAAGAAGGCAAGTTCAGTGATGAAGAGAGAGAGAGAGAGAGATAGAGGAAAAGAAGGCAAGTTCAGTGATGAAGAGAGAGAGAGAGAGATAGAGGAAAAGAAGACAAGTTCAGTGATGAAGAGAGAGAGAGAGATAGAGGAAAAGAAGGCAAGTTCAGTGATGAAGAGAGAGAGAGAGAGAGATAGAGGAAAAGAAGGCAAGTTCAGTGATGAAGAGAGAGAGAGAGAGATAGAGGAAAAGAAGGCAAGTTCAGTGATGAAGAGAGAGAGAGAGAGATAGAGGAAAAGAAGGCAAGTTCAGTGATGAAGAGAGAGAGAGAGAGATAGAGGAAAAGAAGACAAGTTCAGTGATGAAGAGAGAGAGAGAGATAGAGGAAAAGAAGGCAAGTTCAGTGATGAAGAGAGAGAGAGAGATAGAGGAAAAGAAGGCAAGTTCAGTGATGAAGAGAGAGAGAGAGAGAGGAAAAGAAGGCAAGTCCAGTGATAAAGAGAGACCGAGAGGAAAAGAAGGTAAGTTCAGTGATGAAGAGAGAGAGAGAGAGAGATAGAGGAAAAGAAGGCAAGTTCAGTGATGAAAAGAGAGAGAGAGATAGAGGAAAAGAAGGCAAGTTCAGTGATGAAGAGAGAGAGAGAGAGATAGAGGAAAAGAAGGCAAGTTCAGTGATGAAGAGAGAGAGAGAGATAGAGGAAAAGAAGGCAAGTTCAGTGATGAAGAGAGAGAGAGAGAGAGAGAGAGAGAGAGGAAAAGAAGACAAGTTCAGTGATGAAGAGAGAGAGAGAGAGATAGAGGAAAAGAAGGCAAGTTCAGTGATAAAGAGAGAGAGAGAGAGAGAGATAGAGGAAAAGAAGACAAGTTCAGTGATGAAGAGAGAGAGAGAGATAGAGGAAAAGAAGGCAAGTTCAGTGATGAAGAGAGAGAGAGAGAAAGAGGAAAAGAAGGCAAGTTCAGTGATGAAGAGAGAGAGAGAGATAGAGGAAAAGAAGGCAAGTTCAGTGATGAAGAGAGAGAGAGAGAGAGATAGAGGAAAAGAAGGCAAGTTCAGTGATGAAGAGAGAGAGAGAGAGATAGAGGAAAAGAAGGCAAGTTCAGTGATGAAGAGAGAGAGAGAGAGGAAAAGAAGGCAAGTCCAGTGATAAAGAGAGACCGAGAGGAAAAGAAGGTAAGTTCAGTGATGAAGAGAGAGAGAGAGAGAGATAGAGGAAAAGAAGGCAAGTTCAGTGATGAAGAGAGAGAGAGAGATAGAGGAAAAGAAGGAGAGTTCAGTGATAAAGAGAGACAGAGAGGAAAAGAAGGCAAGTTCAGTGATGAAGAGAGAGAGAGAGAGATAGAGGAAAAGAAGGCAAGTTCAGTGATGAAGAGAGAGAGAGAGATAGAGGAAAAGAAGGCAAGTTCAGTGATGAAGAGAGAGAGAGAGATAGAGGAAAAGAAGACAAGTTCAGTGATGAAGAGAGAGAGAGAGAGAGATAGAGGAAAAGAAGGCAAGTTCAGTGATGAAGAGAGAGAGAGATAGAGGAAAAGAAGGCAAGTTCAGTGATGAAGAGAGAGAGAGAAAGATAGAGGAAAAGAAGGCAAGTTCAGTGATAAAGAGAGACAGAGAGGAAAAGAAGGCAAGTTCAGTGATGAAGAGAGAGAGAAAGATAGAGGAAAAGAAGGCAAGTTCAGTGATGAAGAGAGAGAGAGATAGAGGAAAAGAAGGCAAGTTCAGTGATGAAGAGAGAGAGAGAGATAGAGGGAAAGAAGTCAAGTGATGAAGAGAGAGAGAGAGAGATAGAGGAAAAGAAGACAAGTTCAGTGATGAAGAGAGAGAGAGAGGGAGATAGAGGAAAAGAAGGCAAGTTCAGTGATAAAGAGAGACAGAGAGGAAAAGAAGGCAAGTTCAGTGATGAAGAGAGAGAGAGAGATAGACGAAAAGAAGGCAAGTTCAGTGATGAAGAGAGAGAGAGATAGATAGAGGAAACGAAGGCAAGTTCAGTGATGAAGAGAGAGAGAGAGGAAAAGAAGGCAAGTTCAGTGATGAAGAGAGAGAGAGAGATAGAGGAAAAGAAGGCAAGTTCAGTGATAAAGAGAGACAGAGAGGAAAAGAAGGCAAGTTCAGTGATAAAGAGAGAGAGATAGAGGAAAAGAAGGCAAGTTCAGTGATGAAGAGAGAGAGAGAGAGATAGAGGAAAAGAAGGCAAGTTCAGTGATGAAGAGAGAGAGATAGAGGAAAAGAAGGCAAGTTCAGTGATGAAGAGAGAGAGAGAGAGGAAAAGAAGGCAAGTTCAGTGATGAAGAGAGAGAGAGAGAGAGAGAGAGAGAGGAAAAGAAGGCAAGTTCAGTGATGAAGAGAGAGAGAGAGAGAGAGAGAGGAAAAGAAGGCAAGTTCAGTGATGAAGAGAGAGAGAGAGGAAAAGAAGGCAAGTTCAGAGATGAAGAGAGAGAGATAGAGGAAAAGAAGGCAAGTTCAGTGATGAAGAGAGAGAGAGAGAGAGAGGAAAAGAAGGCAAGTTCAGTGATGAAGAGAGAGAGAGAGAGAGAGGAAAAGAAGGCAAGTTCAGTGATGAAGAGAGAGAGAGAGAGATAGAGGAAAAGAAGGCAAGTTCAGTGATGAAGAGAGAGAGAGAGAGTGGAAAAGAAGGCAAGTTCAGTGATGAATAGAGAGAGAGAGAGATAGAGGAAAAAAAGGCAAGTTCAGTGATGAAGAGAGAGAGAGAGAGATAGAGGAAAAGAAGGCAAGTTCAGTGATGAAGAGAGAGAGAGAGAGAGAGGAAAAGAAGGCAAGTTCAGTGATGAAATGAGAGAGAGAGGAAAAGAAGGCAAGTTCAGTGATGAAGAGAGAGAGATAGAGGAAAAGAAGGCAAGTTCAGTGATGAAGAGAGAGAGAGAGAGAGATAGGGGAAAAGAAGGCAAGTTCAGTGATGAAGAGAGAGAGAGAGAGAGAGAGAGGAAAAGAAGGCAAGTTCAGTGATGAAGAGAGAGAGAGTGAGAGAGATAGAGGAAAAGAAGACAAGTTCAGTGATGAAGAGAGAGAGAGAGAGATAGAGGAAAAGAAGGCAAGTTCAGTGATGAAGAGAGAGAGAGAGAGAGAGAGGAAAAGAAGGCAAGTTCAGTGATGAAGAGAGACAGAGAGGAAAAGAAGGCAAGTTCAGTGATGAAGAGAGAGAGAGAGAGAGAGGAAAAGAAGGCAAGTTCAGTGATGAAGAGAGAGAGAGAGAGAGAGGAAAAGAAGGCAAGTTCAGTGATGAAGAGAGAGAGAGAGAGAGGAAAAGAAGGCAAGTTCAGTGATGAAGAGAAAGAGAGTGAGAGAGAGAGGAAAAGAAGGCAAGTTCAGTGATGAAGAGAGAGAGAGAGAGAGGAAAAGAAGGCAAGTTCAGTGATGAAGAGAGAGAGAGAGAGGAAAAGAAGGCAAGTTCAGTGATGAAGAGAGAGAGAGAGAGAGATAGAGGAAAAGAAAACAAGTTCAGTGATGAAGAGAGAGAGAGAGAGAGGAAAAGAAGGCAAGTTCAGTGATGAAGAGAGAGAGAGAGAGAGGAAAAGAAGGCAAGTTCAGTGATGAAGAGAGAGAGAGAGAGAGGAAAAGAAGGCAAGTTCAGTGATGAAGAGAGAGAGGAAAAGAAGGCAAGTTCAGTGATGAAGAGAGAGATAGAGGAAAAGAAGGCAAGTTTAGTGATGAAGAGAGAGAGAGAGAGAGGAAAAGAAGGCAAGTTCAGTGATGAAGAGAGAGAGAGAGAGAGGAAAAGAAGGCAAGTTCAGTGATGAAGAGAGAGAGAGAGATAGAGGAAAAGAAGGCAAGTTCAGTGATGAAGAGAGAGAGGGAGATAGAGGAAAAGAAGGCAAGTTCAGTGATAAAGAGAGAGAGAGAGGAAAAGAAGGCAAGTTCAGTGATGAAGAGAGAGAGAGAGAGATAGAGGAAAAGAAGGCAAGTTCAGTGATGAAGAGAGAGAGAGAGAGATAGAGGAAAAGAAGGCAAGTTCAGTGATAAAGAGAGAGAGAGAGGAAAAGAAGGCAAGTTCAGTGATAAAGAGAGAGAGAGAGAGGAAAAGAAGGCAAGTTCAGTGATGAAGAGAGAGAGATAGAGGAAAAGAAGGCAAGTTCAGTGATGAAGAGAGAGAGAGAGAGAGAAGAAAAGAAGGCAAGTTCAGTGATGAAGAGAGAGAGAGAGAGAGAGAGAGGAAAAGAAGGCAAGTTCAGTGATGAAGAGAGAGAGAGAGAGAGAGAGGAAAAGAAGGCAAGTTCAGTGATGAAGAGAGAGAGAGAGAGGAAAAGAAGGCAAGTTCAGTGATGAAATGAGAGAGAGAGGAAAAGAAGGCAAGTTCAGTGATGAAGAGAGAGAGATAGAGGAAAAGAAGGCAAGTTCAGTGATGAAGAGAGAGAGAGAGAGAGATAGGGGAAAAGAAGGCAAGTTCAGTGATGAAGAGAGAGAGAGAGAGAGGAAAAGAAGGCAAGTTCAGTGATGAAGAGAGAGAGAGTGAGAGAGATAGAGGAAAAGAAGACAAGTTCAGTGATGAAGAGAGAGAGAGAGAGATAGAGGAAAAGAAGGCAAGTTCAGTGATGAAGAGAGAGAGAGAGAGAGAGAGGAAAAGAAGGCAAGTTCAGTGATGAAGAGAGACAGAGAGGAAAAGAAGGCAAGTTCAGTGATGAAGAGAGAGAGAGAGAGAGAGGAAAAGAAGGCAAGTTCAGTGATGAAGAGAGAGAGAGAGAGAGAGAGGAAAAGAAGGCAAGTTCAGTGATGAAGAGAGAGAGAGAGAGAGGAAAAGAAGGCAAGTTCAGTGATGAAGAGAGAGAGAGAGAGAGGAAAAGAAGGCAAGTTCAGTGATGAAGAGAGAGAGAGAGAGAGATAGAGGAAAAGAAGGCAAGTTCAGTGATGAAGAGAGAGAGAGAGAGAGAGGAAAAGAAGGCAAGTTCAGTGATGAAGAGAGAGAGAGAGAGAGGAAAAGAAGGCAAGTTCAGTGATGAAGAGAGAGAGAGAGAGAGAGAGAGAGGAAAAGAAGGCAAGTTCAGTGATGAAGAGAGAGAGGAAAAGAAGGCAAGTTCAGTGATGAAGAGAGAGATAGAGGAAAAGAAGGCAAGTCCAGTGATGAAGAGAGAGAGAGAGAGATAGAGGAAAAGAAGGCAAGTTCAGTGATGAAGAGAGAGAGAGAGAGAGAGAGAGGAAAAGAAGGCAAGTTTAGTGATGAAGAGAGAGAGAGAGAGAGGAAAAGAAGGCAAGTTCAGTGATGAAGAGAGAGAGAGAGAGAGGAAAAGAAGGCAAGTTCAGTGATGAAGAGAGAGAGAGAGATAGAGGAAAAGAAGGCAAGTTCAGTGATAAAGAAAGAGAGATAGAGGAAAAGAAGGCAAGTTCAGTGATGAAGAGAGAGAGAGAGATAGAGGAAAAGAAGGCAAGTTCAGTGATGAAGAGAGAGAGGGAGATAGAGGAAAAGAAGGCAAGTTCAGTGATAAAGAGAGAGAGAGAGGAAAAGAAGGCAAGTTCAGTGATGAAGAGAGAGAGATAGAGGAAAAGAAGGCAAGTTCAGTGATGAAGAGAGAGAGAGAGAGATAGAGGAAAAGAAGGCAAGTTCAGTGATGAAGAGAGAGAGAGAGAGATAGAGGAAAAGAAGGCAAGTTCAGTGATAAAGAGAGAGAGAGAGGAAAAGAAGGCAAGTTCAGTGATAAAGAGAGAGAGAGAGAGGAAAAGAAGGCAAGTTCAGTGATGAAGAGAGAGAGATAGAGGAAAAGAAGGCAAATTCAGTGATGAAGAGAGAGAGAGAGAGAGAGAGGAAAAGAAGGCAAGTTCAGTGATGAAGAGAGAGAGAGAGAGGAAAAGAAGGCAAGTTCAGTGATGAAGAGAGAGAGAGAGAGAGAGGAAAAGAAGGCAAGTTCAGTGATGAAGAGAGAGAGAGAGGAAAAGAAGGCAAGTTCAGTGATGAAGAGAGAGAGATAGAGGAAAAGAAGGCAAGTTCAGTGACGAAGAGAGAGAGAGAGAGAGGAAAAGAAGGCAAGTTCAGTGATGAAGAGAGAGAGAGAGAGAGAGGAAAAGAAGGCAAGTTCAGTGATGAAGAGAGAGAGAGAGAGATAGAGGAAAAGAAGGCAAGTTCAGTGATGAAGAGAGAGAGAGAGAGTGGAAAAGAAGGCAAGTTCAGTGATGAAGAGAGAGAGAGAGAGATAGAGGAAAAAAGGCAAGTTCAGTGATGAAGAGAGAGAGAGAGAGATAGAGGAAAAGAAGGCAAGTTCAGTGATGAAGAGAGAGAGAGAGAGAGGAAAAGAAGGCAAGTTCAGTGATGAAATGAGGGAGAGAGGAAAATAAGGCAAGTTCAGTGATGAAGAGAGAGAGATAGAGGAAAAGAAGGCAAGTTCAGTGATGAAGAGAGAGAGAGAGAGATAGGGGAAAAGAAGGCAAGTTCAGTGATGAAGAGAGAGAGAGAGAGAGGAAAAGAAGGCAAGTTCAGTGATGAAGAGAGAGAGAGAGAGAGATAGAGGAAAAGAAGGCAAGTTCAGTGATGAAGAGAGACAGAGAGGAAAAGAAGGCAAGTTCAGTGATGAAGAGAGAGAGAGAGAGAGAGAGGAAAAGAAGGCAAGTTCAGTTATGAAGAGAGAGAGAGAGAGAGAGGAAAAGAAGGCAAGTTCAGTGATGAAGAGAGAGAGAGAGAGAGGAAAAGAAGGCAAGTTCAGTGATGAAGAGAGAGAGAGAGAGAGGAAAAGAAGGCAAGTTCAGTGATGAAGAGAGAGAGAGAGAGAGAGGAAAAGAAGGCAAGTTCAGTGATGAAGAGAGAGAGAGAGTGAGAGAGAGAGAGGAAAAGAAGGCAAGTTCAGTGATGAAGAGAGAGAGAGAGAGAGGAAAAGAAGGCAAGTTCAGTGATGAAGAGAGAGAGAGAGGGAGGAAAAGAAGGCAAGTTCAGTGATGAAGAGAGAGAGAGAGAGAGAGAGATAGAGGAAAAGAAGGCAAGTTCAGTGATGAAGAGAGAGAGAGAGAGAGGAAAAGAAGGCAAGTTCAGTGATGAAGAGAGAGAGAGAGAGAGGAAAAGAAGGCAAGTTCAGTGATGAAGAGAGAGAGAGAGAGAGAGGAAAAGAAGGCAAGTTCAGTAATGAAGAGAGAGAGGAAAAGAAGGCAAGTTCAGTGATGAAGAGAGAGATAGAGGAAAAGAAGGCAAGTCCAGTGATGAAGAGAGAGAGAGAGATAGAGGAAAAGAAGGCAAGTTCAGTGATGAAGAGAGAGAGAGATAGAGGAAAAGAAGGCAAGTTCAGTGATGAAGAGAGAGAGAGAGAGAGAGAGGAAAAGAAGGCAAGTTTAGTGATGAACAGAGAGAGAGAGAGAGGAAAAGAAGGCAAGTTCAGTGATGAAGAGAGAGAGAGAGAGAGAGAGGAAAAGAAGGCAAGTTCAGTGATGAAGAGAGAGAGAGAGATAGAGGAAAAGAAGGCAAGTTCAGTGATAAAGAAAGAGAGATAGAGGAAAAGAAGGCAAGTTCAGTGATGAAGAGAGAGAGAGAGATAGAGGAAAAGAAGGCAAGTTCAGTGATGAAGAGAGAGAGAGAGATAGAGGAAAAGAAGGCAAGTTCAGTGATAAAGAGAGAGAGAGAGGAAAAGAAGGCAAGTTCAGTGATGAAGAGAGAGAGATAGAGGAAAGGAAGGCAAGTTCAGTGATGAAGAGAGAGAGAGAGAGATAGAGGAAAAGAAGGCAAGTTCAGTGATGAAGAGAGAGAGAGAGAGAGAGGAAAAGAAGGCAAGTTCAGTGATAAAGAGAGAGAGAGAGGAAAAGAAGGCAAGTTCAGTGATAAAGAGAGAGAGACAGAGGAAAAGAAGGCAAGTTCAGTGATGAAGAGAGAGAGATAGAGGAAAAGAAGGCAAGTTCAGTGATGAAGAGAGAGAGAGAGAGAGAGAGGAAAAGAAGGCAAGTTCAGTGATGAAGAGAGAGATAGAGGAAAAGAAGGCAAGTCCAGTGATGAAGAGAGAGAGAGAGATAGAGGAAAAGAAGGCAAGTTCAGTGATGAAGAGAGAGAGAGATAGAGGAAAAGAAGGCAAGTTCAGTGATGAAGAGAGAGAGAGAGAGAGAGAGGAAAAGAAGGCAAGTTTAGTGATGAAGAGAGAGAGAGAGAGAGGAAAAGAAGGCAAGTTCAGTGATGAAGAGAGAGAGAGAGAGAGAGGAAAAGAAGGCAAGTTCAGTGATGAAGAGAGAGAGAGAGATAGAGGAAAAGAAGGCAAGTTCAGTGATAAAGAAAGAGAGATAGAGGAAAAGAAGGCAAGTTCAGTGATGAAGAGAGAGAGAGAGATAGAGGAAAAGAAGGCAAGTTCAGTGATGAAGAGAGAGAGAGAGATAGAGGAAAAGAAGGCAAGTTCAGTGATAAAGAGAGAGAGAGAGGAAAAGAAGGCAAGTTCAGTGATGAAGAGAGAGAGATAGAGGAAAGGAAGGCAAGTTCAGTGATGAAGAGAGAGAGAGAGAGATAGAGGAAAAGAAGGCAAGTTTAGTGATGAAGAGAGAGAGAGAGAGAGAGGAAAAGAAGGCAAGTTCAGTGATAAAGAGAGAGAGAGAGGAAAAGAAGGCAAGTTCAGTGATAAAGAGAGAGAGACAGAGGAAAAGAAGGCAAGTTCAGTGATGAAGAGAGAGAGATTGAGGAAAAGAAGGCAAGTTCAGTGATGAAGAGAGAGAGAGAGAGAGAGAGGAAAAGATGGCAAGTTCAGTGATGAAGAGAGAGAGAGAGAGAGGAAAAGAAGGCAAGTTCAGTGATGAAGAGAGAGAGAGAGAGAGAGAGGAAAAGAAGGCAAAGTTCAGTGATGAAGAGAGAGAGAGAGAGATAGAGGAAAAGAAGGCAAGTTCAGTGATGAAGAGAGAGAGAGAGAGAGAGGAAAAGAAGGCAAGTTCAGTGATGAAGAGAGAGAGAGAGAGAGGAAAAGAAGGCAAGTTCAGTGATGAAGAGAGAGAGAGAGAGATAGAGGAAAAGAAGGCAAGTTCAGTGATGAAGAGAGAGAGAGAGAGTGGAAAAGAAGGCAAGTTCAGTGATGAAGAGAGAGAGAGAGAGATAGAGGAAAAAAGGCAAGTTCAGTGATGAAGAGAGAGAGAGAGAGATAGAGGAAAAGAAGGCAAGTTCAGTGATGAAGAGAGAGAGAGAGAGAGGAAAAGAAGGCAAGTTCAGTGATGAAATGAGAGAGAGAGGAAAAGAAGGCAAGTTCAGTGATGAAGAGAGAGAGATAGAGGAAAAGAAGGCAAGTTCAGTGATGAAGAGAGAGAGAGAGAGATAGGGGAAAAGAAGGCAAGTTCAGTGATGAAGAGAGAGAGAGAGAGAGGAAAAGAAGGCAAGTTCAGTGATGAAGAGAGAGAGAGAGAGAAGGAGGAAAAGAAGGCAAGTTCAGTGATGAAGAGAGAGAGAGAGATAGAGGAAAAGAAGGCAAGTTCAGTGATGAAGAGAGACAGAGAGATAAAGGAAAAGAAGGCAAGTTCAGTGATGAAGAGAGAGAGAGAGATAGAGGAAAAGAAGGCAAGTTCAGTGATGAAGAGAGAGAGAGATAGAGGAAAAGAAGGCAAGTTCAGTGATAAAGAGAGACAGAGAGGAAAAGAAGGCAAGTTCAGTGATAAAGAGAGAGAGATAGAGGAAAAGAAGGCAAGTTCAGTGATGAAGAGAGAGAGAGAGATAGAGGAAAAGAAGGCAAGTTCAGTGATGAAGAGAGAGAGGGAGATAGAGGAAAAGAAGGCAAGTTCAGTGATAAAGAGAGAGAGAGAGGAAAAGAAGGCAAGTTCTGTGATGAAGAGAGAGAGATAGAGGAAAAGAAGGCAAGTTCAGTGATGAAGAGAGAGAGAGAGAGATAGAGGAAAAGAAGGCAAGTTCAGTGATGAAGAGAGAGAGAGAGAGATAGAGGAAAAGAAGGCAAGTTCAGTGATAGAGAGAGAGAGAGAGGAAAAGAAGGCAAGTTCAGTGATAAAGAGAGAGAGAGAGAGGAAAAGAAGGCAAGTTCAGTGATGAAGAGAGAGAGATAGAGAGAGGAAAAGAAGGCAAGTTCAGTGATGAAGAGAGAGAGAGAGAGAGAGAGAGGAAAAGAAGGCAAGTTCAGTGATGAAGAGAGAGAGAGAGAGAGAGAGGAAAAGAAGGCAAGTTCAGTGATGAAGAGAGAGAGAGAGGAAAAGAAGGCAAGTTCAGTGATGAAGAGAGAGAGATAGAGGAAAAGAAGGCAAGTTCAGTGATGAAGAGAGAGAGAGAGAGAGGAAAAGAAGGCAAGTTCAGTGATGAAGAGAGAGAGAGAGAGAGAGGAAAAGAAGGCAAGTTCAGTGATGAAGAGAGAGAGAGAGAGATAGAGGAAAAGAAGGCAAGTTCAGTGATGAAGAGAGAGAGAGAGAGTGGAAAAGAAGGCAAGTTCAGTGATGAAGAGAGAGAGAGAGAGAGATAGAGGAAAAAAGGCAAGTTCAGTGATGAAGAGAGAGAGAGAGAGATAGAGGAAAAGAAGGCAAGTTCAGTGATGAAGAGAGAGAGAGAGAGAGGAAAAGAAGGCAAGTTCAGTGATGAAATGAGGGAGAGAGGAAAATAAGGCAAGTTCAGTGATGAAGAGAGAGAGATAGAGGAAAAGAAGGCAAGTTCAGTGATGAAGAGAGAGAGAGAGAGATAGGGGAAAAGAAGGCAAGTTCAGTGATGAAGAGAGAGAGAGGAAAAGAAGGCAAGTTCAGTGATGAAGAGAGAGAGAGAGAGATATAGAGGAAAAGAAGGCAAGTTCAGTGATGAAGAGAGACAGAGAGGAAAAGAAGGCAAGTTCAGTGATGAAGAGAGAGAGAGAGAGAGAGAGGAAAAGAAGGCAAGTTCAGTTATGAAGAGAGAGAGAGAGAGAGAGGAAAAGAAGGCAAGTTCAGTGATGAAGAGAGAGAGAGAGAGAGGAAAAGAAGGCAAGTTCAATGATGAAGAGAGAGAGAGAGAGAGGAAAAGAAGGCAAGTTCAGTGATGAAGAGAGAGAGAGAGAGAGAGAGGAAAAGAAGGCAAGTTCAGTGATGAAGAGAGAGAGAGTGAGAGAGAGAGAGGAAAAGAAGGCAAGTTCAGTGATGAAGAGAGAGAGAGAGAGAGGAAAAGAAGGCAAGTTCAGTGATGAAGAGAGAGAGAGAGAGAGGAAAAGAAGGCAAGTTCAGTGATGAAGAGAGAGAGAGAGAGAGAGAGATAGAGGAAAAGAAGGCAAGTTCAGTGATGAAGAGAGAGAGAGAGAGAGAGGAAAAGAAGGCAAGTTCAGTGATGAAGAGAGAGAGAGAGAGAGGAAAAGAAGGCAAGTTCAGTGATGAAGAGAGAGAGAGAGAGAGAGGAAAAGAAGGCAAGTTCAGTGATGAAGAGAGAGAGGAAAAGAAGGCAAGTTCAGTGATGAAGAGAGAGATAGAGGAAAAGAAGGCAAGTCCAGTGATGAAGAGAGAGAGAGAGATAGAGGAAAAGAAGGCAAGTTCAGTGATGAAGAGAGAGAGAGATAGAGGAAAAGAAGGCAAGTTCAGTGATGAAGAGAGAGAGAGAGAGAGAGAGGAAAAGAAGGCAAGTTTAGTGATGAAGAGAGAGAGAGAGGAAAAGAAGGCAAGTTCAGTGATGAAGAGAGAGAGAGAGAGAGAGGAAAAGAAGGCAAGTTCAGTGATGAAGAGAGAGAGAGTGAGAGAGAGAGAGGAAAAGAAGGCAAGTTCAGTGATGAAGAGAGAGAGAGAGAGAGGAAAAGAAGGCAAGTTCAGTGATGAAGAGAGAGAGAGAGAGAGGAAAAGAAGGCAAGTTCAGTGATGAAGAGAGAGAGAGAGAGAGAGAGATAGAGGAAAAGAAGGCAAGTTCAGTGATGAAGAGAGAGAGAGAGAGAGGAAAAGAAGGCAAGTTCAGTGATGAAGAGAGAGAGAGAGAGAGGAAAAGAAGGCAAGTTCAGTGATGAAGAGAGAGAGAGAGAGAGAGGAAAAGAAGGCAAGTTCAGTGATGAAGAGAGAGAGGAAAAGAAGGCAAGTTCAGTGATGAAGAGAGAGATAGAGGAAAAGAAGGCAAGTCCAGTGATGAAGAGAGAGAGAGAGATAGAGGAAAAGAAGGCAAGTTCAGTGATGAAGAGAGAGAGAGATAGAGGAAAAGAAGGCAAGTTCAGTGATGAAGAGAGAGAGAGAGAGAGAGAGGAAAAGAAGGCAAGTTTAGTGATGAAGTGAGAGAGAGAGAGAGGAAAAGAAGGCAAGTTCAGTGATGAAGAGAGAGAGAGAGAGAGAGAGGAAAAGAAGGCAAGTTCAGTGATGAAGAGAGAGAGAGAGATAGAGGAAAAGAAGGCAAGTTCAGTGATAAAGAAAGAGAGATAGAGGAAAAGAAGGCAAGTTCAGTGATGAAGAGAGAGAGAGAGATAGAGGAAAAGAAGGCAAGTTCAGTGATGAAGAGAGAGAGAGAGATAGAGGAAAAGAAGGCAAGTTCAGTGATAAAGAGAGAGAGAGAGGAAAAGAAGGCAAGTTCAGTGATGAAGAGAGAGAGATAGAGGAAAGGAAGGCAAGTTCAGTGATGAAGAGAGAGAGAGAGAGATAGAGGAAAAGAAGGCAAGTTCAGTGATGAAGAGAGAGAGAGAGAGTGGAAAAGAAGGCAAGTTCAGTGATGAAGAGAGAGAGAGAGAGATAGAGGAAAAAAGGCAAGTTCAGTGATGAAGAGAGAGAGAGAGAGATAGAGGAAAAGAAGGCAAGTTCAGTGATGAAGAGAGAGAGAGAGAGAGGAAAAGAAGGCAAGTTCAGTGATGAAATGAGGGAGAGAGGAAAATAAGGCAAGTTCAGTGATGAAGAGAGAGAGATAGAGGAAAAGAAGGCAAGTTCAGTGATGAAGAGAGAGAGAGAGAGATAGGGGAAAAGAAGGCAAGTTCAGTGATGAAGAGAGAGAGAGGAAAAGAAGGCAAGTTCAGTGATGAAGAGAGAGAGAGAGAGATATAGAGGAAAAGAAGGCAAGTTCAGTGATGAAGAGAGACAGAGAGGAAAAGAAGGCAAGTTCAGTGATGAAGAGAGAGAGAGAGAGAGAGAGGAAAAGAAGGCAAGTTCAGTTATGAAGAGAGAGAGAGAGGAAAAGAAGGCAAGTTCAGTGATGAAGAGAGAGAGAGAGAGAGGAAAAGAAGGCAAGTTCAGTGATGAAGAGAGAGAGAGAGAGAGGAAAAGAAGGCAAGTTCAGTGATGAAGAGAGAGAGAGAGAGAGAGAGGAAAAGAAGGCAAGTTCAGTGATGAAGAGAGAGAGAGTGAGAGAGAGAGAGGAAAAGAAGGCAAGTTCAGTGATGAAGAGAGAGAGAGAGAGAGGAAAAGAAGGCAAGTTCAGTGATGAAGAGAGAGAGAGAGAGGAAAAGAAGGCAAGTTCAGTGATGAAGAGAGAGAGAGAGAGAGAGAGATAGAGGAAAAGAAGGCAAGTTCAGTGATGAAGAGAGAGAGAGAGAGAGGAAAAGAAGGCAAGTTCAGTGATGAAGAGAGAGAGAGAGAGAGGAAAAGAAGGCAAGTTCAGTGATGAAGAGAGAGAGAGAGAGAGAGGAAAAGAAGGCAAGTTCAGTGATGAAGAGAGAGAGGAAAAGAAGGCAAGTTCAGTGATGAAGAGAGAGATAGAGGAAAAGAAGGCAAGTCCAGTGATGAAGAGAGAGAGAGAGATAGAGGAAAAGAAGGCAAGTTCAGTGATGAAGAGAGAGAGAGATAGAGGAAAAGAAGGCAAGTTCAGTGATGAAGAGAGAGAGAGAGAGAGAGAGGAAAAGAAGGCAAGTTTAGTGATGAAGAGAGAGAGAGAGAGAGGAAAAGAAGGCAAGTTCAGTGATGAAGAGAGAGAGAGAGAGAGAGGAAAAGAAGGCAAGTTCAGTGATGAAGAGAGAGAGAGTGAGAGAGAGAGAGGAAAAGAAGGCAAGTTCAGTGATGAAGAGAGAGAGAGAGAGAGGAAAAGAAGGCAAGTTCAGTGATGAAGAGAGAGAGAGAGAGAGGAAAAGAAGGCAAGTTCAGTGATGAAGAGAGAGAGAGAGAGAGAGAGATAGAGGAAAAGAAGGCAAGTTCAGTGATGAAGAGAGAGAGAGAGAGAGGAAAAGAAGGCAAGTTCAGTGATGAAGAGAGAGAGAGAGAGAGGAAAAGAAGGCAAGTTCAGTGATGAAGAGAGAGAGAGAGAGAGAGGAAAAGAAGGCAAGTTCAGTGATGAAGAGAGAGAGGAAAAGAAGGCAAGTTCAGTGATGAAGAGAGAGATAGAGGAAAAGAAGGCAAGTCCAGTGATGAAGAGAGAGAGAGAGATAGAGGAAAAGAAGGCAAGTTCAGTGATGAAGAGAGAGAGAGATAGAGGAAAAGAAGGCAAGTTCAGTGATGAAGAGAGAGAGAGAGAGAGAGAGGAAAAGAAGGCAAGTTTAGTGATGAAGTGAGAGAGAGAGAGAGGAAAAGAAGGCAAGTTCAGTGATGAAGAGAGAGAGAGAGAGAGAGGAAAAGAAGGCAAGTTCAGTGATGAAGAGAGAGAGAGAGATAGAGGAAAAGAAGGCAAGTTCAGTGATAAAGAAAGAGAGATAGAGGAAAAGAAGGCAAGTTCAGTGATGAAGAGAGAGAGAGAGATAGAGGAAAAGAAGGCAAGTTCAGTGATGAAGAGAGAGAGAGAGATAGAGGAAAAGAAGGCAAGTTCAGTGATAAAGAGAGAGAGAGAGGAAAAGAAGGCAAGTTCAGTGATGAAGAGAGAGAGATAGAGGAAAGGAAGGCAAGTTCAGTGATGAAGAGAGAGAGAGAGAGATAGAGGAAAAGAAGGCAAGTTCAGTGATGAAGAGAGAGAGAGGTAGAGAGGAAAAGAAGGCAAGTTCAGTGATAAAGAGAGAGAGAGAGGAAAAGAAGGCAAGTTCAGTGATAAAGAGAGAGAGACAGAGGAAAAGAAGGCAAGTTCAGTGATGAAGAGAGAGAGATAGAGGAAAAGAAGGCAAGTTCAGTGATGAAGAGAGAGAGAGAGAGAGAGAGGAAAAGAAGGCAAGTTCAGTGATGAAGAGAGAGAGAGAGAGAGGAAAAGAAGGCAAGTTCAGTGATGAAGAGAGAGAGAGAGAGAGAGAGGAAAAGAAGGCAAAGTTCAGTGATGAAGAGAGAGAGAGAGAGATAGAGGAAAAGAAGGCAAGTTCAGTGATGAAGAGAGAGAGAGAGAGAGAGGAAAAGAAGGCAAGTTCAGTGATGAAGAGAGAGAGAGAGAGGAAAAGAAGGCAAGTTCAGTGATGAAGAGAGAGAGAGAGAGATAGAAGAAAAGAAGGCAAGTTCAGTGATGAAGAGAGAGAGAGAGAGTGGAAAAGAAGGCAAGTTCAGTGATGAAGAGAGAGAGAGAGAGATAGAGGAAAAAAGGCAAGTTCAGTGATGAAGAGAGAGAGAGAGAGATAGAGGAAAAGAAGGCAAGTTCAGTGATGAAGAGAGAGAGAGAGAGAGGAAAAGAAGGCAAGTTCAGTGATGAAATGAGAGAGAGAGGAAAAGAAGGCAAGTTCAGTGATGAAGAGAGAGAGATAGAGGAAAAGAAGGCAAGTTCAGTGATGAAGAGAGAGAGAGAGAGATAGGGGAAAAGAAGGCAAGTTCAGTGATGAAGAGAGAGAGAGAGAGAGAGAGAGGAAAAGAAGGCAAGTTCAGTGATGAAGAGAGAGAGAGAGAGATAGAGGAAAAGAAGGCAAGTTCAGTGATGAAGAGAGAGAGAGAGATAGAGGAAAAGAAGGCAAGTTCAGTGATGAAGAGAGACAGAGAGATAAAGGAAAAGAAGGCAAGTTCAGTGATGAAGAGAGAGAGAGAGATAGAGGAAAAGAAGGCAAGTTCAGTGATAAAGAGAGACAGAGAGGAAAAGAAGGCAAGTTCAGTGATAAAGAGAGAGAGATAGAGGAAAAGAAGGCAAGTTCAGTGATGAAGAGAGAGAGAGAGATAGATGAAAAGAAGGCAAGTTCAGTGATGAAGAGAGAGAAATTGAGGAAAAGAAGGCAAGTTCAGTGATGGAGAGAGAGAGAGAGGAAAAGAAGGCAAGTTCAGTGATGAAGAGAGAGAGAGAGAGAGGAAAAGAAGGCAAGTTCAGTGATGAAGAGAGAGAGAGAGAGAGAGAGGAAAAGAAGGCAAGTTCAGTGATGAAGAGAGAGAGAGACGAAAAGAAGGCAAGTTCAGTGATGAAGAGAGAGAGATAGAGGAAAAGAAGGCAAGTTCAGTGATGAAGAGAGAGAGAGAGAGAGAGGAAAAGAAGGCAAGTTCAGTGATGAAGAGAGAGAGAGAGAGAGGAAAAGAAGGCAAGTTCAGTGATGAAGAGAGAGAGAGAGAGATAGAGGAAAAGAAGGCAAGTTCAGTGATGAAGAAAGAGAGAGAGAGTGGAAAAGAAGGCAAGTTCAGTGATGAAGAGAGAGAGAGAGAGATAGAGGAAAAAAGGCAAGTTCAGTGATGAAGAGAGAGAGAGAGAGATAGAGGAAAAGAAGGCAATTTCAGTGATGAAGAGAGAGAGAGAGAGAGAGGAAAAGAAGGCAAGTTCAGTGATGAAATGAGAGAGAGAGGAAAAGAAGGCAAGTTCAGTGATGAAGAGAGAGAGATAGAGGAAAAGAAGGCAAGTTCAGTGATGAAGAGAGAGAGAGAGAGAGATAGGGGAAAAGAAGGCAAGTTCAGTGATGAAGAGAGAGAGAGAGAGAGGAAAAGAAGGCAAGTTCAGTGATGAAGAGAGAGAGAGAGAGAGAGGAAAAGAAGGCAAGTTCAGTGATGAAGAGAGAGAGAGTGAGAGAGAGAGAGGAAAAGAAGGCAAGTTCAGTGATGAAGAGAGAGAGAGAGAGAGGAAAAGAAGGCAAGTTCAGTGATGAAGAGAGAGAGAGAGAGAGGAAAAGAAGGCAAGTTCAGTGATGAAGAGAGAGAGAGAGAGAGAGAGATAGAGGAAAAGAAGGCAAGTTCAGTGATGAAGAGAGAGAGAGAGAGAGGAAAAGAAGGCAAGTTCAGTGATGAAGAGAGAGAGAGAGAGAGGAAAAGAAGGCAAGTTCAGTGATGAAGAGAGAGAGAGAGAGAGAGAGGAAAAGAAGGCAAGTTCAGTGATGAAGAGAGAGAGGAAAAGAAGGCAAGTTCAGTGATGAAGAGAGAGATAGAGGAAAAGAAGGCAAGTCCAGTGATGAAGAGAGAGAGAGAGATAGAGGAAAAGAAGGCAAGTTCAGTGATGAAGAGAGAGAGAGATAGAGGAAAAGAAGGCAAGTTCAGTGATGAAGAGAGAGAGAGAGAGGAAAAGAAGGCAGGTTTAGTGATGAAGAGAGAGAGAGAGAGAGGAAAAGAAGGCAAGTTCAGTGATGAAGAGAGAGAGAGAGAGAGAGGAAAAGAAGGCAAGTTCAGTGATGAAGAGAGAGAGAGAGATAGAGGAAAAGAAGGCAAGTTCAGTGATAAAGAAAGAGAGATAGAGGAAAAGAAGGCAAGTTCAGTGATGAAGAGAGAGAGAGAGATAGAGGAAAAGAACGCAAGTTCAGTGATGAAGAGAGATAGAGGAAAAGAAGGCAAGTTCAGTGATAAAGAGAGAGAGAGAGGAAAAGAAGGCAAGTTCAGTGATGAAGAGAGAGAGATAGAGGAAAGGAAGGCAAGTTCAGTGATGAAGAGAGAGAGAGAGAGATAGAGGAAAAGAAGGCAAGTTCAGTGATGAAGAGAGAGAGAGAGAGAAAGGAAAAGAAGGCAAGTTCAGTGATAAAGAGAGAGAGAGAGGAAAAGAAGGCAAGTTCAGTGATAAAGAGAGAGAGACAGAGGAAAAGAAGGCAAGTTCAGTGATGAAGAGAGAGAGATAGAGGAAAAGAAGGCAAGTTCAGTGATGAAGAGAGAGAGAGAGAGAGAGAGGAAAAGAAGGCAAGTTCAGTGATGAAGAGAGAGAGAGAGAGAGGAAAAGAAGGCAAGTTCAGTGATGAAGAGAGAGAGAGAGAGATAGAGGAAAAGAAGGCAAGTTCAGTGATGAAGAGAGAGAGAGAGAGTGGAAAAGAAGGCAAGTTCAGTGATGAAGAGAGAGAGAGAGAGATAGAGGAAAAAAGGCAAGTTCAGTGATGAAGAGAGAGAGAGAGAGATAGAGGAAAAGAAGGCAAGTTCAGTGATGAAGAGAGAGAGAGAGAGGAAAAGAAGGCAAGTTCAGTGATGAAATGAGAGAGAGAGGAAAAGAAGGCAAGTTCAGTGATGAAGAGAGAGAGATAGAGGAAAAGAAGGCAAGTTCAGTGATGAAGAGAGAGAGAGAGAGATAGGGGAAAAGAAGGCAAGTTCAGTGATGAAGAGAGAGAGAGAGAGAGAGAGAGAGGAAAAGAAGGCAAGTTCAGTGATGAAGAGAGAGAGAGAGAGATAGAGGAAAAGAAGGCAAGTTCAGTGATGAAGAGAGAGAGAGAGATAGAGGAAAAGAAGGCAAGTTCAGTGATGAAGAGAGACAGAGAGATAAAGGAAAAGAAGGCAAGTTCAGTGATGAAGAGAGAGAGAGAGATAGAGGAAAAGAAGGCAAGTTCAGTGATGAAGAGAGAGAGAGAGATAGAGGAAAAGAAGGCAAGTTCAGTGATAAAGAGAGACAGAGAGGAAAAGAAGGCAAGTTCAGTGATAAAGAGAGAGTGATAGAGGAAAAGAAGGCAAGTTCAGTGATGAAGAGAGAGAGAGAGATAGAGGAAAAGAAGGCAAGTTCAGTGATGAAGAGAGAGAAATTGAGGAAAAGAAGGCAAGTTCAGTGATGAAGAGAGAGAGAGAGAGAGGAAAAGAAGGCAAGTTCAGTGATGAAGAGAGAGAGAGAGAGAGAGGAAAAGAAGGCAAGTTCAGTGATGAAGAGAGAGAGAGAGAGAGAGAGGAAAAGAAGGCAAGTTCAGTGATGAAGAGAGAGAGAGAGGAAAAGAAGGCAAGTTCAGTGATGAAGAGAGAGAGATAGAGGAAAAGTAGGCAAGTTCAGTGATGAAGAGAGAGAGAGAGAGAGGAAAAGAAGGCAAGTTCAGTGATGAAGAGAGAGAGAGAGAGAGAGGAAAAGAAGGCAAGTTCAGTGATGAAGAGAGAGAGAGAGAGATAGAGGAAAAAAAGGCAAGTTCAGTGATGAAGAGAGAGAGAGAGAGATAGAGGAAAAGAAGGCAAGTTCAGTGATGAAGAGAGAGAGAGAGAGAGAGGAAAAGAAGGCAAGTTCAGTGATGAAATGAGAGAGAGAGGAAAAGAAGGCAAGTTCAGTGATGAAGAGAGAGAGATAGAGGAAAAGAAGGCAAGTTCAGTGATGAAGAGAGAGAGAGAGAGAGAGAGATAGGGGAAAAGAAGGCAAGTTCAGTGATGAAGAGAGAGAGAGAGAGAGAGAGGAAATGAAGGCAAGTTCAGTGATGAAGAGAGAGAGAGAGAGAGATAGAGGAAAAGAAGACAAGTTCAGTGATGAAGAGAGAGAGAGAGAGAGGAAAAGAAGGCAAGTTCAGTGATGAAGAGAGAGAGAGAGAGGAAAAGAAGGCAAGTTCAGTGATGAAGAGAGAGAGAGAGAGAGAGATAGAGGAAAAGAAGACAAGTTCAGTGATGAAGAGAGAGAGAGAGAGAGAGAGGAAAAGAAGGCAAGTTCAGTGATGAAGAGAGAGAGAGAGAGGAAAAGAAGGCAAGTTCAGTGATGAAGAGAGAGAGAGTGAGAGAGAGAGAGGAAAAGAAGGCAAGTTCAGTGATGAAGAGAGAGAGAGAGAGAGGAAAAGAAGGCAAGTTCAGTGATGAAGAGAGAGAGAGAGAGAGGAAAAGAAGGCAAGTTCAGTGATGAAGAGAGAGAGAGAGAGAGAGAGAGAGAGATAGAGGAAAAGAAGGCAAGTTCAGTGATGAAGAGAGAGAGAGAGAGAGGAAAAGAAGGCAAGTTCAGTGATGAAGAGAGAGAGAGAGAGAGGAAAAGAAGGCAAGTTCAGTGATGAAGAGAGAGAGAGAGAGAGAGAGAGAGAGGAAAAGAAGGCAAGTTCAGTGATGAAGAGAGAGAGGAAAAGAAGGCAAGTTCAGTGATGAAGAGAGAGAGAGAGAGGAAAAGAAGGCAAGTTCAGTGATGAAGAGAGAGAGAGAGAGAGAGGAAAAGAAGGCAAGTTCAGTGATGAAGAGAGAGAGAGAGAGATAGAGGAAAAGAAGGCAAGTTCAGTGATGAAGAGAGAGAGAGAGAGAGAGGAAAAGAAGGCAAGTTCAGTGATGAAGAGAGAGAGAGAGAGAGAGGAAAAGAAGGCAAGTTCAGTGATGAAGAGAGAGAGAGAGAGATAGAGGAAAAGAAGGCAAGTTCAGTGATGAAGAGAGAGAGAGAGAGTGGAAAAGAAGGCAAGTTCAGTGATGAAGAGAGAGAGAGAGAGATAGAGGAAAAGAAGGCAAGTTCAGTGATGAAGAGAGAGAGAGAGAGAGGAAAAGAAGGCAAGTTCAGTGATGAAATGAGAGAGAGAGGAAAAGAAGGCAAGTTCAGTGATGAAGAGAGAGAGATAGAGGAAAAGAAGGCAAGTTCAGTGATGAAGAGAGAGAGAGAGAGATAGGGGAAAAGAAGGCAAGTTCAGTGATGAAGAGAGAGAGAGAGAGAGAGAGAGGAAAAGAAGGCAAGTTCAGTGATGAAGAGAGAGAGAGAGAGATAGAGGAAAAGAAGGCAAGTTCAGTGATGAAGAGAGAAAGAGAGATAGAGGAAAAGAAGGCAAGTTCAGTGATGAAAAGAGACAGAGAGATAGAGGAAAAGAAGGCAAGTTCAGTGATGAAGAGAGAGAGAGAGATAGAGGAAAAGAAGGCAAGTTCAGTGATGAAGAGAGAGAGAGAGATAGAGGAAAAGAAGGCAAGTTCAGTGATAAAGAGAGACAGAGAGGAAAAGAAGGCAAGTTCAGTGATAAAGAGAGAGAGATAGAGGAAAAGAAGGCAAGTTCAGTGATGAAGAGAGAGAGAGAGATAGAGGAAAAGAAGGCAAGTTCAGTGATGAAGAGAGAGAGATAGAGGAAAAGAAGGCAAGTTCAGTGATGAAGAGAGAGAGAGAGAGAGAGGAAAAGAAGGCAAGTTCAGTGATGAAGAGAGAGAGAGAGAGAGAGAGAGGAAAAGAAGGCAAGTTCAGTGATGAAGAGAGAGAGAGAGAGAGAGAGGAAAAGAAGGCAAGTTCAGTGATGAAGAGAGAGAGAGAGGAAAAGAAGGCAAGTTCAGTGATGAAGAGAGAGAGATAGAGGAAAAGAAGGCAAGTTCAGTGATGAAGAGAGAGAGAGAGAGAGAGGAAAAGAAGGCAAGTTCAGTGATGAAGAGAGAGAGAGAGAGAGAGAGGAAAAGAAGGCAAGTTCAGTGATGAAGAGAGAGAGAGAGAGATAGAGGAAAAGAAGGCAAGTTCAGTGATGAAGAAAGAGAGAGAGAGTGGAAAAGAAGGCAAGTTCAGTGATGAAGAGAGAGAGAGAGAGATAGAGGAAAAAAAGGCAAGTTCAGTGATGAAGAGAGAGAGAGAGAGATAGAGGAAAAGAAGGCAAGTTCAGTGATGAAGAGAGAGAGAGAGAGAGAGAGGAAAAGAAGGCAAGTTCAGTGATGAAATGAGAGAGAGAGGAAAAGAAGGCAAGTTCAGTGATGAAGAGAGAGAGATAGAGGAAAAGAAGGCAAGTTCAGTGATGAAGAGAGAGAGAGAGAGAGATAGGGGAAAAGAAGGCAAGTTCAGTGATGAAGAGAGAGAGAGAGAGAGAGGAAAAGAAGGCAAGTTCAGTGATGAAGAGAGAGAGAGAGAGAGAGATAGAGGAAAAGAAGACAAGTTCAGTGATGAAGAGAGAGAGAGAGAGAGGAAAAGAAGGCAAGTTCAGTGATGAAGAGAGAGAGAGAGAGGAAAAGAAGGCAAGTTCAGTGATGAAGAGAGAGAGAGAGAGAGAGATAGAGGAAAAGAAGACAAGTTCAGTGATGAAGAGAGAGAGAGAGAGAGAGAGGAAAAGAAGGCAAGTTCAGTGATGAAGAGAGAGAGAGAGAGGAAAAGAAGGCAAGTTCAGTGATGAAGAGAGAGAGAGTGAGAGAGAGAGAGGAAAAGAAGGCAAGTTCAGTGATGAAGAGAGAGAGAGAGAGAGGAAAAGAAGGCAAGTTCAGTGATGAAGAGAGAGAGAGAGAGAGGAAAAGAAGGCAAGTTCAGTGATGAAGAGAGAGAGAGAGAGAGATAGAGGAAAAGAAGGTAAGTTCAGTGATGAAGAGAGAGAGAGAGAGAGTGGAAAAGAAGGCAAGTTCAGTGATGAAGAGAGAGAGAGAGAGAGGAAAAGAAGGCAAGTTCAGTGATGAAGAGAGAGAGAGAGAGAGAGAGAGAGAGGAAAAGAAGGCAAGTTCAGTGATGAAGAGAGAGAGGAAAAGAAGGCAAGTTCAGTGATGAAGAGAGAGAGAGATAGAGGAAAAGAAGGCAAGTCCAGTGATGAAGAGAGAGAGAGAGAGAGAGGAAAAGAAGGCAAGTTCAGTGATGAAGAGAGAGAGAGATAGAGGAAAAGAAGGCAAGTTCAGTGATGAAGAGAGAGAGAGAGGAAAAGAAGGCAAGTTTAGTGATGAAGAGAGAGAGAGAGAGAGGAAAAGAAGGCAAGTTCAGTGATGAAGAGAGAGAGAGAGAGAGAGGAAAAGAAGGCAAGTTCAGTGATGAAGAGAGAGAGAGAGATAGAGGAAAAGAAGGCAAGTTCAGTGATAAAGAAAGAGAGATAGAGGAAAAGAAGGCAAGTTCAGTGATGAAGAGAGAGAGAGAGATAGAGGAAAAGAAGGCAAGTTCAGTGATGAAGAGAGAGAGAGAGATAGAGGAAAAGAAGGCAAGTTCAGTGATGAAGAGTGAGAGAGAGAGAGAGGAAAAGAAGGCAAGTTCAGTGATGAAGAGAGAGAGAGAGGAAAAGAAGGCAAGTTCAGTGATGAAGAGAGAGAGAGAGAGAGGAAAAGAAGGCAAGTTCAGTGATGAAGAGAGAGAGAGATAGAGGAAAAGAAGGCAAGTTCAGTGATGAAGAGAGAGAGAGAGAGAGGAAAAGAGGGCAAGTTTAGTGATGAAGAGAGAGAGAGAGAGAGGAAAAGAACGCAAGTTCAGTGATGAAGAGAGAGAGAGAGAGAGAGAGGAAAAGAAGGCAAGTTCAGTGATGAAGAGAGAGAGAGAGATAGAGGAAAAGAAGGCAAGTTCAGTGATGAAGAGAGAGAGAGAGAGATAGAGGAAAAGAAGGCAAGTTCAGTGATGAAGAGAGAGAGAGAGAGAGGAAAAGAAGGCAAGTTCAGTGATGAAGAGAGAGAGAGAGAGAGGAAAAGAAGGCAAGTTCAGTGATGAAGAGAGTGAGAGAGAGAGAGAGAGGAAAAGAAGGCAAGTTCAGTGATGAAGAGAGAGAGGAAAAGAAGGCAAGTTCAGTGATGAAGAGAGAGAGAGAGATAGAGGAAAAGAAGGCAAGTTCAGTGATGAAGAGAGAGAGAGAGAGATAGGAAAAGAAGGCAAGTTCAGTGATGAAGAGAGAGAGAGATAGAGGAAAAGAAGGCAAGTTCAGTGATGAAGAGAGAGAGAGAGAGAGAGAGGAAAAGAAGGCAAGTTCAGTGATGAAGAGAGAGAGAGAGGAAAAGAAGGCAAGTTCAGTGATGGAGAGAGAGAGAGAGAGAGGAAAAGAAGGCAAGTTCAGTGATGAAGAGAGAGAGAGATAGAGGAAAAGAAGGCAAGTTCAGTGATGAAGAGAGAGAGAGAGAGAGGAAAAGAGGGCAAGTTTAGTGATGAAGAGAGAGAGAGAGAGAGGAAAAGAACGCAAGTTCAGTGATGAAGAGAGAGAGAGAGAGAGAGAGAGGAAAAGAAGGCAAGTTCAGTGATGAAGAGAGAGAGAGAGATAGAGGAAAAGAAGGCAAGTTCAGTGATGAAGAGAGAGAGAGAGAGATAGAGGAAAAGAAGGCAAGTTCAGTGATGAAGAGAGAGAGAGAGAGAGGAAAAGAAGGCAAGTTCAGTGATGAAGAGAGAGAGAGAGAGAGGAAAAGAAGGCAAGTTCAGTGATGAAGAGAGTGAGAGAGAGAGAGAGAGGAAAAGAAGGCAAGTTCAGTGATGAAGAGAGAGAGGAAAAGAAGGCAAGTTCAGTGATGAAGAGAGAGAGAGAGATAGAGGAAAAGAAGGCAAGTTCAGTGATGAAGAGAGAGAGAGAGAGAGAGAGGAAAAGAAGGCAAGTTCAGTGATGAAGAGAGAGAGAGATAGAGGAAAAGAAGGCAAGTTCAGTGATGAAGAGAGAGAGAGAGAGAGAGAGGAAAAGAAGGCAAGTTTAGTGATGAAGAGAGAGAGAGAGAGAGGAAAAGAAGGCAAGTTCAGTGATGAAGAGAGAGAGAGAGAGAGAGGAAAAGAAGGCAAGTTCAGTGATGAAGAGAGAGAGAGAGATAGAGGAAAAGAAGGCAAGTTCAGTGATGAAGAGAGAGAGAGAGAGAGAGGAAAAGAAGGCAAGTTCAGTGATGAAGAGAGAGAGAGATAGAGGAAAAGAAGGCAAGTTCAGTGATGAAGAGAGAGAGAGAGAGAGAGAGAGAGAGGAAAAGAAGGCAAGTTTAGTGATGAAGAGAGAGAGAGAGAGAGGAAAAGAAGGCAAGTTCAGTGATGAAGAGAGAGAGAGAGAGAGAGGAAAAGAAGGCAAGTTCAGTGATGAAGAGAGAGAGAGAGAGAGAGGAAAAGAAGGCAAGTTCAGTGATGAAGAGAGAGAGAGATAGAGGAAAAGAAGGCAAGTTCAGTGATGAAGAGAGAGAGAGAGAGAGAGAGGAAAAGAAGGCAAGTTCAGTGATGAAGAGAGAGAGAGAGAGAGGAAAAGAAGGCAAGTTCAGTGATGAAGAGAGAGAGAGAGAGAGAGGAAAAGAAGGCAAGTTCAGTGATGAAGAGAGAGAGAGAGAGAGAGGAAAAGAAGGCAAGTTCAGTGATGAAGAGAGAGAGAGATAGAGGAAAAGAAGGCAAGTTCAGTGATGAAGAGAGAGAGAGAGAGAGAGAGGAAAAGAAGGCAAGTTCAGTGATGAAGAGAGAGAGAGAGAGAGAGGAAAAGAAGGCAAGTTTAGTGATGAAGAGAGAGAGAGATAGAGGAAAAGAAGGCAAGTTCAGTGATGAAGAGAGAGAGAGAGAGAGAGGAAAAGAAGGCAAGTTTAGTGATGAAGAGAGAGAGAGAGATAGAGGAAAAGAAGGCAAGTTCAGTGATGAAGAGAGAGAGAGAGAGAGAGAGGAAAAGAAGGCAAGTTCAGTGATGAAGAGAGAGAGAGAGGAAAAGAAGGCAAGTTCAGTGATGAAGAGAGAGAGAGAGAGAGAGGAAAAGAAGGCAAGTTTAGTGATGAAGAGAGAGAGAGAGAGAGGAAAAGAAGGCAAGTTCAGTGATGAAGAGAGAGAGAGAGAGAGAGGAAAAGAAGGCAAGTTCAGTGATGAAGAGAGAGAGAGAGAGAGAGGAAAAGAAGGCAAGTTTAGTGATGAAGAGAGAGAGAGAGAGAGGAAAAGAAGGCAAGTTCAGTGATGAAGAGAGAGAGAGAGAGAGAGGAAAAGAAGGCAAGTTTAGTGATGAAGAGAGAGAGAGAGATAGAGGAAAAGAAGGCAAGTTCAGTGATGAAGAGAGAGAGAGAGAGAGGAAAAGAAGGCAAGTTCAGTGATGAAGAGAGAGAGAGAGGAAAAGAAGGCAAGTTCAGTGATGAAGAGAGAGAGAGAGAGAGAGGAAAAGAAGGCAAGTTCAGTGATGAAGAGAGAGAGAGAGAGAGAGGAAAAGAAGGCAAGTTTAGTGATGAAGAGAGAGAGAGAGAGAGAGGAAAAGAAGGCAAGTTCAGTGATGAAGAGAGAGAGAGAGGAAAAGAAGGCAAGTTCAGTGATGAAGAGAGAGAGAGAGATAGAGGAAAAGAAGGCAAGTTCAGTGATGAAGAGAGAGAGAGAGAGAGAGGAAAAGAAGGCAAGTTTAGTGATGAAGAGAGAGAGAGAGATAGAGGAAAAGAAGGCAAGTTCAGTGATGAAGAGAGAGAGAGAGAGAGAGAGGAAAAGAAGGCAAGTTCAGTGATGAAGAGAGAGAGAGAGGAAAAGAAGGCAAGTTAAGTGATGAAGAGAGAGAGAGAGAGAGAGGAAAAGAAGGCAAGTTCAGTGATGAAGAGAGAGAGAGAGAGAGAGGAAAAGAAGGCAAGTTTAGTGATGAAGAGAGAGAGAGAGAGAGAGGAAAAGAAGGCAAGTTCAGTGATGAAGAGAGAGAGAGAGAGAGAGGAAAAGAAGGCAAGTTTAGTGATGAAGAGAGAGAGAGAGAGAGGAAAAGAAGGCAAGTTCAGTGATGAAGAGAGAGAGAGAGAGAGAGGAAAAGAAGGCAAGTTCAGTGATGAAGAGAGAGAGAGAGAGAGAGGAAAAGAAGGCAAGTTTAGTGATGAAGAGAGAGAGAGAGAGAGGAAAAGAAGGCAAGTTCAGTGATGAAGAGAGAGAGAGAGAGAGAGGAAAAGAAGGCAAGTTCAGTGATGAAGAGAGAGAGAGAGAGAGAGGAAAAGAAGGCAAGTTTAGTGATGAAGAGAGAGAGAGAGAGAGGAAAAGAAGGCAAGTTCAGTGATGAAGAGAGAGAGAGAGAGAGAGGAAAAGAAGGCAAGTTTAGTGATGAAGAGAGAGAGAGAGATAGAGGAAAAGAAGGCAAGTTCAGTGATGAAGAGAGAGAGAGAGAGAGAGAGGAAAAGAAGGCAAGTTCAGTGATGAAGAGAGAGAGAGAGGAAAAGAAGGCAAGTTCAGTGATGAAGAGAGAGAGAGAGAGAGAGGAAAAGAAGGCAAGTTCAGTGATGAAGAGAGAGAGAGAGAGAGAGGAAAAGAAGGCAAGTTTAGTGATGAAGAGAGAGAGAGAGAGAGAGGAAAAGAAGGCAAGTTCAGTGATGAAGAGAGAGATAGAGGAAAAGAAGGCAAGTTCAGTGATGAAGAGAGAGAGAGAGATAGAGGAAAAGAAGGCAAGTTCAGTGATGAAGAGAGAGAGAGAGAGAGGAAAAGAAGGCAAGTTTAGTGATGAAGAGAGAGAGAGAGAGAGAGGAAAAGAAGGCAAGTTCAGTGATGAAGAGAGAGAGAGAGAGAGAGGAAAAGAAGGCAAGTTCAGTGATGAAGAGAGAGAGAGAGAGAGAGGAAAAGAAGGCAAGTTCAGTGATGAAGAGAGAGAGAGAGAGAGAGGAAAAGAAGGCAAGTTCAGTGATGAAGAGAGAGAGAGAGAGAGAGGAAAAGAAGGCAAGTTTAGTGATGAAGAGAGAGAGAGAGATAGAGGAAAAGAAGGCAAGTTCAGTGATGAAGAGAGAGAGAGAGAGAGAGGAAAAGAAGGCAAGTTTAGTGATGAAGAGAGAGAGAGAGATAGAGGAAAAGAAGGCAAGTTCAGTGATGAAGAGAGAGAGAGAGAGAGAGAGGAAAAGAAGGCAAGTTCAGTGATGAAGAGAGAGAGAGAGAGGAAAAGAAGGCAAGTTAAGTGATGAAGAGAGAGAGAGAGAGAGAGAGAGGAAAAGAAGGCAAGTTCAGTGATGAAGAGAGAGAGAGATGAAGAATAAAGGAGGACCAAGAAAGTTGTTTCAGAGATAGAAAAAAAATAAAAAGAGACAAAGCAAGAAAAACGCAAAAGGAAACATGTTCTAAAATGAAGAAAGAAAGAGAGGAAAAGAAGGAAATACTAGGAAGAAAACAATTTCAAGGTTTGAGTAATAAATGGAGGGTTAGGGTTAGGGTTAGTTGTTAAAAATGGATGACACAAATGTATTTAAAGGGAAACAATTAAAATTTTGGTAAAGGAAAAATATTCCAAGTTGGAAGCTTTGGGATAAAAATCAAACTTTCAATATAATGAAGTGTTGAAACATCTGCCTTTGCAGCTGTCAAGATTTATAGCAGAATCATTCAGAAGATTTAAATGCAAAAAAGGCATGAAATAATTGCGGAAATATTTTCATAGCCTAAAATAGACTTCAATTACATTAAAATACTTTTTTGACCAATAATTTCTTGGTTACCAAATATATTTTCACATTTAGACAAATACGAGGGTATCTGAATGATAAAATGGAAGAACTCCTACATTATGCATTTTGTTCTTTGAAAGGACCTATTCAGACTAATAATGGTTTTTTGATTGAATCTTATATATGTAAGCGGGATGAAATATGACAAATCTTGATTACAATTCTACATCATGAAATACTGAAAAAGCAGGGGTTCTTAGGTTTAATTTTAAAATCTTTAATTTTTTATTTTTTTTAATCATTTCACACCAAGCAAGGTAATAAAGACACTAAGATGCACTAGTTATTTTATGAAGTCACTAAAATTCCTAATCATTTATTCTAGCAATAGATTATTAAAAGATCTGTTCAGAATAAAATATTAATGCATGGAAATTCTTTGATTAAAGAATAGAAATACAAATTCATTAACATCAAAATAGTTTATGCAAGGCAAATAATTATATCCTTATATTTCAAAAAGCACTTAATATAAACTAAAAACAATTTCATAAAAATTATCAACTGCTTGTTTTTACAAAATTTTAAGATGCATTGAATGGACGTAAAGTGTCCTTTTACTCTGCCAGATTAGTTAAAAGAATAGATGTTTTTTTTAATCATTTCACCCAAGTAAGCCAAGAAAACCACTAAAACACACTGAGTTACTGAGTGTCAGAAAATATGAGAAAAACACTATTAAGAAGAGAGGACATTAAAAGGACAGGAATTAAGAAGACAGAAGATAACAATTGACACTGCATTTAAATTTTTGAAGATTAAAGGCAATAAAGCCACTAGGATGCAAAGGGCTACTGAGTGTTAGAGAATATGAGGAAAACCATTATTAAGGTGAGAGAATTATAAAAGGACAAGAATGAAGAAGACAGAAGATAATGATTGACATTGCATTTAAATTTTTGAAGATCATAGTTGATTGGAAAGCAAGAAACTGGAAGAGACTTTCACAAGTGAGAGGTGTGATAGAAGAAACTGTTAGCATAGAACCTATGGTTATATCTAGCAGCTATTTCAACTGCAAATTGATGAGACCTTGCCGCCAATCTCATACTGCTCTTAAATTCATAAAGTCTATTTATCATAGAGGAAAGTTCATCAGAACAATTACCATGAGAATATTTATAGAAAAGTCATAGGGAAACTATGATACAGCAGTGGGAAAGTGACCAAAGCTGAAATCCTAGGTCAGTACCAATAACATTGCAAATGCTTTGTATTTAATCAATAATCTCTCAACATATAACAGGAGAATCAGACCAGCTTGATATATAACCTAGCTGACCTCATTCCATATCATAATATCAGTAGTTTTGTTAAAAAAGGAAATATGTTGTATTTTTTCTAGCCCTTTCAAGTTAATGTGCCATTTGTTGCCCCAGTAAACAACAGATTGAAAGTCTATTTTGAGATCAGCAGTCAATTTGACTTTATCAAGACTATCAAACATAGAGAAGTAAATAGTTGTGTCATAAGTATAAATATTTCCTTGATGAAGATGGTTCTGCATGTAAATGTACCATAGAAGACTATGAAACTAGTGAACTATCAATACAATTTTGCTTTAATAAATTGTTTAAGTTTAAATTATGGTAAGGCCTATCTTTAGCATTTCTTGGTGTAGAACTGTAATTGTTTTTTTTGTATTTCATCCCTCTTACATAAATAAGATTACACCAATAAAATCATTATTAGTCTGAAGAAGTCTTTTTGGTGGATGAAAAATGTAACAAAAGTTTTTTTTTTCATTCTATTATTCAATTACCCACTGTTAATCTGTTATATGTCATATCTTCCGTACAGACAAAAATGTAAACCCTGAGTTGAATATATTCCAAGGTATAAGTATGGTACCTGTATCAGGAAAGACATGTCTGTAACCAGATGTGTTTGTTTTTGAAAAATCAACAGGAGATTTTCAAGTACATATAAGGAAGAAACTAAAACACTGTGATTTTTTTCTCCATCTCTTTGAGCACCATCTTGTATTGTGTCTGCAGAAATTGATTAGTAATTCTCAATATGAGGAACTAGGCCGAGATAAAGATACAAACAGACGTTAGAATATCAGAACATCAAAGAAACCAGCTGAATTTCCAGTAGAATCAGAGGCAATACTATGTGTGTTCAAATCGTAAAAGCAGCAGCAGCAGCCACTGTGTTAGCATTTTCTGGATTTTCGAAAAGCTTGTGTAGTGAGAGAATGAAGAAAAGAACAATTTAGAGAGCGAGAGAGAGAGTGCAGAATCAAGGGTTGCAATAGAGAAAAGCAAGCTGTAAGTGTAACACTGCAGTAGAAGTGACAGCAGAGACTGCTGAGATGCATGTGGAAGTGTGAAACTGTTGAGCAGTGGACAACATGTCAATTGTAGAGAATGACATCAAACAAGAAGCAAAGGACATGACAGAAAACAATTGGAGAGAGAGAGGAGTTGACTATAAAGTATTAGTAATGAGATGACAGGGAAAGAAAGAGTTTTTCGAGATGATTTCTCATTGTAAATGTGTGAATCTGAAGAGATTCCAATAAAATGTATATTTCTCCAAGCAAATGTGTTATGAAACTAGAAAGAAAGAATGAACAAAAAAATTTGGTAGATGAAAAAAAAGAGAAAAGAATTTTGTTACTGAAGAGAAAGAAAGAACTGATGATTGAACAGAAAAACAAAAAAGAATGAAAGAACTGCTCACTGAGGGGTAAGAAAGGAGTAAAGAAAGAACTGATGAGTGTACAGAAAGAAAGAAAGAACTGATGAGTGTACAGAAAGAAAGAACTGATGACTGAACAGAAAGAAAAAAGTATGAAAGAACTGCTCACTGAGGAGCAAGAAAGGAAAAAAAGAAAGAATCTGATGAATGTACAGAAAGAAAAAAGAATGAAAGAACTGCTCACTGAAGGGCAAGAACGGAATACAGAAAGAAAGAACTGATGACTGAACAGAAAGAAAGAAAGTGATGACTGAAAAAAGAACTGATGATTGCATAAAAAGGGAGAAAGAAGTGATGACTGAACCAAAAAAAAGCAAGAAAGAAAGAACTGATCATTAAAAAGAGAAAAAAGAACTGATGACTGAAAAAAAGAAAGAAAGAAATGATGACTGAAAAGAAAGAACTGCTCACCGATAGACAAGAAAGAAAGAACTGATGACTGAAAAAAGAAAGAAAGAAATGATGATTAAAAAGAAAGAAAGAACTGATGAGTGAAAAGAAAGAACTGCTCACTGAAGGGCAATAAAGAAAGAACTGATGACTGAACAGAAATATAGAACTGATCATTAAAAACAAAGAACTGATGATTGAATAGAAAGAAGAACTGATGAATGAAAAGAAAGATAGAAAGAACTGATGGCTGAAAAGAAAGAACTGATGAATGAAAAGAAAGATGAACTGATGAATGAAAAGAACGAAAAACTGATGAATGAAAAGAAAGAAGAACTGATGACTGAAAAGAAAGAATGAACTGTTCACTGAAGGGCAAGAAAGAAAGAAATAACTGATCCCTGAGAAGCAAGAAAAAAAGAAAGAAATGATCACTGCCAAGAAAGAAAAGATAAAGTAATTATGAAAGGATTGTTGAAACTGAAAGAGAGGAAGGAAGAAAGCAAGAATGAAGTTTAGTAGCAGCAAAAAAGAAAGAAAGGACTTTGGTAGCCACAGGTTAAGAAATAGAATTTTCTGAAAGAGAAGTGTCCTCAGGTAATTTACTAAGAGAGACAATGAAATAGAAAGAAAATAAGTTGGAGTGTGAAAAGAGAAACAATTAGAAAGTGAGTGAGAGAGAGAGTGAAAGAATAAGAAAAAAAAAGAGAATGCCTGAAACTAAAATGCAATTGTAAAAATCTATTGAGGAATTGTACTAAGAATATTTTCAAGAAAAAAAGGAAATTAATGAAGACAACATCTAAGAATACAAGCAGTAAAACAGGATTTATTTTTTTTGGATAAGAACCTGTTTTTTTTTATTTCTTGTGGATGTGGTTTAAGATTGGTGGGAAAGCAAAGGTTTTATCTTAAGTTTTGGATCAGGGAGAAACAAAGCTACAAGAAACTCAACTGCTACCGAGAAAAAATAAAATAAATACAAATATATAATATTAAAATTAATATACCAACAATATTTAATAAAATAAAAACATATATTTGTTATATATGTTTTCAGTTAATATCAACCATTTTCACAGCTGTCAGACATGAGGACAAATGGACCTTACACTCATAACAAATTGGCAGGGGCTTTGAATTCAGATTTTTCCTTCTCCTTTCTGGTTGCTTTATCAAGGTTATAGTACTCAGTCTACTCTTCTATTTGATCCATAGCTGGGGAGAAGAGATAATTGTTACACCACTAATTCATTCTTATCTATCTAATAATTTAATAAACACACACACACACACACACACACACACGTGTGAGTGTGTGTATGCATGTGTACAAAAGTGATACCCTACAGGCAGAATTTTACAGTCAAGGCTCACTTCATCTATGCCTAAGTCATATTTTTTTAATCAATCCACCCCAAGCAAGGCAATAATGCCACTAAAATGCAAGGGGTTAATGGGAGTGAAAAAAAATGAAAAAGACTTTAGAAAGAACCAGAAACCCAATCCTAAACAGGAAACAAAGGATAAACCTTTATGCCTGTCCAAAAGACTTGGGTGGGAGGTGAACCTATATAATGCTATTGAGAAAAAATAAAAACAAAACAAATAAATGGTAAATAAAATTTCAAAGTTAATATAGAGATGTTAGAAGTATATAGTTGAAGTAGATTTTAGAACGAACCAGAAGCCCAGATGACATGATAATATTGGACACTGTCTCCTTGTATCATGATAAAGTGTCAGATGAAATGATAATACTGCACACTGTCTCCTTGTAATGAGATAAGGTGTCAGATGAAATGATAATACTACACACTGTCTCCTTGTAACAAGATAAAGTGACAGATGACCTGATAATACTAAAGACTGTTTCCTCATAACAAGATAAACTGTCAAATGAAATGATAATACTGGACACTGTCTCCTTGTAATGAGATAAAGTGTCAGATAAAATGATAATGAGAGCGACAGTCTTTTCATCAAGTCTGACAGGTGAAAGAAAGAGGAACACATTAGTGAGTTACCTGGATCAAGTAGTGTTAAATCTCCAGGAGTGTACAAATACAAGTGAGAAAAAAGGCCATGGAGAAAAATACATATTCTGAAACCATGAATCCAACCTGTATTTGTTTTCCACTCGAAGAAAAGAAACTTGTGGATTCTTCATATTGATTGAGAGTCTACCCATTTTCAAAACATAAAATGATACAGAGGCAAACAATAAAGTGTATAGAATTACAAGCTCAAATTGATGTGGATATGGTGCAGTCCCTCTCTGTATCTCGTTTGAGCTCCCTGAGTAGTTTGCTTAAATAAACAGCATTCCTATTCTTTCTCTTATCAGTCTTAATTTTAGAATCAGAGGCCAAGAGAAGAAAACATTTTCCAGCATTATTGTTCCTTCTGATGACTTGTGATATTAATTTAAAAATTTTTTTCTCCTCTATGATTGACTTAAGTTTTCTTTGAAGAGATCTAAGAGAATTTTAATTTGTTATCAAATATCACATTTATTTCAATGTCAGTGTATGATTGTTTAGCATTTGAAACTTTATAAAAAGGATTACATTTTACATAGTTTTGAGATATGACCTTAAATATAACCTAAAAAGAAACTATAAATTTGAAAACATTTATGCTGAGAACATCATTTTCGCTTTAATAAGGTCTTTTTCCTGTCCCCTTTCAAGCAAGTGTTTTGCAGTCAGTTAAAGTGCTAAAAACCTTACATCTTCAGAGCTTATGTCTAATACTCTGTTATGTAATTTCTGCTAGGAGAAGTTTATCAAACTGACTTGACAGCTTACTCTTAGTCCCCTTTTTTGTGCTGTGTCCCTTCAGGACATAGGCGATCATGATCCTCCACATCTTCCTGTCTCTTGTAGCTCTTAATAATTTTTGTCATTTGCTATTTCTTCCAAACCCTGTTCTACCATCCATTTACTTAAGCCCATCAAATATATTATGCACTGTTTTCCTGTTACTGTGAGTACCAGATTTTCCAAGCCCCTCTTCCTCATTATGTACCCCAGAAATTTCAACTGCCTTTTCCTGATGTTAAGTTTCCTTTTTGTTTCCATTTTCTCTAATACCTTGTTGTTGCTCACATATAGTCCATGGTATCTTCAGCATGTTTCTGTAGAACCACATTTCTGTTGCTCCAAGTCTCTTCAAGTCTTTAAGGAGATTATCCAGCATTCACTGCCATATAGGAGGACAGATATCATGTAATAGTTCTCTTTTCTTTGATTCTGACAAAGGTTTTCTGGTTTTCCGTTTGTTTAGTGACATATCAACTCTTTATGGATCCTTTAATGCCAAAATTTTATTTTCTTGTGAGCTTTGTTAATTTTTTTCCCCAAAAATGTATTGCTGGTAATTTTTTCTTATGTATTTTTATATTTTCATTCTTTGATCCCAGTTTGGTAGGGTCACTATTTGCCCATAGCTGGGACCCTAACGGGTGCTACTACATTAGGTCAGGTGGATCTGGGAACAACAGCAATTAAGGTGTAGTTCTATGTTCCTCAAAACCTCCCAATCAGAAGCCTTGCTTCTGGTTGTAGTTTATCGTCATACTCAGGAGAAAAGGTTTATGCTGTCTCTTAATACTTTGCTTAGCTTTTGAAAGGCATTTTACCCATTAGAATGAGAACTAATAAATACAAGTGGACTACAATTCTTATAAACATACAAAAATGAAAAAGATGTTCATTGGACAACTGTTGATATCATGCCGTGGATAGCATTAGATGAAAGACAGAAGCATGGTTTAGAGTGAATGAATTGATTTACAAAAAATGTTTAGAGTGAATGAATTGATTTACAAAAAAAATGTTTAGAGTGAATGAATTGATTTACAAAAAAATAAAACTAGGGTACTGAAAATGGGTCTCAAAAGGGGCAATTAACTACATGAGGAATATTATTTCCTGGAGTACTTTCTTGCAAATAAAGCTGGAAGAACCAGCCAAAGACAATGCTATGACTGCATGCAGAGAAAAAGAGCAAAAAATGGTGACAACTTGGTGCAAAGAATAAACATATCAATTATCAATGGAATGTTTCAAGGAGCATCTTACTGTTAAAAAATATTACACTTGGGAAATTAAATTTTATTTTATTTTTCCTTTATTCGGATAATTTGAAATAGTTAAACTATAATTTTTAGATTTTTTAAAAATATTAAAGTGAAAATAAGCTTAAAACTCTGTCTTAAAAATCAACTTTCTCATTTCATACCCATTTGGCATGTATATTTGTACAAATTTTCCTGATGTTTAAGAGATAATGACCACACACACAAAAAAACAAACTATTGTACAGAAAACAAATGTGCAAACTAAACAAAAACATACATAAAACATAAATAAATTTATCTCATCACTTACTGCAGAAAAATAAAAGCCAGTGAGATCACTGCCAGTGACACACAAATAATGAAAAATTAAGCCACTGAGACCATACCCAGGGACAGTGTTATGGGTCCTTACCTATAACTACAGAATGAACTCTTCCTAACACTATGTATACTACACCTCTCAAGAGAAAGGGACGAATCGAGTCAAGCCGATAGTAGTTCACTCCAAACCAGACTGACAGTCATACTAACACCGTCCACATCTTGTATTATTATTCCGTGTAATATATCTTCGTTATTTCTACTCTTGTGTTCATGTTGTTCTTCCTTGGTCCTAACCTGGACCATAACAGACAGACAAAATAGAAAAATTAAAAGCCACCGAGATCACCACCAGTGACACACAAATAAAGAAAAAATTAAGCCAGTGAGACCATACCCAGGGACAGACAAAAAAGAAAAACAAAAAGCCACCGAGATACAAATAGTAAGATATTCCTAATCAGTTTAAATTTTAAACAAATCAAACTAGATTAAAAATAAATAAGAAATGCTTGAAAACAAGTATTAAAAGGACTTTTTACTTATTCCAATAAATTTAAAGAAGAAAATATCTTAGTCACTTTCATTTCAAATGATGTGAACATTGCTTTCAAATAGCATTTTTAACTGGAAAATAATTATCTGAAATCTTACTGTCTCACTTGTAAAATTCTCTCTGGAGTTTCCAACGATTGTTATCAGAATTTAATGCACTGTAAATTTACTCTGCAATTATGAATCAGAAAAATTATGAAGACAAAAATATTCAGGCCATATGTTTGCATGAAAACAACATCTAGAAAATAAATATTGTTATGAATATTTATGAGGCAAATTCAGTTTTCAGATTTGTTGTTTGAACAACTATAAAGCTAAACTTAATCAGGAAAAGAAAGGGACTTTAAAATTTCACTCATTTTGAAGAGTGTGATAGATTTTAAACAGAGTTGTTTTAAAGAACTGTAAGTTTATCCTCATACAAAAAAAAAACAATGACCAATAAATAAAAATAATTGTGCCTCCAACTTTACATATAAATAAAAAAAAAACACATATCTCAAATCCCTTACATAATAACATTCTTTGCTTATATCACAACACTCACTAGTTCTACAAAACTTACCAATTGTCTCTACCTATCCTATTACTTGTACTTTTCTTCCAAAATAAACTTCAGGTTATTTCTAACAGAATTTTACTCCTCGTCTTAGAAGGATTATTTGTAATTTAGAAAAGTCAATTGATCGACACAAGATGTCTGTCGTCTTAATAATATATATTTATATGATTACATTATCTTAATATACTTTACTTATAGAGAAAAAGTATATTGAAGATAGAATAGTTTTAGATACAAACAGTGTAGATATAGAAATCATCACTGCATGGAGGCTGCCAGTTTCAAACCATAAGTGATCATCAAAGCCTTTGTTTAAAATCTGCTATATTTGTCGGGAAAGAGAGCTCACTATGGGGGACAGAGTAGTTACAGTTAGAGACAATGTGGAAATAGGAAATGTGGAAATAGGAATCAATACTGCATTGTGACTGTCACTTTCATGCTTCAATATAAATTTCAGACAAAGATCTGGTCTGAAGATCTCACTGAAGCATAAAGCCAATAGTCCCTATATCATGTTCTCTCTCTCTCTCTCTCTCTCTCTCTCTATATATATATATATATATATATGCAAAATAATAATGCTCCTGATGTGTATATATATATATATGTATATATATATATATCTATGCAAAATAATAATGCTCCTGATGTATATATATATATATATATATATATATATATATATATATATATGCAAAATAATAATGCTCCTGATGTGTATATATATATATATATATATATATAATACATAAAAGGTTAATGGTCAGAGTTGAATCAGACCAGCAAACAGTGGTATTAAAAAGTGCTCAAGTAAAAGGTTAATGGTCAGTTATGACATTTCCTGATCCCAAAAACCTTTTAAACCATAAATCTAAAGTCTTGAGTCCTTGCTTACATATTAGGAAATTTCTCTTAAGCACATATGAGGCTGGATAAAAAAAAATATACATTTCAAATAACCCACCCACTGATACATTTATAATACCCTTGCTTTTCTCCTCTTTCCCTTTCTTCCTCCCCTTCCTTCTTTACATCCTCCTCCTCCCTTTCTATTACACCCAAAATCATGCGTTTGTTTATTTATTTAAAAAAAAAACAATATAGTGTTCATTAGTTGTTTTAAAAAAATAAAGTGTTAAGAGGTCTGTGGTAGTAGTATCTTATATTCACTATGTGCAAGCAATGGACTCACCCCAGTTGGCTATTTAAGTTGTAACTCCTATTTTCCATTTGTAGTTGAGTTTTGTTTAGTTGAATAAAGCTTAGTACTTTTACTATTGTCCTGAACTCTGTTTACTCTTACAATTACTACAATTTATTCAACTAAACATGTAGATAAAATCTAGCATGGAAACAGCATGGAAGCTAAAATGCTTGGATACTGAATCTTGTTCACCAACATCTGCCAGAGACTACCGCCATTGGTGAACTATCTTACTAAACTATATAGTTAATTACGAGGAAAGGATACCAAACAAATACCGGGCTCTCTTGAGTTGTATAACTCCCAATGTATTTGGGTATATCGAAGGATGTACAGACTTCAACATGGCTATAAGAAAATTGGATGCTTTATTTATTAAAACATCCAACGAGGTGTTCGCAAGGCACTTGTTGGCCACAAGATGACAGAAGCTGGAAGAGTCTCTAGATGGATTTTTCAGACAACTAGAAAAGCTGAAAAGAAACTGCAATTTCAAAGACCACACTGCTGAGGTATGAAGTAACAAAGCTATGAGTGATGCCTTTATTTCAGGTTTAAGTAAGAATTCCATATGGCAGCTTCTCTTAGAAAATAAAACCCTAGATGTACAAACAGCTTACACTCAATCATCTGCACTGGACTTAGCACAAAGAAATAATGACTTATATACTGCCCCAGAAGTGCAAATGGAAGCAATAGTCAACTTTGACCCCGCAAAGATATGTAATGAATTTCCAGTCAAACCAGCAGTAGCCATGACTTGTCAAGCCAAACATAAATGCATTTTTGTGGATTTGCCAACCATTCATGGGACTATATTCCTGCTTGTAGAGCTACTTGTAAAAAATGCTCAAAGAAAGGACACTATGCTCATGCATGTCAGTCCAAATCTTTGTTAGTAGCAATGGCTGGTCCATGCTTGCTCATGTACCATGGGAGCTCTATCCTACTGCAACACATGTAGGGGTTAATAAAAAAGAAACTAAGTGCTCTACTCAATTTCTGTAGTATTGATAGTTATATCAGTGAAAGAGTCATGTGAGAACTGAACTTGGAAGTCCACCCATCAGTAAAGGTACCACCATGGTCCAGAAAACTTTAAAAACTAACTCAAGGGGCTATGTAGTTGTAAATCTAACCCTTTGTCTTAACAGTTAGTCGTATGTTACCACCCGTCTAGATGTTTTGAAAGATTTATGTCCTGACATGATACTTGGTTAAGATTTTCTGTGTCAGCATCAGAAAATAATATTCAAATATGGTGGGCCCCTGGCCGAATTAACTGTGGACAGTAGTCATCAGGTTTGTGCATTAAACACGGTGGAGACAGAAAACCCTTCACTATTTCCCAAACTGTAAACCCATTGCCATCAAGTCAAGGCACTTTAACAAAGAGGATCAGTCCTTCATCAATAAATAAAGAAATTCAGAACTTGCTTTCTGAAGGCATAATTGAAGAAAGTGTTTCTCCATGGTGAGCCCAGCTGGTAGTGGTAAAGGACCCTACTCACCATCATAAAAAAATGAATGTGCATAGATTACTCGCAAATGATAAATCTTTATACAGAACTGGACACTTATCCTCTATCAAGAATTGATAAAATGATCAATGACCATGCGAGATACAGTGTTTTTTCTACATGTGACCTCAAAAGTGTCTACAACTAGGTGCTGCTTAAAGTATTGGATAGAAAATGCACTGCTTTTGAGGTGAATGGTCGCTTGTTCCAGTTCTGTAGAATTCTGTCAAAAACAGGGCTGCTTCATTCCAGAGAACTATAGACTAAATAATACAGAAAGAAAATCTACATGGTGCTATCCCTTACATTGGTGACATTACTATTGCAGGACACACACAGACAGAACACAACCAAAATGTGAAAAGCCAAAATTACCCTCAATAAATCGAAATCTGTGATTTTGGCACCTTTCATCAATGTTTTAGGATACCATATCGGTGGTGGAATCATTAAGCCCAACCCAGAAAGACATCGCCCCTTAAAAGAACCACCACCTCCAGAAAACTCGAAATCAGTAAAAAGGGTGATGGGCATGTTCACTAAAACCAACAGATGAAAGTTTACCTTTTGAGATGAAATGTCAGATGTGGCTATTTCTGCAGCCCTTAGCCAAAGTGAATGCCCTGTAGCATTCATGTCTGAGCAATTACTACCTCATGAATTACAAATTTTGAATATCATGAACATATCTGTATACACTGCTAGATATCTGGTCATATGAATGAAAATTTTAAGTAACTTAAGTTTTGATTTTTGATTATCAGAAACAACAATTGAACAGAACATTTTTTTAGAATATCTAAAAGAACAAAAAATCTAATTGCAAGCCTGAAGAAACTCCTGGATTATTTTTGCAGAAAGGCTATTATTTTATTGGAATAAGTTGCCTGAGCATACGAAAAGTGTAACAAATATATATTGCTTTTAAAGAAATATTGATGTATTCTATTGGCTAAAAACTTTACGTATTCTCATTAGATGAAAGTGATAACAACCATTCTGAATGAGTACTTCAAATAATGGTTAAGGGCAAAACAGAATCCACCTCTCTGATTGGCCAAAGAAACACCAATAGACAGGACAAAAAATTAGACCAGTCTCAATCAGTCAGAATTCTGACATAGAATTGAATAAAAAGATCTCATTCGCATAGGCACAAATATTGTTTTCAATTCTTGCATTCAGGTGGAAACTATGCCGAAATGCTAGTTGAGAAATGATTGCTCTCGGCTGGGCCCATGGGAGACTAAGTCTGATATCATGGAGGCCCCAAATTTTCTTTAACTCCAGAATAGACATCACCAAGGAAGCATTCTGGTGCACAATATCTGCATATAAAACAAATATGAGAACGGCACAAGAAGCAAATTGTGTGAACAATACTGAGAGCTGTCAAGTGAAATTTTCATAGAAAATAGAAACAATTGGATATCATATTGCATTTTAAAGATACACAGTTTTTCTTTAAAGATTTTGAATGGCAAATTAGGAAATAGTTTCTTTTTAAACAGGTTTGTGTAAATAGCTTCTGGATGATCATTGTGTATTTGATGTTTTTTTTTCAAATGATTTTATATTTTTTTCAAATGGTTTCACATATATAATTATTTTTAAAAACAATGTTTAGTATTTAAATATATCTATTCAATGCATAATAAATTTTTTAGAAAGCAATTTTAAATAACTGAAAAATGATTTGATGAAACTTTAAAAAAAATGATATTCAATATTTTAAAGATTTGTTTAATTTATTGAATGGGTATTTTTCAAGGTGTTCTATTCAGATGTCCATGGAGGCATAAATAAATAAAGACTGTAGACAATGTTTTTATATAATGTTTTTTAGTTATTTTCTCTTGTTTTATTCCAAATAATGGATGTCTGGCTCCAGTGTTTGCAAATATTTTCTCTCTATATATGTTCTTGTACTTTCATTGATCATTTTCAAGAATATGAACTAATTTGTGCTTGTTTTGAAATGTTAGAACAAACTTTGTGGTCATCAATAAAACCTGCTTGAATGAAAAACACTACTAAAATATACATTATAGTATACTGATGTAAATACAAACTTGAAAGTTCACAAAACTTATAATTTGATTTTTGTCGATAATGTTTAGGCTTATTGATCTGATAAATTATTCAGTTTTAGATGACTTTGTAAGATTCATTTTCATATGCTGTGCCTCTTAAAAATGTAGTCAATCATGGTTCTCCACAATTTCCTGATTTTGTAACTCTTGGTAAACTTTCTGTTTTTGTTATCTCTCTTAAAGCTTGCTCTGTCATCCATTTACTCATGCTCTTTAGGTAGGTTACACATTTTCCTCTGTCCCTCTTGCCTTCAATCTGTCCCATGAGTATTAAATTTTCCAAATCTTCTTTCTTCATTATGTGCCTCATAAATTTCAACTCTTTCAGAAGTTAAAATATATCTTCCAGAAAGTAAGCAAATTATTAAAAAATAGGAAAATGTTCTAAGAAACTAATAAAAAAGTTGCTGAACTCCTATGTGATATCTAATATTCTATCTGGTAGGGAATGTTGGAGAATCTCTTTAGAGATGGAGAAGAGATTTCAAGTGACAGACAACTACTGATAAGAATATCATGGAAAATGCATGTGAGCAACAAAGAAGTTTTAAGGGAAAATATGAACAAAGATACTTACAATCAGAGATAGCTGAAATTTCTAGGATATATAATGAGGAAATAGGGCTTAGAGAATTTAACACTCACAGGGCATATTGAAAACAATAGAAACAGCAGGAAACAGCGAATAACATACTAAACAAGTTGTGAATGAATGGATGACAGAACAAGTTTGTTTTGTTTTACGGCATATCAACCTCAATGGGTTATTTAATGGTAACAAAAATTTTATTGCTGGTAATTTTTTTTTTTAGCAAATGTATTGCTGGTAAAATTTTTTCTTTTCAAAAATTTATTTCTGGTAATAGTTTTTCTTCAAAAATATTTTTTTCAAAATGTATAGCTGGTAATATATATATTTTTTTAAAAATTTATTGCTGGTAATAATTTTTTTCTTCAAAAACATTACATTTGAATAGTTGGAGAGTATAGTTGTCAGGGAAACAGGAATATGGAAGGGAGTTCTACAGGCGTGAGGTGCGAGATATGAAGCTATTGGAGTAGAAGAGACATCTACATTTAACAGTTTCAACAGTGAAAGGGTGGGAACAGGATGCCAGCCTCATACGACGCTTGAATTCATGGAGCCCTGGAAGCAGTGATAGCAGCTCATCGGAGCAATTACCATGGAAGTATTTGTAAAAGAGACAGAGAGAGGCGACTGTGCATCTGTGAGAGAGAGAGACTGCAGACGAGAAGCCAGATCAGGGCCAATTACATTGCATACCTGTCTCTGGATCTTATCAAGAACTTTGAGGCAAACAGAAGGGGCTCCAGATCATATATGGCAGCAATACTCCATGCAAGGGCGGATGGTTGATTTGTAAATTTGGAAGATCGATTCCGGGGAGAAAAATTTCCTGGCCCGGCACAGGGAGCCAACTTTCCTTGCAGTGGATAAAGCAATTGACTCGATGTATTTGTTCCATCTCAGATCAGCAGACAGCGTGAGACTGAGCAGCCACAGAGAGGAGCTCTCGAGAAGTTGAGCTTCAGACATTCTAATGGGATGCAGGGAAGGATCCCTGTGGTGATTAATAGAGAGTAGTTTTGTTTTGGAGGCATTAAAGTTAACCAGCCAATTCCTGCCCCAGTTCCCAACCGATTGAAGGTCCTTTTCGAGATGAACGACCAGGTTAATTTTGTCAGCGACACTAGATTTGTTTCTGAGGCAGGAGTAAATTGTGGTGTCATCCGTGTACATGCCAACTTGGGAATCTATGGCATCAGGAAGATCGTTTATGAAGATAAGGAACAGAGTAGGGCCTAGGATGGAGCCTTGCGGAACATCTGCGTTCGTGGGATAGGAGCTGGAGGAGAATCCGTTGAGAACGACCTTCAATTCACGGTTTGACAGGAATGATTGTATTAGGTCAAACAATTGACCTGTAATACCATAGCCCTGAAGCTTGCGAAGAAGGCTGGCATGCCAAACCCTATCAAACACCTTGGAGATGTCAAGGGCCATGGCACGAGCTTCTCCGTTATTATGAAGAGCTTGGTAGACAAATTCAGTGATGGCTGTAAGCACATCAGCTGTAGATCGGGCAAAGCGGAATCCATATTGCTTGTCTGAGAGCAGATCATGTGATGTAAGGTGGTTAACCACTTCAGCGTTGATAAGGGCTTCGAGGACTTTGCCAAAGAGGGGTAGGAGACTGATAGGACGGTAATTAGAAGGGTCGGAGGGGTCGCCAGAGTTCTTAAAGCAGGAACAATGGATGAGGACTTCCAGCAGGCAGGAAAACAAGATTCCTTGAGGCAGTAGTTGTATAATTTAGAGAGGGCAGGCGCCAATTGAGGTGTGCATTTCTTCAAGACAATGGCTGATATCCCATCTCCACCACTAGCCTTGTGGGGGTCTAGATTAGAGATAATGCCCAATACCAATGACGGGGATATGTGTAACCCGCTCAAAAGGGCTTCAGTTCTGAGAGGGAAATCGGGTATGGTTACACCGGAAGAGTCAAGCGTTGAATTGAAAGAGAATTTCCACACAAAGCATTCAGCCTTGTTGGCAGAGGAGGTCAGGACCTCAAACTGGTTGAACAGAGGAGGTATAGAGGGTTTGCAATTGTTCAGAATGCTCTTGCAGAGATGCCAATAATCCTTGGAGCTGAAATTGTGAGATGTGATGCGTTCCTTCATCTGAGCAGCAAACAGAGACTTAGCTTTGTTGAAGACACGCTTACACTCATTACGGGCAGAGGCAAAGAGGCATCTATTGCAGTCGGACATATTGCTACGAAATAGGTGGAAGAAATGGTTCCTATGGGCAATGGCAGCTGAGCAAGCAGCAGAGAACCACGGGGAGGAGCGCGATTTGACCTTGAATTTCCTTGAGGGGATGCAAGCATCAATTCCTTCATAGACACTACCACATGATCAGAGTTACCAAGAGGGCAGAGCTGCGTGGCACTACAAGACTCGGAGATGGAGGTAAAACACAGATCGAGAAGAGATGCCTTACCATACTGGTTGTAGGAAAAATGCATGGGGAAGGTATATATATATATATATATATATATATATATATATATATATATATATATATAAATGCAAAAAGATAGGAAAAAATGCTAAGGAGTGACTGTTAATTTATAATTCAGAGGTATCCTCTCTCTCTCTCTCTAATATATACATATATATATATATATATATATATATATATATATATGTATGTATGTATGTATGTATGTGTGTGTGTGTGTGTGTGCGTGTGTGCGTGTGTGCACGTATATATATATATATATATATATATATATATATATATATCGTTAGAGAAAGTGAGAAAAAGAGACATGTGTGTCACATTTTTTCAGTGTTTTTAAACTGATTTTATTTTCTTGTTTTTTTTTTCAGAAAAGGAAGTGAAATTAAAATGTTTTTCCTAAAAGAATAAGCAATGCTTCAATGAAGATTATTTTGATTATTTTGGCAACAGCCATGGTCATAGTGGTGAGGAATTGTATTTTACAGAATTCAATTCAATTGACAATAAATCACGATTTGAAGAACTCTATTAACAATATTGTCTAAAGTGAAATCATTCTAATTGCTAAAAATTTGCTTACTGAACAGAAACAAACATGAACAAACTTGTAAAAGCATCATAATGTCAGCCATTGTTGTGTTTGCAGCATTGTGTTGCTTGCAAAACCAAAAACTAGTAATACAAATAAAATGAATAAAACTAGTAATATAAATAAAATTGTTTAATGTTGATCTCTTCTGGTAATTATTTTAAAAATTATATCTACTTAATATATAATTGGAATGCCAATGACTTAAATAGACAATCAAAATAAGACAAAAGAAAATGTGTTTAAAATTAATAATTTCAAGTTAAATGAGATCAAAACATAGAAATGGCAACTGAGAAATGCATTCTTTACTTTTCTTACAAAATTCTTCAATGACATCAGAATTTTTTTATTTTGGATTAGCATTACTGATTGTAATCTTTGAGAAACTCACAAACAAAATGATATTTGTATAATTTTATGTTTTGTTTTGAATTAAGATCTTGAAATAAAGACTTCTGTTGGCTTTCTTTTAACTGTGTTTCATCACAGAAAGGTGGAAAATAGTAAGAAGTGCACTAATTTCAAGATTGTGAGTGCATTCTCACAGAATAATGTTTAACAGAAAATATTTTGAAAGATTTTTACTGGTATATTCATTTTGATTCTTACTGGGTTCCACACACTTGTGGCCTTGTGTCAGACTTAACTCATCCTCATAAACACCCAGAGAACTATCTACATACATAGATACACCAATAAATCTGTAGGCTAATAAAAAATCATTTTTTACATAAATATTTCTCAAAATAATCTCCATTTTTGTCAATGCACTTAATTCAGTGATGAATATGTAGGTACATCAATAAGTTTGCAGCTCAATGATGAAAAAAATAATATTGTCAATGCACTTAATTAACTACTGAATATTTAGGCATATCAAGGGGCCTGCAGTCTAAAGATAAAAAGATTCATTCTACATAACAAGTAAGTTTCAACATTATCTCTTACCTTGTCAATGCACTTACATCAGTAATGAATGTTAATCACATAGTTGATTGATTTTTTTTTTTTACAGTTTATCAACCCTTTGTGGGTTTTTTAAAGCCAAAACATATTTTAGATTGTAAGAATAATTATTTTTCTTTGTGAGTGAATATTGCATTAACACTTTTTTGAGAATAACAATTATTTTTCCAGATACATGTCTTATTATTTAACCCATATCTAGGGAGTAAGAGATGATATTCATACCTTTCTCAAGGCTATTTGTGCACAAGTGAATGCAACAAACTGTACTGAAGTTCAAACTCAGCTACTTCCTCGTTGCAAACTGATATCCATTCCACCACCTGCACATTCTGTTAATTACAGCGATCAAAGTATTATACAGTCAAAATTCAGCTGATAATTGTATGTCAAGTTGCAGATTTATTGAGGCTCATTCGTACGAGGGTGGGCTGAAAAGTTTATAGGCTGACTATGAAGGAAAGATGTGAAATCTTGCATGCATTGATTTCAACTCTAGCATCATTCCTTCATAGACAGCCTATGAGCTTTCAGCCCCCACCTTCATACATTTGCTGGTATGTACCATTTGATAGCGCTATGTTCATAGTTATATTGATATGTTCATAGCATTTTAACAATAATGTCCTTCATTGTCAATTCACTTAATTTAGTGGTGAATATTAAACATATAGATCCAACATTATAGAGTGAAGATTTAAGATCAAAATCCAGTTAATGATTACATGTCAGGCCTTATTGATCTACCTTCATATATCATTTGTGTATTGTTGGCATAGGTCAAAGCTGGTTTTGATGAAGAGAAAACCCATCAAATTGGTCTTAATTAGGGTTGACTTAAGCATCTAAAGCAAAGATCAACTACTCTTTTTACAAGAGGTTTCTGAAACATTCTCAGGCTGAACCACTTCCCTGCAAATTTTCCTGAATGACCAATTTTCAGATATTTTCAAATCCCTTCTGAGTTAGGCCAAAAACTTTTTGGTTCCCTCCCATGTAGCTGGTAATCTTGAGTAGATTAACTCTTGGTTTGTGTCAGTAACAATGTCTAGTAGGTACTTATAAATAACATGTTTTGCAAAAGAATTTCATAAGTAGTCATATGATTTGGTCAGAGGAAACAAATTTGGAAAATCAACAGCAGCATCCTGAGAGAGCAAACGTGGTCAGACATTCAGTTAAATGTTAGCATTAGACTTCTGCTCGGCAAAAGTGACAAGAGACATTGGTATATCATTAGTTGGAAAGAGTCAGGCAGAGAGGAGATGTTACCGAGTCTGAAAGCACCCTCTGATAAGACTGGCAGCAGTTGGCAGATAAAAAATATATTTTTCAAAGTTTATACACTAGAATGATTTTATTGCTTACCTAATATGGTCATGTAGAGAAAACATCATTTCACACATTGATTATATGAAAAGGCTTTTTTCAAATGTAACAGTAATAATGTATTTTGGAACTGGTTGTGTAAAATATTTTGGTCAATATCCCTGAACAGTACAGAGCAGATGAGAAGAGACTGTGTGTCTTTATTACTGTGAGGCTCAAGGCTTAGAAAAGAATGTGTTGATATGTCAAGTAGTATAAAAAGTGAAATATGTGAAACTATCTTTGGCTCAAACAATGTGAAAAATGAAGATTATGAAAAAATAATTTTAATGTTTTTAAAGTTTCCAATATTCATCAAATAAAGATTAAAGTGATTTAGCAAATACAAAACTTAAGACAAGTGAAGGATTATTGAACAAACACGCTAAAATATTCAATCAAATGATTACATATATAATGTCTCATAACAAAATAAATATTTCTGCAACCAATGTGAAATCAATGTGCTTTCAATATTTTTGAATGATTTAAACATAAAATCAACCTAAGTGTATTACATAAGAAAACATCATTTTCAAGCAGCAACAAATCAATGTACTAAACAATATATTTAAATGATTTCTCATCAAAAGCTCTAAAAAAATCCAACTTAAAGTGTATCTAATAATGAAACCAATTTTGTTGCAAGAAAACATCAAATCCATGTACTATCAATATTTTTCAAAATTGATTTCCTACCAAAACACTTCAGAAAATCAAATCATTTTAAATGAGTTGAGAATTTTTCTAAGCATTTACTTTTTTTCCTTTTAATTTCATCAAAATATTACCAATCACCTGTGCCAAATGCATTTGTGAATGATATTCTTCTTTGAGCAAATCCAAGATGTTATTACCAATGTACTTGTTATGAATAATCAAGAGTAGCCTCCCCTTGTTTCGTTACTCTCCTCTTCAAGACAGCTATTTATGTTTACTGGGACTATAAAAGGACACTATATGCGAACCTTCTATTCTCAGTTGAATAAAGCTTTCTTAAAGCCTACACCTGCATACGTTTTTCATTACAGTACTATTATAATCATCAAAAAGAGTTAAACATTAAAACATTAAAACAGGATTTCAAAAAGAAAATAATATTCAAACATGAATTCTAAAATCAGATTATTTCATTCAAATTTGATTTTTATAAGGGTGGAATATTCACATTTGTTTTCAAAAAAGGGTATAAAATTCAAACTTAGTTTCTAAAAGGGTGGAATATTCAATCAATTTCTAAAAGATGTAAACATTATTTTAATAAAACCAATGATACTGGAATTGTGTGAGAAAAAATAATTAAAATGTTGGAATTGTGTACAGAATTATAGGAAGTATTTTGATAAAAGAGATGATATTAAATTGTAAGAAAAACTAATTAAGAAAATTAGAGTGTTACTAATATGGTTTCTTTGAAAAATGAAACACGATGGTTTATAATAAAAAATAAAAAAGAATGAAATTGATGTGTAAAGATCTGAAAAAAAGAGGTTTCAAATTGGCATGAATAAAAAATCACCAAAATGAAGCCAGACAGTTTAAACTTTCTGTAGCAAAATTTTACAGATTCTGCTCAGCTTTGATGTTATGAAAAACCAGCTAAATTTGAACTGAAAACAGGAATGTTTTGATTGGATAATGACTCTCGTATATTTAGCCAATAAAAATTATTAGCCCTCTTAAGGAGTTGGTTTTGTGAGCCAGTTTTGATCAACCTCTGCTGTATGAGTGGAAATTTTGACTACAAAGTCAAAGCGGATTAGACCAGAAAAAAAGGAAGAAAACTGCATTCTGGGTAGAAAGGACTGACAATCTTGGTCTGTATAAAGTCTGCTGCTGTTGTTGAAAAAGAAAATAGACCACTCAGGTGAAAGCTGTGACCTGGGATGATAAAAGGCTTCTACTACTACTTTTACTATTGAAGAAGAAGAAAGAAGAAAAAAGAAGTAAAAAGAAAAATTCACATATGCGAATATCTTTGCCAAACATGTTTTATGTCATATATGAATGACTTTTATAAACTTATGAATTTATCTCATTCAAATATATCTTTTATAAGCCTGTGAGAAATCATCTCAAATTTGAGAATGGCTGTTCCAAAAAATCCAAATATTTGTCAAAGACCCAGAAAAGTAGTTTTGCCAAAATAGGTCACCTTTTTCTCATCCCACTTGGAACATTTGACATTTTGAATTGTGAACTTTTTGAAGTAATGAAATTTCTTTTGTTCCTAAGAAATTGATTTATATGAATCATTTGTCTAAAAGGAAGTTGTTAAAATTCCTTTGCTATTTAAACACTTGCTTTATATGAACTGTTGTTTCCTATGAGAAAACAGATTTGTATTTTGAAAAAGAAAATACTGTTAACCTGCATTGATAAAAGAGAAAATTTGTGTATGACCTATATTATAATTTGTACAATTTGTGTATTGTAAAAATATTTTGTCATTTTAATAAATGTTTCTCTGAAAATTTCTCTTGAGATAAGAGTTTTTTTGTCATTTTGTTAATGTTTTAAAAGTCCTAATACAGAAAGGGATAAAATGTTTGAAACCTCCTCTCCATTTCTTTCACATTTTTGCTTTTTGAAGAAGCTCATATTCAAACTCAATTTCTCAAAGAGAATCTTAATATTTTGATTTTTAAAATTTGATGATATTCAAACTTGGTTTCCAAACTAGTATAATATTTAAAATTTATATCTTAGAGTAGAAAAATTTGATTTAAAAAAGAATAATATACAAATTTGATTTAAAAATTAGTCTAATATTTAAAGCTGTTTTCTAAAACAAGACCAGAAACAGTTCAAACTAGATTTAAAAACTGATATTCAATGTATATCTTTACATGTGGATAATATAGTAACTTGCTTTCTCAATGGGGATAATTTCATATTTAAATTCTAAATGCCAATAATATTTAAAGTTGACTATTATTATTATTCAGCCGATCTAGTTCAAACATTCATAAATCTATCACACCAATCATCACAGTCCTGCATCTAGGTCAGAAGGTCTTTAGGGTAGCATTCTGTGTCATAACATAGCTAGTCAAGGTAAGTAGTTGTTGGGTGACTAACCCACCTTGCTCAATGGTTAAGTATTCAAAGTAATAGATCACTCATTTGCTCACAATAGTGTCCTGGAAAATTTATTCTGCATTCACATAAGATTATAGAAATATCAGAGATGGATCCATAAAGCTGTGATTTAGTTGGATGTTGTCTCCAAGAGATGTAAAGAATAGCTCTCAGCATCTTAGAGTAAGTTTCATCAAGTTTAGACTCCAGGGTTTTATTAATGTCCAAGCAGTGGCACTATACATTAAAACTGCTTCTACAGTGGCTTGAAAGAATCTTCGTTTCAGGTTGTCTGGAAGATCAGATTTCCAGATTACATCCATTTTATTCAAGGTCATCCAGGCTTTAGCTATGCAAATTTTCACATCCTTTGCAGTAGAATATATTTCGCTTCCTCAGTATATAAAAGATTTAAAAGATTTTATTGATTATTAAAAGTGAATAATATCATCGAAATGGGGATAAATTCAAATTTTATTTCTAAAGGTAAATAATTTTGAAATATGATATTTAAAGGAGAGAAAATCAAACTTGATATAACTTTGATGATTATCATTTACAAATTAGCTTTGAGTTTTTTTCAACTAAGACTAAAATTTACTAGCTAAAGCACCCAACTGATTATCAATTTTATTTCCAAATACTCATCAATATTGATGATAAAGCAATCCAATAGAAAAACAATTATGAAATCTAACAAACATTAAGGTAAGTTTTACAAAGAAGAAAAGAAAGAATTGTTGCTCTAGTGCTCTACCTGTACTTTGTAAGTCGAGAGTTAAAACAAATCATAAATAATAACTTTGAAGAATAGGTCAGAATAGTGTGCAATGGCTTGCCAGTTCCTTTTGCACTGAGAATGTTGAGATTAACCCATCCCTTCTCTCAGAAGTTAAAGAGGCAAGATCTACATGACAGCAGGTGGTTTGAATTCAGAGTTTTCCTTCTCCTAGACTGGCAATGGCATATAGATACTGTGCCATAATCAAACTACCCCCCCTCAAAACAATACCCACAAGATCCAAAGGAATACAGGGCATTACATTTGGGGATGGATTGGCTGCCAGAAAATTGTCAGTGTTGACAGCCAACTGCTTTTGGGGGCTTTACTTTTCTCTGTTTTAGATATGATCACAAGGCAGCAAAGGTTTAAAATCACGGTATTCTTTCCCCTAAATGGGCTGCCTTCTTGGGGGGCTGAGCTCCATCTACCCAAGGATGATGGTTATGAGGAACCACTTTTCCTCATTCACACATTCTCCAGCTTGGAACTGGACTTAGTTGTCGGGAGGGGGGAGGCTATTGAGATGCATGTCACTGAAGCATTTCATAGACATTGTGAACTTGTCACCACTATCATCCCTGGCTATGACAACCTTTGGAACATAATATACATATATAAACATTTATATAGCTTGACGTTTTTTAGAAACTCCAAAAAATTAACGTTTTTTTAAGTGTCTGTCTATATTTCTGAGATGAGGTATTATGTACAGTATTTACATTAGTCGGACTATTGTCCTCATCTTTGTCGCCATATTTGTCACAACGTTTCAGCCGGTGGTGGGAATTTCGAACCGAACCCTTTATTTCGATCACTGGGGTAGACTGTTCTAGTTCCAGTTCCACGAGCCATGTTTGATGGATGTCAGTTATCAGTTATCTCCTGCTAATTTTCCCTCTGAAAGTTCTCCACTGCCTGAACCGGGTATTCAACTCACACTCTTTGGGTCTGTCACTGGATCTAACCAACGCCTTTATCCACTGTGCCATGTGTCTTATGTGACAAATATGGCGACAAAGATGAGGACAATAGTCTGACTAATGTAAATACTGTTTTTTTAAGTATATAAAACGTTGCATAAACAAAAACACTAGAAAGCAAGACAAATTATGAAATAGAATATACATAAACAGAAATATCGAAAAGTTTGTTGATTTTAGAAAATGTAGTAAATCCTAAACTATCGATTGACAAAAATGAACGAGAGTAGAAAATGCAAAGTTGATATATATAACTTTAGGTAAGCAAAAGTAGAAAGTAAAAATATGACAAATGATCTTCAGATTAGTTGTACAAAAACAAATAAATACTAATACAGAAAAACCCAGTAACTATGGAAAAAGTTGAAAGAAATAATAATAAACAATACATATTTAATTTCAAATAAATATAATAATCATAATATATATATATAATAAATGAAATAAAATAAATAATGATTGCAAATTATATTAAATTATTCTATTACTTTTAAAAAAAGCAATATTTACATTTTTTTTCAGTTAAACTTAAAATCTGTTAATTTTTGAAAGCTTTGACAAGACGTGTCATCTTTCCTTCAGTTCAGAACACCTAAATTAATATCAAATTAGTCTATGATAAAATCAATTGGTTTCCAATATTTTAGTACCTCACTACTTTATAAATTGAGTATGGAACTGTCAGATTAGTTTTTAACTGAAGCATTTTCAGCCTTTATTATTAATTTTGAATTACGTAGATTTCTTTTAATTTTTACTTGTGATGAAATTAGTCAAAATTAATTTTATATATGAAAGTCTTATATTTAATAAAGAAGAAAAAATTGCAGCTAATAATAATACAAATGGGTAATAACAAAAACATTTATAGTGTTGAGAAATATTGAGGAATGGAGCATTTAATTATAGGTCAGATTTACTTCTCATAGACTGACAGTGTAAAGCAGCTGAGTATTTGACCAGACTTCATTGAGGTAAAAGGAACCTGAGTTTGAATCTCACCAAGGGCTCATCGTTTTATTACAATTGTGTGATGTCATAGAGTGATGGCCTGAGTAAAGTTGTAATAAAAAACTCACACTTCAGAGGAAAGTAAATAATAATAAAATTTATTAATTATGGTTAACTATACTTCATTTAATGAAGATGAAATAAATACTAGTAAAAAAATTAATAATAATGACTGACAAGAATTCATCTCATGAAAAAAGAAGATGAAAGTAAATACTATCCAATATTAAATAATAATGTCTCACAAGATTTCATCTGATAAAAAAAAAAATATAAAACAAGATAATGTATGAAATTTTTATGTTTGCCATTGACAACCATAACCCTGTGTCAAAAACAAGTGACATCATTATTTTCTGGTTAGTGTATATAAAAATTCAACAGATCATGAACAAACCTAAGCATCAAATGTATGATGTATGTATAAAATATCAATTTTAATTATTTCACCCCCAAACAAGGTGATAATGCCACTAAGACACAAGGGGTTACAGGGAGTGAAAGAGAATAAGAAAACTTTAGTGAGGAGAAAGGACAATAAAGGAACAGAATTCAGGAAGACAAACAGCAGTTAGCATTGCATTTAAATTTTTGAAAATTGGAGGTGGCAAGGAAGTAAGATATTAGAAAGGAGTTCCACAGGCAAGAAAGGCAAGAAAAAAACTATTAGAATAGAATATATAGTTGCATCTAGCAAGTTCAAAAGTAAAACAGTGAGACCTAGCTTCCTAGGAGCATCACTCTCCTCGGTGTCATTAGCAAGCTTTTACAGGCTAGAATCAATTACAAGTTTGTTGATCACCTAAATATGAACAAACTTTTAAGCAACAAACAGTATGAGTTTTGTCTGGCTCAATCCACTGCTGATGTCCTAACTGCCATTACTCCCAGAATGCAAGGCATAACACAACAAATACATCTCAAGGATTATCACATTAGATATTTCAAGGACTTTTGACAAGGTGTGGCATAAATGATTATTGTACAAGCTCTTTAGCTATGAAATATCTAGAGAGATTATAATCTTTTCAATAAAGAACTAATAGTCTTTTCAGTCATAAAGTTCTTCTTAACTGGTAGGTTCCTGAAGGTAGTTGTTAATGGCCAGTCCTCCGAGGCCCTAGCAATCAATGCAAGAGTTACCCAGGGGTCACTTCTTAGACTAACCCTCTTTTTACTTTACATGAATTATCTTAAGTGTATACTCTGATCATTTGTGAATCTCTATGCTGATGATACAATGGTATATGGTGCACATCTGAGATTCTAGATGACCTTAGGTCTAACTGCTCAGTGGGGGCAAAACTGGCTGGTTGCATTCAATGCCTTGAAAACCAAACTAGTTACATTCCATCATCGCTAATTGGGCCCTGAACTATCACCAATCAAGATGTATAGATGTTCCCTCAGAGTGGCCCCCACAAGCCTTGAGCACCTATTGGGACTTAAACTCAGCCCAGATCTCAAGTGGAACTCAGACATTCAATCCATTGTTAAAGGTGCTGGAAAAATGGTTGGTTCCCTGTATTGCTCCAGTAAGTACATTTACAATAGCCGGATCAAGGCCAAAAATGGAGTACTGTCACCATATTTGGGCAGGAGCTACTCAGTCCTCACTTTCCAAAGGTCCAAAAGTTTCTCCGCATCCTTGTGGGTGACAAATTATTTTCCACCCTACAGCCCCTTTCTCACAAGTGAAATGCCGCAAGCCTCGCAATGCCCTGTCACTATTTGCATGGAGAGTGTTCTGATGGACTACATTCCTTAATTCCACCAGTTCTAAATTTCCAAGCTAAGACCCATCATGCCACACACACTGTAGGGAACCACCCTCATTCCTTTTGTATTCCTTTGGTGAATTATAAGTTCCACTCAAGCAGCTTTTTCCCATGAACTAGTGTTTTGTGGAACGGACTCCCAAAAGGCTGCAATTTTAACCTGTTCAAGACTAGAATTAACTGTTGTCTTCCTTACATATCTGCATAAACTTACCCTCTACCTTGAGTGGCTCCCAGGCAGTGACATGGTGATGTTCGGTGATGACCGTGGCCAACTCATTGATTATATACCCCAGAGACTCAAGTAGGGGGGGGGCATATAAGGACTCGTACTGAGATACGTGAGAAAGGAAGACATTTTACATACGTGAAAACAGATGAAACATGAAATAAACACTTTATTAAAATCAAATATAAACTAAAATTTTTTTTTATTCTTTGATTGGTTGCCCTCTCCCCGATATAGATGCTGGGGGGGGGACATTGCACCCTCACTTCTGCATGCTACTGCTCTTAGGCTTTGTACAGGATGAACTTCATTGTAAAAGAAATAAAAAAGAAAGAGGGCTGGAAGAATTTGACACTCACACGATATATTGAAGGCAAGGGAGTCAGAAGATAGTGGTGAATGAGTTTCTGTAAATGGTTGGCTGAATTGGGACCAGGAGCAGTAACAGAAATACAAACCTTACTCAAAGCAACAAAAGACAGGAAGTTGTGAAGAGCTCATGGCGCATAAAAGAACAAGAAGAATCATTGCATATGTAAGTATAAAAAAATTAATTATGCTAAAAGATAAAATCATTAAAAAAATAGTTTGTATAAATAGCATTTATTATAGAAAACTGTTGGCACATATTCATATAAAATGTCCTAACTATATCAGTTCGGCTTGCATGGCAGTTTTTAGACATTATTTTTCATCTGTTATTTTTTTTATTTTGCTTTGTGCAAATTTAGAACTAGAGGAACTAAGGAATGTAGTCCATGAGAACACTTTCCCTGCAAATAGTGACAGAGCATTGAGAGGCTTGTGGCATGGCAAGAGATATGTAAGAGATATTTTTGAATATTTGCAGAAGGTATTTATTGCCACTTTGGCTTCTTTGCTCAATTCACATTACTTGATGGCATCTCAGAAACACGCAGAGGAAATATTTTAATCAGATGTGAAACAAGTAAAAAGAGTTACAGGCAAAAACACTGCAAGAAAAAGACATCAAGGGAATTTAAACAAAGTAAGAAAGGAAACTATGACAGATGCTTTTAAATCTCAAGACCATATAGAAGTCAGGGAGATGTGGAATATGCAAATAACATAACCCTTCCTGATAGGAAAACTTAATTCTGTACTTATTCTGAAATTAATGCTTTAAACATTGATTTTGTCACATGTCACTGTCTGTTTTTTTCTTTCTTTAATATCTCGGGGATCATTTACTCATGACTTATTAGCTTTAATATTTAAGGAAAGTTAGGAATAGAAGAAATGCAATGATAATGGTAGCTGTTTCCTTATAAGGAATCATTGGCATTTACTGACTGAATAACGAGTGCTACAGTCAGTTGGAATTTATGAAATTTTTCTCTTAAAACCATTTTTCATGAAAATACGTTTCTCAAGTCCACTAACTGTTATTGCTCTTTCCAGTGTTGATAGGGGGTTTCTCCCTTACCTTTTGTTTAAAGTAACATGGAATGTTAACATCTATCAAGATGGCATTATATTTTTCTTTGAGTAACATGTATTATCCATTTTAGTTGTTGCTGCAATTGGTAGTCCTTAAGTGATGTGGTTTCTGTTATTTGATGCAGCTCTTTGTACTTCTATAGCACCAGTCCATAAGTGTTGTCTTCACCAAGAACCACAGGCTTTACTCATTCAAAACTATTTTTGACCAGTGATCTTAGAAAGCAGTTGTATACAACGGACAGTTGAGATATTAATGAGTGGGTTTGACACCATGCATGACATCTCTATATAAATTTACACACACATATATATATATATATATATATATATATATATATATATATATATATAATATATTTTTGAATTGGACAGAGTCCGACAATTTATTTAAAGACATTTTATGATATGTTTAACGTTCTTTTTATAGATACAAGTACTTAAGCAAATGCTCTGTTTTATAATAAACAGTATATTTATATAATGTTATTTAATACTGTTTATTATAAAACAGAGCATTTACTTAAATACTTGTATCTATAAAAAGAACGTTAAACATATCACAAAATGTCTTTATATATATATATAAGTAAATAATATTGCATCACTTTGAAGGTCACTTCCCATCTTGATCTGGGTGCAGCAGATACATGTTAGGGAGTTATAAAAACAACAGTTGACAATCTATGCCTGAAGTTTAAGCAGTTGTTGATGCAATAATGTTCAGTGTCATAAAAGAGTCCCGTGTAAGCAGTTCAATTACAATCACTTCATAGGTATTAGATTCTTGGTATTTGAGTAGCTTCATGGTCATTTCAAAGAAGTGACATACATGTAGTGCGTAACATGTAGGTGATGCTTTGATGTTAGCAACAATGTTCAAATGAAGGTACTGATAGCTGTTGACCAGGTTCTACAGACCCACTAATAGAAAAACTTACTAAGATTGATATAAGGGAAGTAATGACAGATTCCATTGATGGTAAATCTTTAGTGCATTCTTCCAAAAGGATTTCTACATCATTTATACCACCACTAATACTTTCCATATCCTGCTTTTCTCTTGGATAATCAAAATCTTGGAATTCATCACTCAGAATCTCCTCAACTTTTTTTCTGTTCATTTTTACTTCTTTACATTCTGTCCCAATTTCTGTCATGCTTTTTCAGCTCTGAGTTTCTTCACATAACCATTGTGAAATTGATCCATGACATCTGACACATTCTTCAAAATGATTTTTAAGTGCACACTATGTTTCAACATCTGTCTGTATTTCTGAGATGAGGTATTGTAACTATTTGCACTATTTACATTGTTCTGGCTGTTGTCCATCTTATTTGTCATATTCATGTTTCGGTCAACCATATATGGTGAGAAAACGGAGCTCATGCACTTTGTGAGGTGAGTTTGAAATGATAGGCAGAGAACATCATTGGAAAATACAAAAACTTAAGGAATCAGCAAAATAGGTTTATTTAGATATTCAAAAATTAATATAATGTGATTTTCTAGATTTTTAAAAAATATTCTATCTCTCATTTTCAAGATGGACCTACCCTGAAAATTATAGACCGTTCCTATTTTGCAAGGTAGCAAACTCAGAAAATTGGCAGGGGATGAAATACTTATTTTCCTCACTGTATATGTTAGATTTGATCTTCTCTAGTGCTATTGAGCTCTTATAGCTTAATCACGTAAGGCAGCTAGCACATTCAACCAAGTGTTCCTGAGCAAAAAGGATATTTTTATTCACAATCCAAATTATTTACTGACAAGTCATGATTAAAAGTTGCAAAAAAACCCCAGCTAAAACATGGAACTTAAAACAAAGTTGAAATTGATAATGTATTTAGTTACTCATAAATAATAATAATTTTAAGAGAAATATATAAAGGTACAGTGTAACCCGGATATAAGAGACCCTGATATAAGAGAAAACCTGATATAAGAGAGATTTTCTCTGGTCCTAAAATAAAGCCTGTGTTAATGTATATATAATAGACCAAACCCGGATATTAGAGAGATTTTCTCTGGTCCCAAATTAGAGCCTGTGTTAATGTATATATAATAGACCAAACCCTGATATAAGAGAAACCCTGATATAAGAGACTTCTTCTCCGGTCCCGACAACTCTCTTATATCCGGGTTACACTGTATTTCTTTTCTGTAAATGCTAATTAGTAAGATCAGACGTGTAGATAGTGTTTACTTTTACAATAATGTTCACTCTGTACAAGGCCAAAGAGCCACTTGTAGTAGATGGTTACAGTGTAAGTTGTAAGGGGAACAGTTTATGAGGATATAGGTTCAGACTGTAGTGATTGGGGAAGCATCCTTTTGGTAGTCAGTTCAACAAAGTAGCAGTTTGTGGGAAGAAAGCTGTTTGAGTTGAAATTACATCTCACCAAAAGAATATGAAGAGAATGAGATTGGTTCACAACAATGTACATGTCATGGCTGGTTTTAGCTTGTGTAACTAAGGAATGTAATTGGCCTGAACACTTTCCATGGAAATAGTGATAGTGAGAGGTTTACGACATTTTGTCTATTAGGAAACGGGTTTCAAGGTGGAAAATAATTTTTAACACATAATTATGTGTAGATGCTTTTGGACACTATCAGGACTGAATAGTGAAGATTTGCCAGTTCCTGCCCATGTATCAAAATGATATTCCATATTTGGCCTGGTCTTGGCTCTTGTTAACAGCACAGAATGTAGAATCAACAAACCAAGTTCAAATTTCGAGTTAGTCTGTTGCATTCACTTTCACACAGGAAATGATAGGAGTCTGTCTCTTCTCACTTCAGCTATGAGTTAAATAGATAGTCTGGGATCTCTCGCCTTGAGTGAGAATTAATTTAAGAGAAGGAAAGTTCTGAATTCTAAGGGAAGGAAAATTCTCAATCACTGCTACAATGCACTAGTGTGTCACATGTTCCTCTTAAGAGTGTCACGAAATATTGTCACAGTATACACACACACACACACACGCGTGTGTGTGTGTGTGTGTGTGTGTGTGTGTGTGTGTGTGTGTGTGTGTGTGTGTGTAAGTAGTAATGGTACAGTGTTGGTATTTGAATAAATGAATAATTAGTAAACTTTTTATCCCACATTAGCTAAAAATGCTCTATCAGTTTTATTGCAATTTTCTACTTCTTATTTATGCAAATTAGGCTTCTCAACCATAAACAGCATCAAAAATAAGAAGCAAGGCAGACTACACTGAACTGAAGAAGAAAGGAGGATCTGCTTATCGCACATCGACTAAACATTGAAGAAATCATGAAAAGACACCAAGCACAGTTTTCACACTAAATAAACTGCCAAAATAGTTGAATAGAAACATTGAAATAAAGTAAGTTCATATTTGTGTGTGTATTTTTTAAAAATCTGTGGTTTTATCTCAGAACATTTAAATGTATACCCTTTAAAAATTTTGCTAAGTGTGCTGTGATATTTTCATTTGCTCTTTGGTATGCCATTGCTTGAAAAGGTTGAGAAACACTGGTATAGATATTCACTTGAACTAACTGAATCTGAAACATGGTTAGATGGAAGGTCATAGTAATTAGAAAGAGTATGTTGTACCAATCTTCAAAATAGATCTTGCTTGACATGAAATTCAATATTTAAAATTTTTTTTTTTTTGTTACCAATGTTTTGAGCACTTGTGATGAAAGCAAATACACAACATGACATATGTTCATTCTTTTCTAAATACAAAACTTTTATACTCAAACTTTAGTAGTTATTACCAGTGTTTAAATTTTTTTATATCTATCTTGAGCAATGATCATGATTTTGTCATAATTGCAATGAAATGGGAGAGGAAAAAAATAACAAGAAGAAGGTAGAAAATCTGCACTCAACAGATCAAAACTTGATCAATTGATCACTGATAATATTCCATCATTTGCAGCTTCAGTCCATTCTAATGTTGCAGAACACTGAATTTGGTAGCTGGAAAATTCTTGACTGTTCTCATGCAATTAAATGCAGTAGGAAAAGATGGAAAGAACCTAGACATCAACAAGTCCATAGCATATGAAAAATCATTTGTTTTACACAACTAAAAAAACTTTTTCAACATAATCTTGTCACTACTTACACTATTTAAACTTTTGTCCTCATCTTAATTCTCATATTCAGGACATTTCGGCTGTTGTAAGCTCAAGCCTTCTTCAGGTGGATATGCATTGGAATTTTGAACCAAACCCTTTATTTAGTCCATGGGGGTTGGTTGTTTTAGTTCTTTTATGAATATCTTAGTTTCAGGTATTTCCTGATAACATTACAGATCCTTCCTTGAATTTTGTCAAGAATCTTGAGATATATAGTAGGAGCACCAGACCAGATATCGAAGTAATATTCAATGCACCGATGAATAATTGTTTTTATACATGTGCAAGATGGATTCTGGCAAGATAAATTTTCTAGTGCAACACAATCAACCAACCTTCTGAGTAACAGACCTAGCAACTGATTCAATATAATCACTCCACTTCATGTTAGTAGAAAACATGAGATCAACAAAGTGCAATAAGTTGCTTTCCTGGAGGTTAGCATCAGCCATGCTGATAAAAGGCAAAAATGGTTCTTCATGATGATTAAAAGATAACAGTTTCATTTTGGAGGTGTTAAAATTTAAAAAGCCATTTCTTGTCCCAGTTAACAACTGATTGAATGTCATTTTCAAGATCAGCTTCCAGTTTTACTGTATTGAACCTATCGAATACTATTAAGACAGAAGTAAATGGTTGTGTCATCAGTGTAGATACTGAATTGGAAATTGATGACATCAGGAGGGTTTTGACGATAAGGTCTAAAAATGAATGAGAATCCCTTATTGTGACATTAATAAAAATAATTTTGTGTGTTTATGTGACATTAAAAGAAACCCAAAAGCAGATGACAAGAATGAATATCACTTTTTGTATTTGAGATTAACAGAAATCCTTTTAAGTGCATGACATTAATGAGACTACATCTGTGTTGCAACAGAAACAAAAATCCCTGTCTGCATGTCATTAATGAGACTACATATGTGTTGCAAGATATGCAATAATCCCTGTGTGTGACATTAATGAGACTACATCTGTGTTGCAACATATGCAATAATCCCTGTGTGCGTGACATTAATGAGACTACATCTGTGTTGCAACATAAACAAAAATCCTGTGTGCGTGACATTAATGAGACTACATCTGTGTTGCAACATAAACAAAAATCCCTGTGTGCAGGACATTAATGAGACTACATCTGTGTTGCAACATAAACAAAAATCCCTGTGTGCAGGACATTAATGAGACTACATCTGTGTTGCAACATAAACAAAAATCCCTGTGTGCAGGACATTAATGAGACTACATCTGTGTTGCAACATAAACAAAAATCTATGTGTGTGTGTGACATTAATGAGTATTCTATTGTTTCTGATATTAATAAAAAACCCTTTCTATGTTTGACATCAATAAGAAACCCTTTTTATAAAATTAGTGAGTAACCATTTGTTTTTGTGACATTAACGAGAATGTCTCTTTCAATTTAGAATAGTAATGAGAAGCCATTTCTGTGCCTTTAATGAGAAAATCAGAATTTATGATACGAGGAATTATTGTTATTTACAGTTGTACTAATATCCTCATCTTTGTTGTTACTATCACAATATTTTGGCCTTTGTGCCTTCTGGTTGTCAATTCACATAACCTTTCAGGGAATTCTGAACTGAACCCTTTATTCACTCTATGGAAGGAGACTCTCTTCTCATTCTATGGCTCATGTTTAGATCTTTAGGACATTGTGCAAGAGGATTTAAAGCACTGGTTTGTCAATTTATTGACATAATAACTGTGAGTTCAATATTTGGGCTGGTTAGTACAGATATATACTCAAAATCAGTGGAAACTGGATGAGCAATATTTAAGCCATACTTAAGTAACAATGAACTAAGATTAAATATCTCTGTATATTTATATATATATTTTATTTCTGCAGCATCTACATTGTTTAAATATCTGGTTATATATATATATATATATATATATATATATATATATATAGAGAGAGAGAGAGAGAGAGAGAGAGAGAGAGTGAGAGAGAGAGAGAAAGGCAAGGGGGCTTATTTTCCTGTGAAAAACAGATGGAAAGACAAAATGACCTACTTGAAACAGAAATCGTGATTCTGAAGTGTAAATTCTTTTGCCAACTGCCATTTTTATTTGTTACTATGTTTCCTTTTCATAACTCCCTGGTCCCCTTACCACCAACAGACATCAAAGAATAAAGTCAGTAATGTTTTAATACATCGCCCTTACCTACTGTCTCCCTAAGGTTTTATACAGTTTACAGTATTTCATTTTTTTCCTAGAATTGGAATTATATACACGAGTGACACTTGAGACCATAAAACAAATTAAACAGGTTGCTTTCACACTAAGGTTATTTGTATTTACTCAACCTCCCATGAGGTCAGGTTGTGACACAAGGTCGATTTAATGTGGGGAGACCAAGCATGTACACCCAGACTAGGAACATAAATTCCTGAGGCCTGCAACCTTCGGTTGTGCTTGCCTCAGTGTGAGCACCAATCCTTCTCTCTAGTGCAATGTGAGGGTGAAGCCTCGTACAGTTGTTCCCCGGGCCCCAGATAAGTTTTCTTTTAGTCTTTATTTATAGTCCTTTTATAGATATACACTATCCAAAATCTTTACACATGTATAAGAATAAGTGTGCATTAGCAAGTAAAATGCTTACAAATTTTTAATGTAGTTAAGTTATTAAAGAAAGTAGTTGCATAATGAACGACTGGTCTGAAGATAAGTTTGAGTTCTATCATTGTCTTATTTGGTTATTTACAATGTTTTACACGGTAAAGATTGAGAGAGCCACTCAAGCTAGATTAGGAGGAGGGTAAGGATAATGATTGAGTCTGGAATTAAATTCTTTTCCTGGTATTTAACTAAGACAATTTTTAATGATGTAAGGAAAGTGTGTTTTTGTCTTTATAAACTAAAAGATGTAGATTCTAAGAAGGAAAGATGATGATTGGCCCCGGACTTGAATAGGCCATGATTGAAGGGCTCGAAGAAGCAACCATGGAGGAGTCTGATCCACAAAGTGGCAGCTTTCAGTGGAATTTTCTTTTTACATTTGAAATGTGATGAAGATGATTCAACTCTGTGGAAGTGACATGTCATGTCCTGTTATCAGAAGTATAAATATTCAAGTAATCAATTATTTTATTTACATTTAACATATCTCTAATTGGATTTTCAACAAAGTTCAATATTCGGACTTAAAAATTGATGATTACGCATCACCAAAATGATGGTTTATTGTCACATTATCAATCACCTGCAGTCCCATTGGAATGATATATTCTGCCTTTACACTGAAGGGAGATAATCTTACATTTTAACTAAAAATTGTGGTGTGTGTGGGGGTGTGTGCTTAGATCATACTTATTCATAGAAAAGTGATAATGAATTTAATAAGAGTAGATAGTCTGTCTATATTTCTGAGATGAGGTATTATGTACAGTATTTACATTAGTCGGACTATTGTCCTCATCTGACATCCACCAAACATGGCTCGTGGAACTAGAACAGTCTACCCCAGTGATCGAAATAACGGGTTCGGTTTGAAATTCCAACCACCTGAAGAAGGCCGGAGCATACAATGGCCGAAACGTTGTGACAAATATGGCGACAAAGATGAGGACAATAGTCCGACTAATGTAAAGAGTAGATAGGTTTACCTATTGCCTGGTTCCTACTCCTCTTTTGAACAGGAGTAGAGGTTTATCCATTGTTTCCTGTTTAAGATTGGATTTCTTGTACCTTGTATGGTATTCGCATTCTCTTTCTTGCATCTTAGTGGTATTATCACTTTGCTTGAGGTGAATTGATAAAAAAAAACTAAAACAACATATTGATGCATGAAAAATTGTCTGCCTGAATTTGTCTCACCATTATTTCCATGATCTTTCCTCTGTATCCTCATAATTTACATGCAGACTATTATCCTAATCATTGTTGTTGTTATCACAGTGTTTCAGCTGCTGTGCCCTTTTCAGCCTTTATCAAGTGTATTTTGATCCAGGTAACCTCCAGGGAATTTCAAACTGAACATTCTATCTAATTTATATAGGTAAATTGTTCACGTTCCACTGCCCAGTCTAGGGATATCTTGTCTAGTTCTTTAGTCTCAGTACTGCTCACCTGCTTATACTGAAGTACAGCCCACCTGACTCAGGGATTGAACTCACAATTACCATGTCACCAAATTTGAGAATGAATATATTGTCCTGTGAGACAATTCTGTATGGAGAACTTAACTTTAACCCTAACCGAGAAAGAAGAAAAGCATATGCTAGAACTAAATGTGATATGTGAGTCACTGAGAAGGCAAGAAAGACAAATGTTGTCAGGTCTTCGACAAAAGCAGCAGCTGTAACAAAAGAGAAAAGCTTTAGTGTGTGCAGTCAAACATGACAAACAGCAGCAGCAGTACTCATGAGCAGGCAGGTTAGGTTTAAGGCTACAAGTGTTTACTTGGACTCAGTGGAAATGGGTGAGCAATAACTGAGCAGTACTAAGACTAAAGAACTAGACAAGATATCTAAAGACACGGGTAATCAAATGAGAATCTACTCTGTAGATTAATGAGAGTTCAGTTTGAATTTTACATGTGCCTGATGAAGTCTGGAGGGGACAATGGCTGAAAGTTTGTGATAACAACAACAAAGATGAGGATAATAGTCTGCATGTAAATAATGTAAGTAAGGAAAAAGGATTTTTTGTCTATTTTTAAACTATAATAAGAGAATTTGATGTTGAAAATTGGTTGTATTTATTTAATTTTATTTTCTGTTAGAATTCCTTCAATTATTATAAGAAGTCGCCCAAAGTCCTAATCATTTATTATAGCAATAGGTTATTAAAAGATCTGTTCAGAATAAAATATTAATGGATGGCAGTTGTTTTTTTTTTTTGTTTTTTTTTAGCTTTTCACCCCAGGCAAGGCTGGAAGCCAGTAGCACACAAAGGATTACAGAGGAGAGATAGGAGTGTTAGAGGAAAGGATGTGGAGAAGGATAGAGGATAGATCAAGGAAACTGGAGATGTCAATTGACATTACACTTGAATAGTTGGAGATCATAGTCAACAGGGAAACAGGAATGAGGAAGGGAGTTCCATAGGCGTGAGGTGCGAGATATGAAGCTATTGGAGTAGAAGAGACATCTACATTTAACAGTTTCAACAGTGAAAGGGTGGGAATGGGATGCCAGCCTCATAGGACGCTTGAATTCATGGAGCCTGGGAACAATGGATCAATACCTGGTTAAGGCTGTGGAGAGTGGAATTGATGACTGACATCCATTAGACATGGAATGTGGAACTAGAACAGTCTACCCCAGCAAGCAAAATAAAGTGTTCAGTTTGACATTCCAACCACCTGAAGAAGGCCAGAGTGTACAACGGCTGAAACATTGTGATAAATATGGCAACAAAGATGAGGACAATAGTTGGAATAATGTAAATAGTGTACATAATACCTCATCTCAGAAATATAGACAGAACTGTCCTGACCCCAAAAAGAAGAGGTATTGAGTAAAATTACATTGGAAAATTAGCTCAGGGGAGGTGTTGTAATGGAATGTCCCATACTCCCTATCACCTAATGTGGACTGACTATATCAGTAGATATATATAGTAATACAGGATATACCTGGCAGACTTGCTTCAGGGATTACTAGCTTGCTAACCGATTCTCTGTCTTTCAGTAGTTTATTCTTTTTTACAATAAACCTCTCTTTCTTTCATCTATGCCCATGTTGCTGTTCCTTTCACTTGAGTACCATCTTTGTCTGTTTGTAACCTTCTTTAAGGATACAACATATACTTAACACCAGGAAGAGATAGTTGAACATTCTAGGGCACATCATGGGGAAAGAGGGTTGACATGAACAGGACATACTGAAGGCAGGAGGGGGAAGAGGAAAGCATCAAATGCCTGGCCTGGTAAATGATTGGCAGAATAGGAATTAGGAGGGATTGCAAAATGAAAAACAAAAATTACTACAACAGACAGGAAGTTGTAGAGAGCAGTGATCACATACATCCTGAAGGGACATGGCATATAGAAGAAGATGCATTTTTTTTCCAGGTTAGGGTAAAAAAAACAAACAAGTACACTGAAATAGGTGTTACAGTTTCTGATCAAAGAATTATATTTTGTTGCAGTAAAAACTGTCAGAGAGAAAATGAGAAATGGCTTGAGGAGAATGAGTTTGGCATGATTTCTCTTGCAAAGTCATTACCCTAGAGCAATTACATTATTTTGCCTTGTTAGCTGTCTATTTTGGTCAGCCAATGATACAATGTGCACAGAGATTGAACAAAATGCTCTCAGAGTTGAAAACTATGACTCATACAAATAACATAATAAGTCTCTAAAATGACAGTGATGATTGGATTTAAAAGAAGAAAATATTTTAAAAGAAATCTCCCTATATGCAAGCCATCCATGGGAAATCTTAATTAATTATGAAACCCATTATACCACAAGTAAGGAAAATTAAGTACATCAAAATTTTCATTCACTCTATTTACATATATACAAACTGCACTCAGTAACCAAGAAAATATTACAATGTAAAGGAAAATAAAAGTATACAACAGAAACAAAAAAATTTCTCCCTGTTCAACTTAGACCATAACATTATTATTAGATAAAATTATGTACAAATTTGACTGTAAAAGAAAAGGTTATTTATATTATCAACACTTGTCTTCATCTTTGTTGTCATTATTACAAATAAAAAACAATAAAGATGAGGACAACAGTCTGAATGTAAATAATGATAACTCCTCAACCCAGAAATTCAGATAGAAAGCAATCAAGTGATAATAACAACAAAGATGAGGACATTAGTCTGAATGTAAAATGATAAATCCTCATCCTAGAAATTCAGGTAGAAAGCAATCAGGTAATAATAACAACAAAGATGAGGACATTAGTCTGAATGTAAGTAATGATAACTCTTCATCCTAGAAATTCAGGTAGAAAGCAATCAGGTAATAATAACAACAAAGATGAGGACATTAGTCTGAATGTAAGTAATGATAACTCTTCATCCTAGAAATTCAGGTAGAAAGCAATCAGGTAATAATAACAACAAAGATGAGGACATTAGTCTGAATGTAAGTAATGATAACTCTTCATCCTAGAAATTCAGGTAGAAAGCAATCAGGTAATAATAACAACAAAGATGAGGACATTAGTCTGAATGTAAGTAATGATAACTCTTCATCCTAGAAATTCAGGTAGAAAGCAATCAGGTAATAATAACAACAAAGATGAGGACATTAGTCTGAATGTAAGTAATGATAACTCTTCATCCTAGAAATTCAGGTAGAAAGCAATCAGGTAATAATAACAACAAAGATGAGGACATTAGTCTGAATGTAAGTAATGATAACTCTTCATCCTAGAAATTCAGGTAGAAAGCAATCAGGTAATAATAACAACAAAGATGAGGACATTAGTATGAATGTAAGTAATGATAACTCTTCATCCTAGAAATTCAGGTAGAAAGCAATCAGGTAATAATAACAACAAAGATGAGGACATTAGTCTGAATGTAAGTAATGATAACTCTTCATCCTAGAAATTCAGGTAGAAAGCAATCAGGTAATAATAACAACAAAGATGAGGACATTAGTCTGAATGTAAGTAATGATAACTCTTCATCCTAGAAATTCAGGTAGAAATCAATCAGGTGACAATAACAACAAAGATGAGGAAAGTAGTTTGTGTGTAAATAATGATTACCATTCATCTTTGAAAAAGAATAAAGACATTTAACAGAAAATAATCAGATTATATTCACAAAATCTTGTCCACATGTTAAATTTAGGAAAACAGAAAAATGTTATTCAATAAAATGACCCTCAGCATCAAAGTAAACTAGATGCAATCTCAAAAGCATCTGCATGCCCAGATAAGGCATCTTTATTTGTACATTGTAGCCTTCACTGTCCATATCTTTTTAAACTCTGGAGCAGCCTGTTGATCTTCCTTCTAATGATGCCCTATATGCAATATAGTCCATGTGATTAAAATAAGCAGAATGATGAGGTTAGAATGTTGAGGATGACATTCACATGAATCTTGATCTGTCTCTCATGGGTGATGCAAGCCATTTTTTAGGCAGTGGAGTCCTGTTGGAATACTTATGGCTACACACACAATCCACAGACTGACTCAATTCTATCACTCTAGCACATTAATGTAGGTGGTAGAATTGAACTTGATGCTCTATGAAAGCATGACATGATACCCATAGCTCACAATCCCCATGGACCATGAACAACCATAAATGACATGAACTTGAAAAGTTACAAACCAAACCAGAGCAAATAATGAGTATCCCTTAAATAGCAATTGCTTACAAAACAATTTAATATACCAAGCTACTATAAAATTGGGAGATAACAAAGAAAAAGTATACATAGGAATAAGTGAAGGACACTGGAAACAGAGAAATTATCAAAGCATCCTTTACAAATAATAAATATGCAAACTGGACAAAGCTTTCTAAACACCTATGGGAAATTAAAAACAAAAAATGAATTATACCAAACATACCATGAGAAATAAGGAAAACAGTATCAGCTTACAACAATAAATCAAAAACTTTGTCTGGAGGAGAGAATAGCTAGAATTACCTTACCAGACCAATACAAATTACTAAATAAATGATCAGAAATGCAGACAAGAATACAAATTTTTACTACATCACTTAAAAATTGAAAACCAAAAACGAATATCTTGTAATATACCACTATGAAAAATGCAAATATATGTAAATATATACAACACAGGTAATGTAACATACTTTATACAAAGCCAATACTTTAAAATAAATCAGATACTGAACCCCTGAAAAAAAAGAGTAAAACAAAAAACAAAAAAAATCTGAATAAATAAATAAACAAATTAAGTAAATAATAAACAAATTAACAAACTACAAATGCAAATATAAGCACAAGTAAATGTAATAATAATCAACAACAAATAATAAAGTAATCAATAATTAAATAATGAGTAAAAAGTTAACAAACAACATAGCTGCAAACAACTGCATTTGGATCCACAATTATTTCTACACAATAACCTTTAGAATAATTTGAAACATAATTGCTAATGCTCACCTAATAACCATCAGGACACAATAAACCTTACTACCCAAAATGCACCACTGACCATCATATATAGTCAAGCCAACATACAACACACATAGCCTGAAGATTGCACTGAGGCATGAAACAGACTGTTACCACTTGGTGTTGTCCATTTGTGTGTGTGTGTGTATATATATATATATATATATATATATGATTAATACAAATAAAATTTGTTACTCAGCTGATAGATGTTATATTCAGCGACTCAACTCTGGAGTTTCTAAAAAAAAACAACTTTTTCATAATTGTTTGGTCCACTTGACAGGATGTTTCAATGAATGATTGTGGATTTTCTTATTTTTTGATATTGTCATCTTAAATTTGATGCAATTAATTTATGTGCTAAACAGGATGCTAGTATTATTGGGATTAGGTTGATTTTTTTTCTAATAGTATGTGTGCATATGTGTATGTCAATTATTTATGAAGCAATCAAGTTTTGTTAAATTTAACCAACAAATTTTTTATCCCAATATACAAATTTTATTCAATAATTGGAAAAATGTATTAAAACATTAAACAGGCTTTGTTGGCTGAATTCAACAACTGTTCATCTTGCTCTCTCTCTCTATGTATATATATATATTTATGTATGTATATATATATATATATATATATATATATATATATATATATATATACATATATACACACATATGTATGTGTGTGTGTGAAGAGAGAGAGAGAGTGTGTGCAGGTATTTGTGACTACTCCTTGAGCCAACCACCTTGACTTATAAGCAACAAATTAATATTTTAAAGAAAAACAAGAAATATATTCAATAGGAAACTCAGAAAATTTTGAAGAATTTGCTCACATGTTCAACTCTGCAAAATAGAACAAAGTTAGTCAATAAAACGACCTTCAACCTCAAAGACAACCTTGGTGCAGTCTTAGAAGTATGCCTAGATTAGGGCTTCTTTTTGTGATAGCCTTCACATCCATGATAGTAGCGCCTACACTGAGACCTGGGTATTTTGCTTGATCCAGTGGTTGATCTCCTTGACCATTCAGAATGTTTCTTTCTCGTGGCCATGGATGACAAATTCCTGCCAGGGGCCTCCTATCCATTCCTGACTGCAAACATGAAAGACTTAGACAGTTTCAAGAAGCTGGCTATTTTCAAATTGCTGTGTTTAGCAGCTAATGTCAGAAGCATGGGTATCTTTGCATTTCATGCGTTAGATTATATATATATGTATATGTATATATATATATATATATATATATATATATATATATATCTGAAAGAGAAATGAGCATTAGAATTTGTTGCATGCCATGTAACATTATGTTAGGCTGTTCTCTATTTATAGCGCCTGCTAATGGCATGTTTTTAAATAATTGGCACACCTTCTAGTAACAAAACAAAAGGATGAAAACAAATCATGGATGGATGTATAAGAACCTGGTGTATACAGACAGGATCTTAGTTTTTCTCATTTCTGTTCATTAACTTAATGAATATTTTACTTGTTCTTTGTTTAGCTTAAATCCTTTTCTGTTTGCAAATGAAATATTGGGTGAGGAGGAAAAAATTAATGATAGAATTTTTTAATTTTCCACTGTCACTTTATCTTATCTTTGAAAATGTGGGAAAAAGGGCTTGTCTGAGGTCAGGAGTAAAGTTAAATATGAAAATATTATTATCATATAGGGTGAGTGGTTAGAACATTAGCCTTCTTTTGGGCAAATACCATTTGGAAAGGTATACTTCCATATTTTATCCTCCAACTATGGGTAAAATAGTAGGACAGACTAGGCCCTTTAGCTTTGGTTGGCAACCAGTTTGAGAGAAGAACAATTCTGAATACAAAATTGTGTGTAGCTCTGGCAAATTACATACTATGCATCTAATGAAACGGTTGTGGAGTTTACAATGACACGATGATCTTGACTGCAGTCAATCTGGAAATGTAAAGTAAGTGTGGACATCTACAGTTTTCCGCATGCTTGTAAAATCCTCTTTTTCAAAACGGTTTGTGACTACTGATCAATAATGGATATGTTACAAGAATGCAAAGGGATGCAGTTAAGGATCTGTAGATTCAAACAAGTTAAAGCTCGACCCAAAATGGATTCATCTCCATCCAAGGAAAGTTTAGTCATATGATTCCAAGAGACATTCATTGTCAACATTTAAAGTATTTAAACAATACTTTGAAGAAAGTATAGTTTATAATGATTATGTCAACAAGATGATATCAAATTGGGGTGATGGGGACAACTTTATAAAGTTGTGATCAGGTGAAACACATGATAGGATGAAAACAACTGAGTCGATATTTCAAAAGTGATTATTCAGTTTAGTTACAAATAATGTCCTTCCGGTGGACATGTAGGAAGCCATGATTGTATGGCTTACTGAAACCTCATAATGTTTCCTAGTCTCCAATCTTATCTATGCTGAGATTAATACAGCAAAATTGGTTAGCAATTTTGTTGCATCTTATATTGGAATATTATATGGTTGTGTCAAGGACTAACTTTTGTTAACTGTATACAGAATGGTCTTTTCAGTGCCAAGGATAAGTTTCTGTGCTCATTCAAAGTCAGCAGTTTATTTATCTGTGTGTACCATTGCATCAGATTGCATCATTGATATTTGCAATGATTCTTTGTACCATAGTCATCTGGCCTTCCTTTGTATTCCTAAAGCTGAGTTGATGGAATTTATCACTGTATTTATGGAATTTAGTTTCATTTATTTTATCACTGTATTTATGGAATTTAGTTTCATTTATTTTATCACTGTATTTATGGAATTTAGTTTTATTTATTTTATCACTGTATTTATGGAATTTAGTTTTATTATGATCATGTATAGGCAAATAGATGAGATAGCAACAGGTAGTTCTTTAGGGCCAATAATAGCAAATATATTTGTTGTTTTTTTGTTCAGGCAATATTTACTTGCACACATTAAAGGAGCCAATTGTTACGTTAAATATATTGATGGCACATTTTGTTTTCTCAATAATAAGGTTGAGGTTAGAGTATTTCATGAAGCACTTAACACATTATCCCAAGTTTTAAAATTCACACATGAAAAGGAGTACAATCGTGTTCTTTGTTTTCTGGATTACAGATCGGATTCTGGATTTCTTACTTTATGGGCTTATCAAAGTGGGATTCAGGTTGAAAACAGCAAATAAAATCAACCTCATTAAGACCATCCCTTAGGTCCTTGTAATAAGTTCTGAAACAAAATTAAATTCAGAAATTGAATTTATTAAGAAAGCTCTGAGTGAGAATGGATACCAGATGGATATTGTGGAATCTGACATTTGTGAAAAATCTGTGACAATAAATGTTTCCTAAACCTAAGCTGACCAGTCGTCAGAAAAATGCCGTGAATCTGTGTATATCATGGATTGGTGATGTGATTACAAGATTTGCTAAGCAGATTCAAAAACCCCCAAAAAACCTCTTATCTTTCTGCCAATCAACATATTGTTTTTGGTGCACAATCAATGTCCAGAAGAATATTCTGCCTATCTATCACTAAAGTTTGGGAATATATCAATTTATATATAGAGTGCAATGGTGACTATATAAGTAGAAGGGGGTTAAAGGCCAGAAGTAATGAGCCAATATTCACAAAGCAATTTGGAAATTTGTGGAGGTGTATAAATACAACAGGTTTAGTGATAGCTGAACTTTTGATAAAATACAAGCAATATGCCCTGCCTCATAGCCCAGATATGTTAAGGTTTCCTTTTCTCATATTCTCTCTCACTCAGTAGCTTCTGATGTCATAGTAGCTTTATTGTCTTGCTTAAGGTGAAATGATTAAAAAAAAATGTTTTCAGTGTTGAGCAAAGCTAATTCCGACTTAATCTTCAAAGTTATGAAATCTATATATATTATGTCCTAATAGCCACTCCTCTTTAATCAGAAGGCATGGTTGATGGGCTTAAAATAATTAACCTGTAAGCATTATACTTTCTTTCATATAACATTTGTTTTGGGTTTTCATTTTTTAATTACTTTTTCCTCAACCTTAACTCTGATGAGAGAAGAATGATACACTGGTTTAGATGTCTTTTTTGTTAATCATTGTATTTTACATGTAAAATCATTATAAAACTATTTAATTATTATTTAATTATTTTAATATTTGTTAATCATTGTATTTTACAGTAATATATTTTTTGTTACTCTCCCATGTTTTTGTTATAAATTTTCTTTTTAATTTTTAATGTGTCTATTTTTATTGCTTTAATTGAATTTTGTACCCCTACAATAATATTTTGCAGAAAAGAGGTTCACTTTGTTTATTCCAAAAGGTGTGATGTTCTATCATGATACCATTTAGTAAAGATCACATCTTAAAAAGATAAACCATCTTGGATAGAAAAACAAAATTATACTCCTTTCTTATCCTCCAGATCTTGAACCATCTGATTACCAATTATTTCAGAGTTTAGGGAACCATCAAGGGTGGCTAGTTCTTCAAATACATGAAGAAGGGAGAAACTACCTTCTTCCTGATCTTTTTCTTTCAACATAGATCATGACTCACTGGAAGTTTGTTAATGATAAAGCTGGAATAATCTTGCTATATGTTCCGTTACCTTCCAAGGACGACCAGAGCTTTTTTGGGACAAATGGACTGATACATCTTCCAGTGACGAGCTATCGTACCACCTGAACTCAATGGCACATTTAACTGACTAGTTATCTTTGTATAACCATATCCATTTGTATGACGGTCAACAATATGTTCATGGAGGTCTTGATCAATTATTTTGCTTTTCCCCATTTTGTCAATGTATAAAGGACAGTTGACAGAAAAAGAATGATGCAATACTTTTAATTATTCCTAAAAGTAATCATAAAATTAATCTGGAACATTCTAAAAAAACAACCCCATTCTAATTTGGAACATTCTAGTAAAATTTGAACACTTTTATTAAAAAACCTGTTGTAAATAAAAAAAATGTGTTGTAAACTTTTGAGTTACTAAATATTGGTTTTAGTTCATAGGATACTTTTTTGAATTTAAAAAAAAAATCTGATTGTTTGACTGAATACTTAAATATATGTTCTACAAGCAGTAAAAGTTTAATTAATGTAATTGTATTCAAAATGCCTAAAAAGTATTTATGTGTTGTGAACTTTTGTGTGGCACTGTAGATCATCACTCAGTGGAAGTTTGTTAGCTGGAATCTATGTTAATGAATAAACTCAATTTAAACAGGGACTGATTCTGGATATCTTTTCTGACCCTAAATTACAAACACACAATATACGTAAAAGAGAGGGGGAGACAATTGCTGTGAATGTGATACTCCTTCCAGCCACCAATCTCACCTGCTCTTTTATCCACTACAGGGAAAGTATTCTGTCTCATGTAGGTCTTACCAATTCACCAGCATGCCTGGGATAGATATGGAGTTGCTGCCAACTGCATCCTCATTCATGAGGAAAAGTCATTACTTCTACATACCCATGCATATCTGCCTCTACTAGGCATATACAAAAATTCATGCAATCCACTGAATACACTGCAGAAAGACATTTTTTTTTAAAAAAATAGAATAACATTGGAAACTTTTCCATATATCTCATCTCTCTCTTCCTCTCGCTGTATATATTTCTTCTGACTCATTATAGGAATTACAAGAAAGCAACACATTTTGGCCTCGCATTTTGGGTCAGCCCAGGAAAATAAGAAAAAATATAACTTGCATAAATAATTTAAACAAAAATACAAGTAAGCTTTACTTGAAAAGCCATTTTTAAGAGTAGACATCAAAATACTGTTTCAGCTTTTTTAAGAAGAAATTTAACTATATGAAGCTATGGAATTCATTTTTGTTTTTCATTTCCTCTATGGAATGAATTTTTAGAAATTTATTTTATACTCCTCCCTTGAGAGTTGTTATTTTTCATTTTTTCTGGTGGCAGATTTTATTCTTGCTACTATAGATGATGCTGTTGTCAGCTGTTTTTTCATCCAGATACAATTTCACTGAATTAGCAAAAGACTTTGTCTTGTTATACTGGAAAACAAAATAGTTCTAAATCAGATACTTGACTAAACAAACAAAAAAACAAAAAACGGTAAGATGGACAAGAATTAACTTATACTTTTCATCATTCATGATATCATCAGTCCTGACAATATTCATAGAATAATAATCTAAAATATAGCACCAAACGTTCTTTCATTTCTGCCATACTTCACAAAAGATTTTTCACTGATCTACATTTTTTACAATTCTCAGATACTGTAAAAAATTAATTAGGCTCCAAATGCTTAAAACATTAATTAATTTCTCCAAAACAATCTTTCATTTTTCTTCTCTCCAGTCTCTTTTCCTTATTTCTCTTCTGTAAAAAATGATCTCTTCACTGTGGCATTTCATGAAGATGCTTCTTTGAGAAATTGAAGAATTTACTTTTGGTTCAATGAAATTTGGCACATGATGGACAAGGTCTTTGAGATATTTATTTCCATTTCTCATTGAATTTGACAAACTTCTCATCACAGAAGCTTTTTGGGCCATTTTCATCTCGTGAGATTCTTGAATGTGTTAACCACACCTTAAAAGCTGCAGCAGTAAAAATATTAACAAAATTAGGTATTTTTACATTGAATTTAAGTATGATAAATATTTAATATTTGATAGATATTTCTAACCTTGCTGAAATAAAAGATGGTCTTAAATTTTTCATCAATGATAAATAAACATATCTGGAAATATGACTGAAAAGTTCTTCGATTGACTATAAAGTAATCCCACTTTAAATTCTGATATTTGGTCAGATTTTGGGAACTGGATCAGTCTGAGACCTTTTCAGCACATTCGTACATGAACTTTTCAGGCTATCTTCAACACTTGAAATTTATTAACAACATGAATCCTACATAGTCATATCAAGCAGAAGAAATACAAACATTTTGTGTTGAATTTAAGTGTATACCTACCGATATTTTGTGAATGGATTAAGAAATAAACGTTTATATTTGTTTCTAACTTTAGTGAAATAAATAACCTTAGAATTTTGCAGACAACTGTGATCTCTGTTGAACGTTTTTATAATTTCCAAGTTGAAACTTCTGATAATTTCAAACAATGAGGAAAGAAGACATAGAGAATTTTACACCCAAAGAACTTTTGAAGAGAGGCAAAGTCAAGCTATCTTACAAGCTTATATAAATGGATAGCAAAATGGGGGGTTGGGAGGGATAGTAAAAGGACAAATATTGCTTGGAAGCACAAAAGCTAGGAAGTTGTGGAGAGCCATGATCACACATGTTCTCAAGGAAAATATCAGATAAAAGAAGAACTATATTGAAAATGTGTGAAAATTAGGATAGGATATTGTTTTATATTTAACTTAAATATAAAACAAATCCTATACTAATTTTGATGAAAACAGTAAAAAACACATTGATTTTAAAAATCAAATAATTAACCGATTTACAAGGCCTTATATTTCTAAGGGTATATTGCTTTACATATACTTATATGTCTATATAAACACATACTTATATGCCTATATAAACATATACTTATATGTGTATTTAAATATTTTTGTGAAGAAATATGTAGGCTTATGTTCAACAGTTTGAATCTGACATTGTTCCCAATCTTGGTTCTCAGCTTCATATTTTCCCTTGCTTTTAAAATATTTATGACAATACAATGTACTTTTTAATTATTAATGAAGTTTCTAAACTTCTTAGTAAATTTTTTTGTTACTGTTCTCCACCTGTGTTGATGATAAACTGATAAACACTTCATTTGGAAGATTAGTTGAGAGCAATTGCAAATTAAATAAATTTAATTAGGGGGTCACTTTGTTAAAAACTTATATGAGGTACTCAAATGCTGAGCAATCTTCTTTTTAATGGTTTCATGACATTCACAAGCAAATTTTACATATACATGCCAAATTTCATTGCTTTATCTTGAATAGTTTTTTTATACAGGATTTTATCAATGAAAACACAAAAATGTTAACCCAATATTTTCGGGAAAATATTTTTTTTTTTGCCTTCAAAAAGTTATCGATGGATCTTGATAATTTAAAAACCATAAGTCTTCGATACAATTTATATTTTATAAATATCCCATTTTTTATAGCAAAATGAAAAGTTTCATTTTTTTTGTGAGCATTGCTAATTTAAGGGAGAAAAATGCAGTATAAAAAGAGATTTGTACAGATTATGGAACAGATAATGTAGATGAGTGAACATTTCAGCAATGATTTCTCAAATGTAATACTGTACATTGAGTTGAGGTTGAAAGAAAAGCATTGCTTGAGGCGATGATGATGATGATGATATTATTATTATTATTATAATAATAATAATAATAATATAATAATAATAATAATAATAATATAATAATAATGATGATGATGATGATGATGATGATGATGATGATGATGATGATGATGACTGTTGCAGACACCTGCTCAGGTAGATTTGTGTTTGTCAAGATCCACAAAGCCCAACCTGTGATTTATACTGCAACTATTCTAAGTGGAACTTAGTTACAGTTTTTGGGAGAGAGTGCCTTACAGTCTGCACGAAACCCGTACATTCAAATTATCAGTCACAATGACTTGTGACTTTGGGCTAGCACAACCATTGATAACTCCCAAATAGTTCTGTCTACCAAATTCCACTCACAAAGCTTGGGTCAACTCGTGGTATGGTTTTCAAGCACTTTAAAGGTGCCACATACTGGGATAGCTTCCCCAGGCCGTTAACATCATCTTTCTGATTAATCAACCATGGTCAGAAAACGAACATTCTAACCAATCGGCCATGCATGTATATTGCTTGAGAATAATCAACATTATATAATAAATGAGATGGATATCATTCTCAAATATCAAAAAGAAGCATAAAAAATAATTGGCCCCAGGCTATTTATTTTAGCTATTTGGATGTTGGATCCACATCAGATCAATAAAAAATACTGAATGTTATTTGAATGTTTTCTTTTTGGATACTTTGCAACAACAGGAAGTGCAAGAAGTTGTGGTGCAAATGAAATCAACCACTACTAACTCTTCTACTACTAAGGGAGTATCCTACTGGACTGGAAGGGAGTGTTCGACTCTGAGTTCATTTTGGAGAAACAAATGAATAATTTGAACAAGTAATGCTCCCAATTAGATGAAGCAAAGCCTAATATCAATCAAAAGCATTCAGAATTCATTTAGAGAGAGGATAAAATAGTCCATCAGGATAAAAGTATATCACATGTTTCTTTTGTGAAATTTCATTAAATATACCTTCAGATATATATCCATGTATTCTAGTCAACTTCCTGGAATATTTTAGAAGGTGCCTATTTGTTGAATTTTGGGGTGGGATGTTGTGGTTTGTTCTTACTATTATTTTGGTCGGAACAGTTTTTAATTTATCTATTTGGGTTGATTATCTTTATTTGTTTTTTCTAAACGGCTAGTTTATCGTAATCGGTTGTTAGTTTATTTATATATTTGGATGTATTTAGATCAATTTATTATACTTGTTGTTATTTATTTGTTACACTGTATATTTTTGGCTTTCGATTTTTTAAGTAACGTAGTATATTATCTTTTATTAATTTTTTTATTTTTTATCATTATATAACAGTTATAACTTTCGTCCGTTCTTTTGTTTTGATTTTATTTCGCATATTCTAACAGGTGTGGTTTTGTAATTTGTTTGGAGTAATTTATTTTGCTTATTTTATTGTTGTTTTGTTTGTTTATATATTTTTCTATTTTAAGTTACGTAGTAAAAATTTGTTTTCATGTCTGCATTTTGAGATTAGCTCGGATCTTTTATTTAATAATTTATTTTGATCTGGGAAGGTAATGATAGCTATTTTTTCCTCCAAGTAAAGTTTGCAAGTTTTTGATAGGTTGTTGTAGGCTGATGATTTTTTCCTTATTTTCCAAGATATTTTTGGTGTGGTGTGCGTTTTGTTTTTTATTTCCCAGATATACTTAGAAAGCATTGTGCTGTTCGCATATTTACTATTTGTGAAAGACATTTTGTGTACATAATTTCTTTGTTTCCATGGTCCTTCGGTTACTCCTATGTATACTTTTTCTTCATTATCTGGTGATTTTATCGTGGCTTGGTAGATTACGTTGTTTTGTAAACAATTACCGTTTAAGGGACATTCGTTTTTTATTCTGCAGTTGCACGTGGGTTTAATTTGTTTGTGTGGTTTGTTAATAATTTTCCTGTTGTGCTTTTTTATTATTTGTGCCATGTTCTCGGTGCAACTGTAACTGATTTTGACTGTGTTTTTGTTGAATATTTTGTGTAGGGTGCTTGATTCCGGGAAGTGTTTGTGTAAAAGTTTGAAGAATATTTATCCTATGTTTGTTTTTACATTTTTGCTGTACAGTGGGTTGAACCATATGATATTTCTTTTCCTGTTGGTCTTTTTTGTGTTCTGTGGTGCGTATGTGAGTGTTGCTGGGAATCCGCTATCTTTTAGGGCTGTTCCGTAGTCTTTCTTAGCTTTGTTAAATATAGATTCATTGGAAGAATTGTCGGAAAGCCTGCGGTTAATCGATTTTGGTATCTGTTTGATTATAGAAGGCGGGTGGTTGGAGTATATGTGTATGTACTGTGGTTTATCATTCGGTTTTCTGTATGGTTTGTGTGTGACTTTTCTTAGGTTGAAGGTAACATCTAGAAAATCTACTTCGTTTAGGTTAGTCTTTATATCTATCTCGAATCCGTTATTTTTGAAAATTTTAATTATTGCTTTTCTAGTTTTATCCGTGTTTTGTTTGTTGCAGTTTCTTAAGATTACCTGACATTTCTTAAGTTGCCTGACGATTGCACTAGCATGAAACAGACTGTCGCCTCTAAGTGCTGACTTCCATGTCCACTTTTATATTTACACACGCTCTATCTCTGATATCGAGCACTTTATCCCATAAATATAGCACACTTTAAGACTATATTTCTTCATATATATATATATATGTGTGGGGCACCTCGGCGTGGTGTAATGGTTAGAAAGCTTGTCTTGCTAGATCAATTATGACTGAGTAGTGAGTTCGATCCTCACTGGGTGCCCCATATTTTCGGCCGCGTGCCACATCTAAGCCGGGCTTAGAAAATCACTATATATATATATATGTGTGTGTGTGTGTGTGTGTGTGTGTGTGTGTGTGTGTATATTTGAATAGCAGTTGGGTCCATACATTCACTTACATGCTAATACACTTGGGAATGGTATTAATCCTCTTCTTCTCCCTCCAGCTATGGGTAAATAGCAGGACAGACTGGGTTCTATAGCCTTGGATGGCAACTGGTCTAGAAGAAGGACAACTCTGAATTCAAATCCTGCATGGGTCGTTTGGGTAACTTGTGGCACATAGTGCACCAGGTCTCTGTATTCAGCTCGTCAAAAAGTGTGGTTGGTTCTGCACAAAGCCTTCACCACTATAATCAAATCATATGTGCTGGTGTCAGGCTGCCGGTTCCTAGGAACTGAGATGCTTGACCCTCATATGTCAAATATGTCAGGAGAGTCCACCATATATATATATATATATATATATATATATATACAGGATGTAATTGTCCAAATCGTGTAAATGCAAAATTGTCTATTTGTTACATTAAGCTTTGAACCATTATATCTTAGAAATGATCAAAGATATCTTACTGGAATTTTACGAGGTTTCTAGTACACTAATTAGACTGTACTTTGAGCAATAAGAATGTATAATTACTCTCCAAGCTTAACAAAATTTTGATGAAATCAATTATAAATGAAAATCACATGTTCATCATTAATTAATCATAGATAAGGATCGGAAGTTCATGAAGGATTGAAATAAAATTCAAATATATCTATATTATTCCAGGATCATTTTCCAACTTATTCAAGATGATCTTCACCTTCTCAAACCTTCCAATTTTCTGCCCTGGAGTAACAAGGTGCCTCACAGGTTTCACACACAATTTCTTTTTCAAATCTTTTTTCACTGCCCTTTGGACCGTCATAGCTGAAACTCCTTTCTCACATGCCAAACATCTTATAGATTTAGTTGGATCTTTTCTAATTGATCTCTTTAGTTCTAAGTTGAAATGATGATCCCTCTTCCCGTTGTGACCTCTTGATTCAGTTTTCCTCTCTAATATTCCCTCTTTTTCAAAATTAATTCCTGCTCTCTTGATGGTTCTTGAATGGACTTTGAAGATGAAAGTCAGAGTATGAATGTTGGTACCATTACTGAAGGCCTGAATGATCATTTTCCTCTCACCATTGTTCATTTGGGAAGAGAGTAAGTCTAACACAAAACAATTTTAATCCATTCTCTTTTCAGCTGAATAGCTCAAAGGGTTTGTCAGTGATTCTTATGAAAAATGGTGTCAAGATGGCTAAACATCTAAAAACCTGGTAAAAAAGAAACTCAGTTTAGTGTTTTTTAGATATTAAATATTTTGCAGGATGGACAATTTTGCTGTTACACCATATGTATATATATATATATATATATATATAAGAGGTTATAGTACTTCCAACAAGAGAAAAGTGTGTATATTAAAAAGAAGAGAGAAACCGCAAATGTTTTTGGTTGTAATGTGGATTTAAAAAAAAAATATTATGCTTTATTTTCCATAAAAATCTACATCACAACCAAAAACGTTTGTTTCACATCTTCTTTTTAATATATATATATATATATATATATATATATATATAATGTAACATGCAAAAGTTTTAGGCCATTTTAAACTATTGTAAATTTCATATAATTAACATCTTAGAAGTGAATGTTTTTCATTGTACTGTCTCCTGAATCATTGGAGTCATTTTCACATCTAATAAGTATATTTAATTTAGCAATGGTTCTGAAAGAGAGGTGAGACAACAGTCAAAAATACCCAATCAAAATTCTTTTGCCACATAATATTTTTGGTTTTCTATTTTCTGCTCCACCACTAAAAGGTAAATCATTTTTGGTTCAGGGCAGATTTCTTTCTACATATAAAATCAGTTCTGACATTAAATTCCTGCATGCCTTTATTACTTGAAATCTTTTCTAATTGATCTCTTTAGTTCTAAGTTGAAATGATGATCCCTCTTCCCGTTGTGACCTCTTGATTCAGTTTTCCTCTCTAATATTCCCTCTTTTTCAAAATTAATTCCTGCTCTCTTGATGGTTCTTGAATGGACTTTGAAGATGAAAGTCAGAGTATGAATGTTGGTACCATTACTGAAGGCCTGAATGATCATTTTCCTCTCACCATTGTTCATTTGGGAAGAGAGTAAGTCTAACACAAAACAATTTTAATCCATTCTCTTTTCAGCTGAATAGCTCAAAGGGTTTGTCAGTGATTCTTATGAAAAATGGTGTCAAGATGGCTAAACATCTAAAAACCTGGTAAAAAAGAAACTCAGTTTAGTGTTTTTTAGATATTAAATATTTTGCAGGATGGACAATTTTGCTGTTACACCATATGTATATATATATATATATATATATATAAGAGGTTATAGTACTTCCAACAAGAGAAAAGTGTGTATATTAAAAAGAAGAGAGAAACCGCAAATGTTTTTGGTTGTAATGTGGATTTAAAAAAAAAATATTATGCTTTATTTTCCATAAAAATCTACATCACAACCAAAAACGTTTGTTTCACATCTTCTTTTTAATATATATATATATATATATATATATATATAATGTAACATGCAAAAGTTTTAGGCCATTTTAAACTATTGTAAATTTCATATAATTAACATCTTAGAAGTGAATGTTTTTCATTGTACTGTCTCCTGAATCATTGGAGTCATTTTCACATCTAATAAGTATATTTAATTTAGCAATGGTTCTGAAAGAGAGGTGAGACAACAGTCAAAAATACCCAATCAAAATTCTTTTGCCACATAATATTTTTGGTTTTCTATTTTCTGCTCCACCACTAAAAGGTAAATCATTTTTGGTTCAGGGCAGATTTCTTTCTACATATAAAATCAGTTCTGACATTAAATTCCTGCATGCCTTTATTACTTGAAATCTTTTCTAATTGATCTCTTTAGTTCTAAGTTGAAATGATGATCCCTCTTCCCGTTGTGACCTCTTGATTCAGTTTTCCTCTCTAATATTCCCTCTTTTTCAAAATTAATTCCTGCTCTCTTGATGGTTCTTGAATGGACTTTGAAGATGAAAGTCAGAGTATGAATGTTGGTACCATTACTGAAGGCCTGAATGATCATTTTCCTCTCACCATTGTTCATTTGGGAAGAGAGTAAGTCTAACACAAAACAATTTTAATCCATTCTCTTTTCAGCTGAATAGCTCAAAGGGTTTGTCAGTGATTCTTATGAAAAATGGTGTCAAGATGGCTAAACATCTAAAAACCTGGTAAAAAAGAAACTCAGTTTAGTGTTTTTTAGATATTAAATATTTTGCAGGATGGACAATTTTGCTGTTACACCATATGTATATATATATATATATATATATATAAGAGGTTATAGTACTTCCAACAAGAGAAAAGTGTGTATATTAAAAAGAAGAGAGAAACCGCAAATGTTTTTGGTTGTAATGTGGATTTAAAAAAAAAATATTATGCTTTATTTTCCATAAAAATCTACATCACAACCAAAAACGTTTGTTTCACATCTTCTTTTTAATATATATATATATATATATATATATATATATATAATGTAACATGCAAAAGTTTTAGGCCATTTTAAACTATTGTAAATTTCATATAATTAACATCTTAGAAGTGAATGTTTTTCATTGTACTGTCTCCTGAATCATTGGAGTCATTTTCACATCTAATAAGTATATTTAATTTAGCAATGGTTCTGAAAGAGAGGTGAGACAACAGTCAAAAATACCCAATCAAAATTCTTTTGCCACATAATATTTTTGGTTTTCTATTTTCTGCTCCACCACTAAAAGGTAAATCATTTTTGGTTCAGGGCAGATTTCTTTCTACATATAAAATCAGTTCTGACATTAAATTCCTGCATGCCTTTATTACTTGAAATCACGGCAAAAATTTCCAAAGAAATTAAGATGAAGATATTGAAGTTGGCCAAAAATAATCACTAAGGAAATTGGAATGTCAAGAAGTGGCATTTCAGAAATCCTGTAAAAGTCCCAAAGCACTGGAAATGTTTTGAATTGACTAAACTATGGTCACTTTCAAAAGCTGCAGCACAGGGTGATACAGCAACTGATGAGGACAGCAAAAAGATTCAGTGAATGAAGACTGATAGACAATTGAGAGCTTAGTACAACTCAATCAATTTGATGTTAGAAGGTAACACTTAGTGTATCCCCCAAGGACATGAACTAAAGAGATTCATTTCAATGAAGAAAGCAGCTTTAAGCAAAAAGCAATAAAAGGCAACATTAAATTGGTCAAAATTGTATGAATTGTGGGATGCAGTACTATTATTCATTTCCCTAGAAATTTTGATGATGAGTAGAATTCATCAGAAGAATTAACACAAACTTTAGTTGTAAGAGTGAAACCATAGTAAATGGTATGTAGTACCTGTGAGGATAGTGAAGGATTTGCATGAATCCAACTCAGGCACATTGAGGCAATTATTCAAGCTACTGGAGGTCACACAAAAATATTAACAATGTGCATTAACTCCTTGAAATCAACATTATATAAGAAATTTTCATTAGAGAAGCCTTTCTGCTTTAAAAAACGTTTAAATGATATGGGTGGAGGGCAAAATATTTTTTACACAGCCATTTTTTAGTATCATCTCATATGTCTCACACTTTTTCAGAAACCTTACTAAAAAGTATGCTAATTAGGTGAGAAGATGACTTTAATATGGCCAAAGTTACAACTATAGACAGCACAAAAAACATTTGCTTATAAAATGGCAATTATTAGAAAATTACAAAAATTTAAAATGGCTTTTTGTAAAAATACTACATTTTGGTGTATGGGATTTTCATATGTGTATATATATTTTTTTCAGAAGTGTTATGCTAAGTTTTACATTTTTCTGGATTTTCCTTTCTGATAATAAGCATGAAAACAAGAGCATTATTATATAAGGGGTGCTGAAAAGTTTCCAGTGTAGCCAACTTTTCAAATTCTGAGCATTACTTGTCCCTGCTGTCAGCAAAAACTTTCTTTTGCATTGAAAAGTATCAATATGCAGGAACTTTGCACTTATTTTGAGTTTGTTTTCAATCATTTCAGATTAATACCATGTCAACAGAAAGCATGGAATTTACCAGTTGTTACAGCTTCCACCGAAGAAAACTCCAAAGAAATACAAAACTATAAGATGCAAATATTTGGTTGCAGGTGCCTGTTATATGTAAATATGAACAAGTGGTGTGCCGACACTGACTGTGTAGATTTTGAGATCCAAGGGCCATCATGGCTTGGGAGGCTTTCAATGGCTGAAATTGTTGATCATGTTCATGAATTAATTTTGACCAATTGACATATATTGGCCTAAAGAATTGCTGAGACACTTGAAGTATGTAAAGAATACATTGGTTTGATCATTCATGAATCATTGGGGTCTGCAGAAGCTGTCAGCCAAGCAGGTGCCAAAATGTTTGAATGCTAAATAGAAATGACAACAAATGGACATATACAAACTGATTTTGCAGCATTTTCAATGATCTAGTGAGACATTTTTAGAAAGTCTTTGATGAAACATGGTTATTCCACTATGAGCTGAAGACTAAATTTTAGGTCATATCATGGCATCACTTGGGTTCTCCTTGGATTAAAAAATCCATGATCTATAGTCAGCAAAAAATTATGATTTTTCAAGATGAGGAAGGAATTTTGATGACTATCTTCAAAAAGGGAAGAAAACAGATAAAAAAGCAGAATCTGTGCAGATTAAAGTTGGCATTGAAAAAATATGGTAAGGGAAGCTGTGGAAAGATGACCACTTTTTGTAGTGTAGTGTACCTGCTCACAGAGCTGGTATGATGGTAAGTGTTTTGAAGGATTTGGCGTTTGAACATAGAAACCATCCGTCCTACTCAGCATTTATTTCCTTTTTTCCCAACTTTAAAAAGAGGTTTAAAGGGAGGCAACCTTTGAAGGATTCAGAGGTGACAGAAGCAGCAGAGCAATATTTCAATGGCAAAACATCAGAATCTGACTGTGGTGAGATTGTTAAAGAAACTTGTTTAAAACAATGTTCCAGGTGTGTTGAACTTTAGGATGAATATGCAAAATAGCATACTTGTTTCATGACTTTTAGTAATTACTTTCTTGATTGGTCTGAGAACTTTTCAAATGTTGGGAAATTGTTGGTTCCTTGTTCCTTGTGACACCCCAGAAAATCCCTGACATTTCCTGCCATTCTCTATTTTCATAAGAATCAGATTAGACCAAATGTCTTACTACCATGTCTGGGCTGAAGCTGGCTAATTCTCACTGTCTAGCATTGATAGTGTTCAAAAGCATTTACATGGCCTTGTGGGTGATGAATTATTTTCTATCCTACAACCCCTTTTGCACAGATTAAATTTTGAAAGCCTCTTGCAGTTTTGTTGCTATTTCCATGAAATATGTTCAGATGAGTAACATACATTTGGCCCACCAGTTCAGAACTTTACAGTTTAGACTCAAAATACCACGTATATTTGGACAAATAATCTTCATTTGTATTTTATTATTGAGAAGGAAGTTCCTTTCGGACAGCTTCTTTCCAATAACTGCTACTTTGTGGAACAGATTCACAAAAGAAGCATCCCTGATTGCGACAGTCTTAATAACTTCAAGTTGAGTGTTGTTATCTATCGTACATATTCTAATAATCTGTACTTATATATATATATATATAATATTACACAACAAAATTACCTCAGAGGTGGTGGGATAGATCTATTTCAACTGAGGAAAACTATGTTAGTCTTATTCAACACCAGTGTACAGACTGTGTGTGTGTATATATATATATATATATATATATATATATATATACATACACAAATGCAAAAGAACAAAAAGAATATAAATTCAAACATTCATATCATTAATTTAAAAAAGTGCTCAATACAAGAGTAGAGCAATAAATATTTATTATAAACTGTTACATTGGAACATGCAAATTACCATGACAAAAATGCATATTTGTTTTGACGTCCCAAATCATCTCATCAGGTGGCTAACAATGGTGGTAATAACATGACATTGAAACAAATATGCATTTTTGTTGCAGTAACTTGCATGTTCCACTCTAACAGTTTGTAATATATATATATATATATATATATATATATATATATGTGTGGTGTGTGTGTGTATGTATGTATATTCTATACTTATGATTAAATTTGTTTGTCTCATCAAACAATAGTGTAAGATAAAACAACAAAATGCAGGAAATATTTTCATGGCTAATATATCCAGTATATACACATGTATAATGCAACTTCATGTAAAGTACGAC
>OZ038488.1:11958467-12005967 GCA_964036315.1 Acanthosepion esculentum
AGTGTATATGAGAGAGTGCTGAAAATTCTTGGCTAAATACACTTCCCAAAATCTATTAAAAAAATGAATCAAAATATTTTGTGAACCTGAAGATACACCTTTTATAAAAACCATCAGGCACGTGATATTCCTTGTATGTGATGCACATTATATTAATTAGAAATATTAATTATAATCTTAATTAATATTAATATAATATTAATATAATTAATATTAATATAATATTAATATAATTAATATTAATATAATATTAATTAATATAATTAATATTAATATAATATTAATTAGAAATATAGCATTCCTAGAATGCTAGTATGAAGCCGATAAAAACTTTGCAGTAGAGCCTTATTGCATTAATGTTCCTGGTAATGGCTAGAAATGGTTGCAAGTTGGGCTGAGCTAATTAAGTCACTGATAATTGGTAATTGGTCATATCAGCATTTTCTGATTAATCAGTCATCAGCTTTTTGTGCCAGTTAATCAATTTTCATACACAGTCATCCTTCTTTATTGCATCACAGAAATTTCATTCTTCATTTGAGAACCATTAGTCATCTTAAACATAGAATGAATTTAAATAAGATTTTGATTGTTTTTCATTAATTTTTCTAGCCAAATTTTATTGAGAAATCTTATAAGCCTCATTGAAAAAACATTTTTAAATAAATTTGCTCTTCTGGACGTCGAACAACTTCATAGAAAAATGTAAAGCAAAATTAAACAGACAGAACTACTCAGTTGATTTTAATCATATTATATATATATATATATATATATATATATATATATATATATATATATATATATATATATATATTGTCTATTTGGGAAGCAACCCCTCTTTTATACAAGTTTCATTAAAGACAACTGAAAATGACTGTGATTAAGCTTTTTATTGAATTTTTCTTGTGTTTGTATAAGTGATTTCTTTTCTGGACATAACGTGTGTAAAACCTGTCTGAATGTTCTATATATCTGAGCACTTTCAGCTATTCTATTAGCCATTATCAAGGATCTTTTTTTTGTTTATTTTTAAGTGAATGTCTAGATTTATTTTATATATGTCTCTAGGGAGATGAAAAACCACTCAGATATATAGAACATTTTTACACATGTTAGGTCCAGAAAAGAAATCACTTATAAAAACTAAAGAAAAAAAATTGAATAAAAAGCTTAATTGCAGTACCTTGTCAGTTGTCTTTAATAAGACTTTAAACTTATTATATATATACATATATATATATATATATATATATATATATATATGTCATTCACAGACAGTACTGTTTCGCTGTATCACAGCTCCTCAGTGTGACTAGACTTCCGAATGCCTCAAGCCAGGATTGAAACTCAACTAATTTGGTGTCAGCCAGAGCTATCTTCACTCGGTAGAGTTACACAACTAAATCTAGCGTATTGTTTTTACAAATGTAAACAAATGCCAAATCAGCCAAAGTGCTCCATTCATTTTACTGAAGAGCTTTGCATTAGTGCAGGTGGCTGTTGTTTATAGAATTAGCTTATCACTCAACAGTGCTCAATTGAAATGTATTTTCAAGAGCTATATATATATATATATATATATATATATATATATATATATATGCGAGTTTTGTTTAAAACAACTGACAAGGTGTGGTGGTTAAGTTTTTTATATATCTCATGTATTTGTATGATTTTGTTTTCTTTTCAGGACATAAATTATATAAGAATTGTCCGAATGTTTTCCAAGCAGTCTGAACTGAAGTCGAGGAAAAGAAAAGTTGAAACAAAGTGATAAACCAAGGTCAGTCTTAATCCATAAGCTGAGTGACATTACTTCATCAAACAATAGAAAGATTCACCCTGATGAGAAATTTGGAAAAGGTTTAATCCACTTTGACAGGAAGGAAGACAAGTTTGCTACTGCTACTGCTTAGAACACATCCATTAAGCTGAAGAGTGGGAGTCTAACATCTTTAGAAATTTGTTAACCAAGGATGGTGAGTTCAATCCTTGGTAGGACCACAATTAGCTTACTTTTAACAGTCAAAAATGTAGAAAATGCTAAAACTAAAAAGAAGACATTATATAACTCGGCTGAAAACAAAGTGGAAAAGTAATGTAAATGTATACTGTTATGAGTTTTTGCATTGTCACTTATGGAAAGACTAATATCATTTTTTAAAATAAGTGAACCATCCAGAGCACCTTCAAAAACTATACTTTGACTATTTTGGTCTCTGCTCATGAATCCTTCCTGCTTTCCAGTACATATTTAAACATTAATTATCCAATATTTGATTACTGTCAGTTTTTGTCATGTCCTTACTGAAGAGATTGCTTTTTCTGCTATGTTGGTTTGAGTGAGAGAAATAATTTCAACTCGATTTATAAACAAAGTTATCAATTTCTGTGAAATCCTAAACAAAATGCAATGTGTTGGTGCTAATTCTTTTAATTTAGCATTAAAAATCCTTAGTAGATAAGATAATTCAGAATTCATATTTCCTGCAACTTTCATTAATTTGTTCCAAGTTGAAATCAATTCAGCACCCCGTTTGGTTTCATCCCTTTCAAATGTTGAGTTGTAGTGTGTTCACACCACAATGCATGTTATCTTATTTCTTTTGTGAAATAGATTCAGTATGTTTCTTCCCAAATTTGATAACATTTTATTGGTGTCTGGTCATTTGTCTTTTGTACTTAATGCTTCTCATGTTTGTAGTTATTTTTACAGTTTATGTGATATAGTATTTTTGTGTTATTAGTAAGCATTTGTCAGATTTCTTGTTGTGTTGGTTGGTGATATTTGATTTCATATTATGATTTTATATTATCTATTATCAGATAAATGACATGTTAATAAGTACAATAATGTAATGGTTGTGTAACCAATGTATGTGTTTGAATTATTATTATTAGAAAGGCATTCTCGAACTGGCAACTGAATTTATAGTCAACATTGGTTTGTTGAATTCTTGCTTCTTGTTATATCATTGGTACTCTGATGATGTTGAAGGTTTTTAGATTTTTGTAATAACCGATGCGTTTTATTTGTCTTAACCTTAGAGGATATGTATCTATGTATTAGATTTTTATAAAGTTTTGACTTAGTTTGTGGTTACTGTGTAATTAGTTTCTGTAGAATAATTCAACAATAATTGGTTTACACTATTAGCATTTCTATTATTGCTTGTTTTCATTTTTTCTAAGATAAGTTTAATTTTTATCAATTATTGGTTACGAAAAATCTTGTTAATTAGTATTTGTTTTATGTTTTTTAGTTTATTATAAAATATTGTTTCTGTTGAAGATATTAAGTGTGCCTTATTTATTTGAATATTTATGAGGGCTTGTATGTATTTGCGTGCCCATTCACTGTTGTAGCTAAGTCAGCATGAATTTCATTTGGTTCTATATTTTTTATTACTTGAATCAATATATCTGAAAGGGGAATTCTGTCATTTATGAACAATACTAGAGAAATCAGAAATCTAAAGGAATCAGTATATATGCTAGGCTATCACAGTCTCCTCAGTAGACCAAGCATAGAAATAAATACCGTATGAGAGCCATTAATAAAAAAAGAGAAAGAACAGCAATAGTAAGAAAAAAAGAAGTGGTTGTGAAAGAGATCAATTGTAACATTAGTGGCAGTAGGAGGTAGGCAATAAGAACATTAGGTTTAAGGTGCCTAGTTTAAGGTTCAGGATAATCCAATGGGATAATAGCCTAGTAGATTAAAGTGTTGGTTCTTGAATTTAGTGGCAAAGTAAATGTGAGATCAATCACTGAACTGGATAGTATAGACTCAGATTCAGTGGAAACAGAGTTGATAATAATTGAAATGTACTAAAAAAGATCAAGATGAGATATTCATAGAACAATCTACTCACCTCATAGATTAAATAAAGTGTCTGATATGAAATTGCCTGAAGGATACCTGGATCATCATATACCTGAAGAAGGCTAGAGAACACAATAGCCTAAATATTACAATAATAACAAAGATGAGGATATTAGCTTGAATATAAATCATCCATTCATTCAGTTAGCACATTTTGAGCTGCTGTGGTTATGGCTCCCATCGATCTCACAATTGTAGTTCATGGTGACATTTAAGGTAGAATAGTGCAATAGCCTGCTGGTTCCTTTTGCCTCAGGGATTCTAATGTCACCCTGTTCCTCATCGCCAAGGTGGATTTGTTTTGAAGTTACTTTCTGCTATCTATCCTTTGCCTAAAATAGGCAGGACCTACAAGGCAGCAGGTGATTTGAAGTCAGAGTTTCCTTCTCCTAGACACGTTACCCAAAGCTATAGAACCAAGTTTGTCCTGTGATTTTAACCATAGCTTGGGTGAAGTAAATAATGTAAAAAAAAACAAAAAAAAAACAACACTTTTATGAAATGTTGCCCAATGCATTGATGAAACATTTAAATTGATTAGGATTCTAAAAATGGATAGGGATAAAACTGATTTACATTTGAGTAAATATTTGGATTTTCTAAAAACTGACAGCAGACATTGATTTTATCACAAAGTAAATTTTGTTTACCATTAAGGATTTCATTTTTATTGCAAAGATTTTTCCAAAAGATGTTAATTGACCCAAATGATGCCAAAGAAGCATCTATGAAATATGGATGCCATGAGACATAATAGGTTACAATATTAAAATATACCATTAACAATTTTTTTTATAGATATAGATAATCATTTTTTTTTTTTTAAGCTTTTCACCCCAGGCAAGGCTGGAAGCCAATGGCAGGCAAGGGGCTACAGAGGATTTGGAGCAAGAGCAAATAGGAGTGTTAGAGGAAAGGATGTGGAGAAGGATGGTGGATAGATCAAGGCAACTGGAGATGTCGATTGATGTTACACTTGAATAGTTGGAGATCATAGTCATCAGGGAAACAGGAATGAGGAAGGGAGTTCCATAGGCGTGAGGTGCGAGATATGAAGCTATTGGAGTAGAAGAGACGTCTACATTTAACAGTTTCAACAGTGAAAGGGTGGGAATGGGATGCCAGCCTCGTAGGATGCTTGAATTCATGGAGCCTGGGTACCAGCGATAGCAGCTCATCGGAGTAATTACCATGGAAGTATTTATAAAAGAGACAGAGAGAGGCGATGGTGCATCTGTGAGAGAGAGACTGCAGACGAGAAGCCAGATCAGGACTAATTACATTGCATACCCATCTCTGGATCTTATGAAGAACCTTGAGGCAAACAGAAGTGGCTCCAGACCATATATGGCAGCAATACTCCAGGAAAGATATTAGAATAATCCAGAAGCTGTACAGACAGCAAAATACAGACATACAAATAAAAAATTGTTATATTCGATGCTAAGGGAATAAATACTTAACACCAGGTGAATAATAGAAGAAAAGTTTATTGTACACAACCAGTACAATATGAAATATGGTACAGTTATACACACAGGTCAATCTAGTAGTGAGTGCCACTAATTGGAAGGTCGGACGTGCTTGCATCTTCTCACTCTCACTCTTCCTCGAGTCTCTCATAGACGGTTGACTTTATAGATATTTACTACCTATAGTGTAATCATTCATGGAGGTGACTGGTTATTCCATTACATCAAGAATGAATTCAGTAAATATACAAAAATAGAAAGGGATGTAAGACAAGGATGTGTTTTATCACCAAACTTATTCAAACTATACAACAAGGCGATTTTGAAAGAATTAGAAGTCCTACCAGGATTCATTACTGGTGACCATAATCTTAACAATATAGGATATTCAGAATACAGTGTTGATAGCAGGCATAGAAAGAAAAGTACAAGAATTCATACAGAAGGTAGTGAAGGAAAGCAAAAATAAGGGACTAAACATGAATTGCAAGAAGACAGAATGCAAAAATTGTCAGCAAATGGAACAGCCCAACATGCAAATTACAAATGGATATATCAAAATCAAACAAGTAAAACATTGTGTTTGTCATAATAGAAATAGTTTTTAATCTCTCAATTGTTGACAAGAGAGACATTTGTAACAGCTAATAATCTCAGTTAATGGGTGAAGAAAATGCAACTTCCCTTGTCAAAACAAGTGACAGCATGTCATGTGTGCTATCTGCTGGTGAAAAAGGAAGGCTCGCTTTATACAGAAAACATAATACAAACTTCTATGTTGCCTCAACCAATCACTGACTTTGACTTACATATAAGTAGAGTATTTTGAATGCCAAGACAGGTAGTTTTATAGTTTACAGAGGTGTGTGAAGGACAGTTTTGTGACCTATCACCTACAGATTTGTGACTTTTGACCTTTGGATTTTTATTTTTGCTATTTCTAGAACTCTTTGACTACACTAATACAGAACGTTTAAATGACATCTAAATTCAAGAAGAGGAGAGAAATTTTAACATAAAACAGACTGTGTATCTCTGCCAATGAAACTAATAAAATCAATTAGTTCATCCTTGAGAATCAAATCTCAAATATGTGAATTTGGTCCATGAAATTCTGGAAGTCATTTCACTTTTTGGTGAAAAGAAAACATTAAAGAGACACTAATCAAGAAATAGTAAGTTATTTTTGTGTATTCTGATGACATTTAAAGGTTGGGTTACTGATATATTAGGAGAGAGCGAAACAAAGAAGTAGAGAGAGACATACAACAGATTATATATATATATATATATATATATATATATATATATATATATATATATATGTAAATATAAAAGTGAACATAGAAGTCAGCACTTAGAGGCAACAGTCTGTTTCATGCTAGTGCAATCGTCAGGCAACTAGTGCTGTTATTTTTCTCAGCTATTTATATATATGGGTCAGTGGTGCATTGTGGGTAGTCTATTTTGGCGGTTACTTTTACCGGAAGTCGCTTATTTGTTTATTTATTTATGTCAAATTATTTTGCTTGTTTTTTTTAATTTTATTTTTATTTTTTATCTTATATATTTATTTATTTAGTTTTTATTTTGATCGGTGTTTTTTATTAACGTAGTAAAAATTTGTTTATATAGCTTATTGTTGGTAGTCTATTATGGCGGTCATTTACCGGAAGTCATTTATTTGATTATTTATTAGGGTCAAATTGTTTTGCTTGTTTTTATTTATTTTCATTTTTATTTTTTATCTTATATATTTGTTTATTTGTCATTGATTAAAGCTATTTGTTGAATTTTGGGGTGGAATGATGTGGTTTGTTCTGACTATTATTTTGGTGGGAACAGTTTTTAACTGACTTATTTGGGTTGATTATCTTTATTTGTTTTTTCTAAACAGCTAGTTTATCGTTATCGGTTGTTAGTTTATTTATATATTTGGATGTATTTAGATCAATTTATTATACTTGTTGTTATTTATTTGTTACACTGTATATTTTCTCTTTTTGGTTTTCGATTTTTAAGTAACGCAGTATATTATTTTTTATTAATTTTTTGTTTTTTATCGTTATATAACAGTTATAACTATTTTCCCTCCGATTTTTTGTTTTGATTTTTATAGTTTAATTTTTTGTTCATAATAGTTTGATAATTTGTTCATTATTTACTTTATTGATTTTTTTTTTCGCCTATTCTAACAGGTGTGGTTTGGTAATTTGTTTGGATTAATTGTCATTTTGTTTGTTTATATATTTATTTATTTTTCTATTTTAAGTTACATAGTAAAAATTTGTTTTCATGTCTGCATTTTGAGATTAGCTTGGATCTTTTATTTAATAATTTATTTTGGTCTGGGAAGGTAATGATAGCTATTTTTTCCTCCAAGCAAAGTTTGCAAGTTTTTGATAGGTTGTTGTAGGCTGATGATTTTTTCCTTATTTTCCAAGATATTTTTGGTGTGGTGTGCGTTTTGTTTTTTATTTCCCAGATATACTTAGAAAGCATTGTGCTGTTCGCATATTTACTATTTGTGAAAGATGTTTTGTGTACATAATTTCTTTGTTTCCAGGGTCCTTCGGTTACTCCTATGTATACTTTTTCTTCATTATCTGCTGATTTTATCGTGGCTTGGTAGATTACGTTGTTTTGTAAACAATTACTGTTTAAGGGACATTCGTTTTTTATTCTGCAGTTGCACGTGGGTTTAATTTGTTTGTGTGGTTTGTTAATAATTTTCCTGTTGTGCTTTTTTATTATTTGTGCCATGTTCTCGGTGCAGCTGTAGCTGATTTTTACTGTGTTTTTGTTGAATATTTTGTGTAGGGTGCTTGATTCCGGGAAGTGTTTGTGTAAAAGTTTGAAGAATATTTTTCCTATGTTTGTTTTTACATTTTTGCTGTACGGTTGGTTGAACCATATGATATTTCTTTTTCTGTTGGCCTTTTTTGTGTTCTGTGGTGAGTATGTGAGTGTTGCTGGGAATCCGTGTGAGTGTTGCTGGACAGACAGAAAGTAGGGAAAGACAAAGATCAGAGAGACAGAAAGATAGAACCAGACATACACATAAGACAGAGAGAGAGAGAGAGTGAATAGGTAGAGAGAGAGAAAAAGAGATATAGAAAGAAAGAGAAATAGAGATAAAAAGAGACAGACAGTGAAGTAGAGAGAAAGAGAGAGACACAGAACAGAGAGATAGGTATACATAAAATAAACAGTGTGAGAGAGAGAATGAAATAGATATACATAGAAAGATAGAGACATCGAACATAGAATAGAAAAAAAGAGAGAACAGAGACAGACAGAGAGTGAAATAGAAAGGCACAGAGAAAAACAGAGAAGAAAGAGATAGATATAGAAAGACAGGGAGAAACACTGAACAGAGAGTAGAAAGAGATGGATAGACATAGAATAGAGAGAGAGACAGACAGAAAATAGACAGAGAGAGAAAAAGACATATAGAACAAAGAGAAAGAGAAACAGATGAGGATAGAGAGGGACAGACAGAGAATGAAGTAGAGAGGAAAAAAGAGATAGGCACACAGAAAAAACAGAGGGAAAGAGATATAGAACAGAGAGAGAAACAGACACACTCAAATAGTCAGAGAAAGACGCTGAACGGAGAGTAGAAAGAGTAATAGAAACACAGAACAGAGAGGAGGGAGAGAGAGAGAGAGAGATACACAGATAGGCACAAAAAGAAGGGGAGCATAAAATGACAAAAATATAAAGGAGGAAAAAAATGATATTTTGTTGACAAACAAATGAGAAGACAGAGAAGGAATATATTTGCTGAGAAAGAGAGTGCATGTGTGTGAAAGAGAGAGATGGTATGTGTGAAAGGAAAAGAGAGTATGTGTGTTTGTGTATATAAAAATGAAAGAATGTATGCATATGTGTTCATGAAGGAGAGAAAGAGAATGTGAGTATGTGTGTAGAAAAGAGAGAGAGAGAGAAAAATTTTGTGCAAGTCTTATGACAATCAAGTATGCAAGCATTTTCTAAATAGTGTAAGGTTTTCTATTTCAATTTTTGATCAATAACTTCTCCTATCATCTTCAGGTAGTATGCAATTGAATCTTGCTCGTATCTTTTTAAAACCTTGTCATATTACATGTTCTGCATTTGAGCTGAAGATGCACAAAATACAACACTTTGAATTAAGAACAATACCAAATGAAATGGATAACAAACAAAATCAATGAATAAAATTATTAGCAATGTTTTAAAAAAATCTGATTGACAAACAAGAACTCTCCACTTAAAGAAAACATGAAAATAAAGATTGGACATTATAGAAAATAATTTCACGGCATAAAGCCACAAGGAGTTAAATTGGATTAAGCTAATTTGAATTTCAATATCTAATTTGTTTCTTCAGAAATTAATGTTTTAACATTGAGTTAGATTTGTGTTCTAAAAAAATGGATTAAGGTCTTTGATATGAGTAGATATCTTCCAATTGGAATATAACAGCCATTTTTTTTTATGGGCGGGGAGTCACACATCCAAATGTACCTGAGTAAGTACACAAGTAGCCATGTTTTATTAGCATAATACTGCAGGCATCTGGGTATGACCATAACAAGTAAAGCCTGAGGGTCTTAGCAAAGATCATGCTGTTTGGAACATTGTGGACTGGTGCTCCAGAATCATGAACAAAGAACTGTATAAATAACAGAAACCCACATCACTTGAGGACTACCAACAGCAGCAACAACTAAAATGGAGAGCACTTGAAGAGAAAATAATGACATAATGAAGATGTTGACATTCCACACCACTTCAAACAAAAGGTTAAGAATATTTAGATTGTAAAAATATTTAGTTTTTGAGATTATAATGATTTAGAGATACAAATCTTACTAATTAACCAATAGCTAGGAGAAGAAGAGGTGGGTTGATGTCTTTCCCAAGGGTATTTGCACATAAGTGAATATAATGAACTTGACTGGAATTGGAACTCAGCTCTCTGATTAAGAATTACACCGTTCCACCACCCACACATCCAAGCTTACAGCACCTGATATTCCCAAAGTGGTCACCCATCTGACCAGACTCGATGTTGCTTAACTTCGGTGACCATAAGGAGAACTAGTGAGAGAAAATAATAAAAGAGTAGGCATTAAGATGACTGAAGATAACGATTGACATTGCATTTAAATTTTTGACTGAAATCTAAGAGGCGAGACGAAAGTTCCACAAGCGAGACGTTATCTTCTGTCATCTTAATTCCTACTCTTTTATTATTTTCTCTCACTGGTTCCCATACAATCATTAAGTTAAGCAACATCAAGTCTGGACAGTACCTAGATGAGTAACCACTTGAGAATATCGGGTGCTGTAAGCCTGGATGTGTGGGTGGTGTAATAATATAATTGTTAATCAGAGAGCTGAGTTCCAATTTCAGTTGAGTTCATTATATTCACTTACATGCAAATTCCTTTGGGAAAGGCATGAATCCACATCTTCTCACCCTAGCTTTATTAATTAGTTGATAAGTTAATCAGTTAATAAGTTAATTAGTTAGATTTGTATCTCTAAATCATTATTATTTCCAAAACAATATTTTTAAAATTTAAAAATATTTTCTGGCTTAAATAACCTGCAAAAGGTCGATAAGCCATAGAAAACAAATCAATTAATCAATGTTCTCTCTATTTAATAATGTTTTTCTTTTTCTCATATTCTTTCACACTCAGTAACCCCTTGCATCTTAGTGGCTGCATTGCCTTGTTTTTGGTGAAATGATTAAAAAAAATTAATTATGATTTGACTGATTTTTTGGAGAGACTCATCCAAATGTCATGTCCACTTTTCAAAACAGTTTTGAAAATCCTCTTTTTGGATTGCCATCAGTTGCTTCATTAATCCTTAATCTCATCCATAATCTGAAATCTCCTCACTTTCAATGGCAAATTTAGCTGCATCAATCGCAAGAAATTGCAGGAAACAAAATCTGGATTATAAGAAAGCTGACAAATGTGGGTGACATGGTGTTATGCTAAAAAGCCCCTGCATGAGACATGATTGTGAATCTGGCAGTCATACAGTACAGAAGGTTATTCAGTTTCATTGTCAACTGAGTAACCTCACAAGAAAATGTCTGTCCCTGAATGGACAAAAAGCTCTTCTCTCATTGGCTGTCCTATTACATCAAGCCTGCACAATCATTTCATGAGATATTCAAAATGGTTGTACACTTTTCTTTTAAAAATGGTTTTCCCCTTTTCATCTATTTGAGTTAAAATATTGAAATAAATAAATAAATGGAGGAATTTCTTAAATGCTTCATACTTTATTAAAATACTTAATTTGCAGAATTAAAATCAAAATAATGTACAAATGTTTGGTTAAAAACTTGTATAAGTTTTATCATTGGCAACTTTAGGATTTAAACTCAAGCCATTTAGTTCTTCTGTTATATACCATGTTCTTTCAGGATGTAGGTGATCACAGCTCTCTACCATTTCCTATCCCTCCCACTTCTGGTTCTGCAATCCATTTACACAAGCTCATTTGGTAGGTTACTTCATGTTCCTATTTGCAACTCTTGGCCAGTCTGGCCTGTGAGTGTTAAATTCTTTATGTTCTCTCTTCTCATTATGTGTTCCAGAAATCTCAACTAATCTCAGATTCTAAGTATGTCTTTTTAGATTCCTTTATTCCTTAAATCTTCACCGTTGCTTCCATGCTACATCCATGATATTACATTACTGTTTAACTCATTTTTCTTTGTTTATAATGAAATTTGCCAGTTGGTTACTATGCACTAAAAACTTGTTCTTATATAAGTAATTGGCTATTGAGAAGTACAAAATGCAAAGAGTGAAAAAGTAATTACAAAATTAATAAAGTCTTGTAGAAAAAAAAAGTGAAGAGTTAATCTCTGAGTGGGGAGGTTAGCGGTTTGCAGTTCAATCCTCACTTGTGTCACGCTAAGCTAGCATTAATAAATATCTAAAAGGGTAAATCCTGAAATTAATTTCTCTCCTTGCATCATTTTTTTTATTTTTTTATCAGGATTTAGGTGAAGGCATTTTTCTCACGGACAGAAAATTATGTCATGGAGCTGAGAAATTTTTAACTAATTAGGAAGCAATGTTTGCTGGGTTTGTGACGCATGAAAAAAATATGGGGGCGGAATCTGGAAAGACAAACATGAAAATAATGTTAAGCATCAGGTTCATTACTGTGTCATGGGAATTAGATAAGTGAAAAGACATTTGGGAAAGCAGACATGTGGGTCAGAGAAATCTAAAAATAAATGAAGTTCTGAAATATATGCATCATTATTATGTATTATTTATATTTAATGGTTTTCAGTTTTAGGAGAAGATATTTCAAAATACAACACAGAATGACTATAATTAAGTTATCCACCAGGTTAGGGAATATGTGCAATGTATTTTAAATGCACTTTGTGTACATTAACAGAAAAAAAGATATCCATGCAAAATTCAAAATATGAATGTAGAATTGTTGCTAGAAAGTAGGAAAAATTTACTGAATAAATTATTATATTCTTTATCCATTTCCAATTTATTGTTATTAATGAAGAATCAATTTTTGATCATTTTTCATTTCATCTTATTTCTCTTTCTGGGATGCTTAATTGTTTGAATTTCTCAGATGAAGAATTTTCAGTTATTATTTCTAATTTTTCTGTTAGTATTTGTGTTTAATTTCACTTGCTTTTTTATCACAACTTTCTCGAAGTAATTCTATGTCTGTTAGCAAACACGGCAAATTAGAAACAAAGACTAAAATTCTGACAAGACTTGAACTGGCATCTGTTTTCCTCAGAATGACTGTTTTAATGTGACAGTAGCCTTCTCACTTTGATCACAGAAACCACTGGCTACTTTAATTCAAATCTAAACATATATATATATATATATATATATATATATATATATATATATATATATATATATATAGCGGTTGACTATTTTTACTGACTGCATGGTATATAAATAATACAATAATTTTTAATTCCTGAGATGTAACATTATCATTATTAGTAACTTTTGGTGTTTTTTTGTTATTTTTAGTCATGTTCATCCTGTACAAGGCCCGGGGGTTACTCTAGGTAGCGGGTTACATTAAAGGATAGTTTATATTTTGTTGCTTGTCTACACTTAGTAGTAGTAGATATAAAAGTCTTAAGTTGTCCAAATTCCTTAGATAAAGCATTTTCATTATTCATTTTTCACAGTTCTTCTTTCATGTTATGTTTGTTGATTTTCCTTGCAATTTATAGTTTATTTTATATGCTACAGACATTAATTAACTAGCATTAATTAAAAATAAATAATATATTTCAGATAAGTTTTCAATTTGCATCCTATATCATTTGGGAGCCTCTTGGAATGAGAAACACATTTTCATGTTTATAAAAGGTAAGCAGCAGATGTCCTTCAAATTCAGTCACATAGATAAATTCTTCCATGTCTAATCTTTCTGCATACTATATTGTTTGTTTACAATTAACAGTAGTAGATATAATAGTTTTTAGTTGTTGGAATTTTTTGTATGAAGCATCAGCATCCTCATCATAGCCATGTTTTTAAGTTAACCTTGCACAAAGCAAGATGGGTTCTGCCTGAAAATAAATTTCAGTTTACCTCTCCACAACTGCCTGTCACTAGTATCAGTTTTTTGTAGGCCCAATTTTTGTCATATCCTTTTTAAAAAAATCCTTCCAAGACATCTAGTTCTGTCCTCTTTCTCTGATGCTCCCAACCATCACCTCATAGACCAGTTTGATAGGCCCCTTGATGCCTCGTTCTCTGCTGCTCCCAACCATCACATAGACCAGTTTGCACATGTTGGACACAAAGTATCTGGTCTTAGCTGGGAGGCAGCAAGCTACGAGGATAGGCAATAGATAGCAAAACTTTTTCCCTGTGACCTGGCAACATGTGATGGTGGCCAGCTCACATCTGCCACCTGAGGACCAAGTGTCACTCAGGTAGCAGAAGGAGTTGGCCTCCTCTAAGGCCTCTCTATTAGCAACTACTTAGTGGGTGGTCATTGATTGGTTGTTCATCACCTTCGCAATATTTACATTTGAAGTTGTGATCAGGCATGAGTCTACAGGTGATGCCACTACACTTTTGTGAACCAAAACAGTATTATCATTTTAAAAAAAAATTATTTTTTGTATTTATTTTTGTGAATTTTTCTTATGCTGCTCAAATTGTTGAGCAGTATGTATTGAAAATAATGAATTTGCTTCGGATGACATCTGACACTGTCTCTCCTCTGGAGCCTGTCTGACATACACTATGTCAGATTTTATGATGCAAGTCAATATTTTCACAGTAAAATTGACATTAACCAACTGATGTTGGTAAAATTTTCAGAATATATTTATACTAAATATTAATACAATAAAGTGAGAAATGAGTCTTCTATTGTTATTAAGTAACAAATTGATCAACCTTAGAATTATTGCACTATGCAAGTCAATATTTTTGCAATAAAATTGATATTAACAAAGCAGTGCTGGTAAAATTTTCAGCATTTATTTAAATGAGTAATATATCAGGGCAGTTTCATTTTATAATATTCTTCCAAGTTAAAAAAAATATTGATAATAACTTTTTTTGGACGTGTTTGGTTTTATTATGCAAATAAAGTAAGGGCAATATGAATTTTTATTTATAAATAAATCCTAAAGATAAAGACTACGGAAATATATACTTGATAAACACAATATTCTATAAACACAATATCCCACATACCTAAAAAATTATTATTTCATTTATTATATGTCAATATGAACTCATTGACATTGTATAACCTTCATCAGATTTTAATCATTGATTTTGTTAACTTTTCTACCATTTTAACATGACTTGCAGTAGTTTTTATTGTTACCCAAATAGCATCTTTGCTTGAATACTGTTTCCTATATACATCACATTTAATGATGCACTACAAGTTTTTTATTTTCTTCGCTAGAAGAACTTGCATTAATTTGATACCTTTGAAACCTTCTTTTTTATGAAGATAGGCAAGACTCAGCATTACAGAATGTGAAAGAGCATTGTCTTGTATGAACACTCTTGAGCTTAATGCATTTTGTCTCTGACATGTGCCACTCAAAAAACATCTTATCCGAGAACTTAAAATAACTCTCTACATTTATGTTAATATAATCATCAACTCACTGTTTACAATACTGACCCAAAATATTACTCCAACTCCTTAGGGTCTTCTAAGTCATGTTGGTTGACTATTTCACTTAAGTATCCAACCTCTAGACCAACTGCTAGGTACAACCAATGTAGCTCTTCATTCATCAATAGAAAATATTTATTTAGAAATCAGTTTTCATTTATTTTTTTATCCAACTTTTTTATGATGTTCACTTAAAGGTGATAGTTCAGTAGGTTTCAGATCTTTAACCAATCTTATCATCATCTTTTCCCTTTGCTTATATTTACAACATCAGCTTCTTCATCTATTTTCTTGCTGGTAAATACACTTTTCTTGCTTATTACTCATTTCATTTTTCTCAAATTGAAACTTTCTTGAAGAGTTTTTTTTTTGTGCTTTTATCTTTTTAATATATTCTTCCCCCTTTTTTAAAAAATTATTTTCTGATTTCTATTGAACTTTTTCACCATTTTCAATATTGGGTTCCTATCTCACAATAAATTTACAATATCTTGTTTCCTTTTTGAGGTTACATCTTTTTTATGACCTACAGCTATATTCATGCATCTGAAATTTAAAAATTTAATATCAATAACTATATTATTATATATATTTTTTAACCTTTGATTCATGTAATAAAATCTCAAATGATCAAAAAGGTTATAAATATTATTAACAAAATTATAAGCTGAAATTTACTTATTTATATTATAAATATATTAAGTCCTGAAATTTTTACCAACATTGACTGGTTAATACCGATTTTATTATGAAAACATTGATTTGCATAATAAATGTGACATTTGTTGCCTGCTCAACGAATGTAGAATGCAAAATAATCATTAGTAGTAGAATAAAAATTCACAAAATAAAATAAATACTCATCATGAATTAATAATGACAAAGTTTCATCTAAGAAATTTTGTGGAGTGAGTAGCAATGGTCAAATGCAAAATAAGTAACAGAACTGTTTGACAAACAATTGGCAAAGTTTGCAATACCAAGAAAAAGAAAAGAAGAGAGTAAAATAATATTGAGCAAGCAAACAATATACACAAGGCAAATTAACAGTAATATGGCAAAGCAACAGTATTATGGCAAAGCAACAGTAATAAGGCAAAGCAACAGTAATAAGGCAAAGCAACAGTAATATGGCAAAGCAACAGTAATAAGGCAAAGCAACAGTAATATGGCAAAGCAACAGTAATAAGGCAAAGCAACAGTAATAAGGCAAAAAAATTCACAAACTAAGAATTAGGGTTGACACACAAGAATAAATTCTGATAAGCAAATGTAGCGTTCTGACTTGAAGACAAGACAGACCAGGACTGAGTCAGATGAAACTGACAAGTGACTTATCTTCTTGGCTAATAAGAAATCCTAGCATGCATTTGAATGCTTCTGCCTATAAATTGGGGGAGTGGGGAAAGTGTTTGCAGTCATTCTCCATTGGGATTGAAACCAACAAAAATATTATAATAATTTCCTGCTTCTACTCATTTGTTGGGACTAAAATCTGTGATTAATTCTTAGTATCAAAATTGATTTTTATTGGATGAGAAGAACAAAGTATGAATTACTAATTTTGGAAAAAAAAATAAGAAAAAACTATCACATAACAACATGAATGGAGAAATTGCTTCTGTTGTTTTATGAATCATTTTTCTTCTTTTATTTTTCATTACAGGACAAACTTATAGGGAATACGATTCACAGAACTTGTATATTATGATCTTTTCCTTGAATCTGCATTGTACAGATCACTTTTTATTCTAATACATTTGGTATAATCAACCAGAAGGTATATTTTTGTAAGAATCGAGACAAAAGACACTCCAGTTTAAGCATTTCTGTCGTAGGTTTGTTTACTATAAAAGAAGCAGGAAAAATATGAGAAAATGGAAAGGAAAAGTTGGTCATATAGATGAATGTATTTTTGATTTTGTTGTCAAAACAATAATGAGGAAAAGTGGCATGAACTCATCAGGAAAACAGAATGTCTTCCTTTTTTGTGTATTTGCATACACACACACACACACACACACACATATGCTTAAATATCATATGCATAGAGGCACTAACATAGGATAATCAAATTGATTGATAATAGACAAAAACACACACATATATATACAAACACACACACACACATATACAAACACACACGTATATACAAACACACACACACACACATATATACAAACACACACACACACACATATATATATATATATATGATAGATAGGTAAGTAGGTAATTAGGTAGGTCAGACTATCATTGATTTTTACTTGATCATAAAAATGTTCTGCCTAGTGAAAATTGATTAAAATAATGATTTATGAAATATGTTAATAATTTGAATATTTTCATGAGTCAATATTAAGAGGGATAGATGCAATCATTGCTACACACAGACACACACAGAGACAAAAACTGTATTATTATTATTATTATTATTATTATACATTTGGTTTGTAAATGGACATTCTGGAGAATCTTTTCCTTCTTTTGTTGGCACTTAGGTTTATATCACAGATAGAGAAGAGCTGAGTCATACTTTTCTTCACTGACAGCAAGGAAGGATCTGACAGTAGATGCTCCATCCTTAAAGAACTGCCTTCTTTTCATCTACTACTATATACCCTGAGAAGCTAAAAGTTCCTTGTGTCATGTTGAACCCCCGTCTTGTGCTAGCAAAGTGCAACAAATTAATATGGAGTATTGTCTTTACATGTGGTCAGAATATTTCTGGAGTCATACTGTCTTAATAGCTGTCCAAATCTCTTGTAAGTGCAAGATTTGGCATAAGGAATAGGCTTTTCTTCCACATCTCTTAAATGCCTGACTAAGCTCATTTTGGGAAAACATGATGTCTAGACCATTAATCAGAAATCTCCAAAATGCTCCTAGAACTAATTCTGGGTGAATTGAGCCTGATGGCATTACCTTACCAAAATTACCAATTGTTATTCAGGTACATAAAATTCATGAATGAGGACAAAGGGTTATGATCAAGAATATTCTGGTTGTCTCTGGTCAGTAACATGCTAAGATTGACCCAACCAATATATGAACACATCACTCACCATTATAAAACAGCCACCAACTTGCAGAGGGTCTTGTTGAGAACTGAGGTTTATGGGCTCATGGGGTCTGCATCACAGACAAACCCTACCATCAACCTGAATCAATTGGAAAGCTGACTCAACAGATATTATATGTTATCAGTTCTTTAGGGTATAATTAGTGACATCATAAGCCCAGATAAGCTGGTGTGCCCATTATCAATTGGTTAACAGTGACACCTTCATGGGTCTTCTGCTTCCATATCTCATGGAAGTTAGAGCACTGAATTGACCTGCAAGATATGCATTCAGTACCTCCTTCATTGAAAATGGATGTAATTCGAGCCTGTGTTTTTGATGTAGAACTTTTCTGTTACTGAAGACAATACTAACCAGATAGCTCTGGTCATGATCATTAAGAACCAATGGTCGATCAATTTGCTGTCCATGGTGGGTGGTACACACATGACACTGTAGTTGGGGGATGTCAAATGTCCTTTTAATTTCAGAAATGAATCATTACATGCATCTGGCAATTTTTTCTTCCAGGTAGAAATTTGTCAAGCATGATTTAATTTTCCTGGAGAACATTAGTTCTGCTGGTGACATCCTTGGAGCAGTATGAGGGTTAGGGGTCAGTCTATAAATTCTTAAAAACTGTTTTAGGATTACTTCTTTCAATTCCTTCTTATTTGATTTCTTCAAATTCCTTTTGCACATATTAACAAAATGTTCAGTCTGATAATTTGATCTTGGGTGGTATGGCAGCATTGTTAGATTTTCTACTGCATAGTCTTTACAAAATTTTGGAAAGCCATTATCAGACACTATAGTATCTGGAACACCAAATCTTGAAAACAGTTCATGAAGAAAATTTACATTTACAGTGGAAGTAGATTTTCAACACTTAAATATTTCAGACCATTTTGAAAAAGTGTTGATGACAATCAAGTAATATTCACCATTCAAAGGTCCCAAATAATCAACATGCAACCAAAAACCAAGGTTTATCAGTATTAGGCTAGGGCTGATAATTTACAGGTGGTGATTTTGCCAGTAGAGCAAAACCTTTGCATGACTTTACCATATTTTGAATATCCTGGTCCATTTTAGATCAATATATGTCACTTCTCATAAGGGATTTAATTCTTAACATTTCAGAATGTTCAACATGAAACTGCTTTAAAATTCATTTTTTGCAGGGAAAGAGGAACAAATATTTTTTCAGCATTCATCAGCACCTCATCAGAGATGGAAAAGACTTATTATTTTCAGTAACACCTGGTTTATTTTTTCTTTCTTTTCATCTCATTTTTACATCATTCATCATATTCAAAATGTAGTCATCCTTCTTGGATTCTATTTTAATTTCATTCAAAGTCGCAGGTAGTTTCTTTATTGTGTTACACAAAACACTTTTTATCTAATTTTCAGAAATTAAAGAAGCAATCACCATTTCCTTAAATTTTGAGATTAATCTGGATAAACCATCTGTATGTCCCAATTTCTTTGATGATAAATACTCCATCTTAAAATCATAGTTTAGTAAAATTGCTCTCCAACATTGCAACCTGTTAGCAGCATGTGCCATTTTTTTTGTTTCTTAAAGCCTCCATGTTGAGTCTGAGGCACTCACCAACAAATTTGGGAGTTCTTTTCTTATCAGAACAATTAGAGTGATTTTTCGTAACTCCCATACCTTTGTAATCACTATTAGACTCATCCAACTCTTTCCAAACCCTCTGCACTGTCCTCAGTTTGTATTCGAACTTCTGGCACAAATGCCAAGCAGTATAGCATGCTGTTTCAAAATTTCTGGTTGAGTGAATTGCATCATGGTGCTCTTTTTCTCACAGACAGCACCCAACTGACCTTACTATACTGTGCAGTTGAAAAAATCAAAAATAAGCAATGGACTTGCATGAAATTGAAAATATAAAATGGTGAAAATTTACTCATCACCCCCTCTCTCTTTCTCTCTCTCTCTCTCTAATATATATATATATATATATATTTATATATATATATATATATATATATATATATATATATTTATATATATATATATATATATATATATATATATATATATATATATATATATAATATTCTAATAATCCTGTAATATATATATATATATAGAGAGAGAGAGAGAGAGAACACTAAGATGATTCAGTACTGATCTGTCATAAATCACAATCAGCCAGAAGTTACAGTGTTAATAGAGGTTATTTCTGGTAAACTTAATGTAATATGAAGGCACCCATCCTTTCTGGGACAAGTGGATAAAAACTCTTGCCTGCTGCATCAACACAATATATGGAAGATAATAATCATCAGAAATGTCTTTCTAGAAAGACAGACAAGCAGAACTTGATTGCTAAGTAAACACATAGGGAGAACTGTTTTCTCATGATCCAAAAATGGTCTACCACTTTTAGGTAAAGCCATTTTAGCACGTGTATTATATCTCCCCAACTTTGCATTTAGCCTGTGGGTCAATCAACTGATTGCTTAATGAAGACATGGAAATAATTATTAACTTTGCTGTTGGCCCAATTGATGAATCACTGATAATGACTGATAAATCAATAAAAGTTGAAGTTAGTGTGGGAAGCTAAAAAAAGATGTGAGACGGTAAAGCATGCAGTTGACTATGATGACACTGACCTACTTGCTGTCATTTGTAGTAGCAACAGTTGAGAACAGATCCATGAGAATCTTCTATTATTCCTTCATGAGAATCTGGTGTTGCCATCATCATGGTAGACTTTACATGTGGTATAATGGTTAGCAAGCTTATCTTGCTAGATCATTTAGGACAATAGTAAGTTTGATCTTCACTGAGTACTCCACACTTTTGGCCTTGTGCCATATCTAAACTATGTTTGGAAAATCAACAGGGCACTTTGGTGGTGTAATGGTTAGCCAGCTTGTCTCATTCGATCAATTATGACTGAATGGTGAGTTCCATCCTCACTAGGTGCTCCATACGTTTGGCCTTGTGCCACAACTAATCTATGCTTAGTAAAATCACCATCACAGCAGACTAATAAAATTCTGTATCAGTGAATTTCTAACTTGTATTTGTTATTTATCTACATCAACAATTAGTTTCTATTTTGAACAAGAGATCTTGGCTTGAATCCATTTCTTGAAAGAAGCTGAAATATCTTTTAAAATCATCAGACTAACATTAATGCATCCCGATTAATTATATTAGGTTGATCTAGTCTGCTTGGGAGGAATGTTTGTATCGAATCATGACCACTGACAATACCTCTTTTTACTTATTTTCAATGTATTTCTGTTTGAATTTCAAAAATCAGTTGAAGAGCTGAGTTCCAATTCCAGTAACAGTCATTATATTCACTTACATGCAAATACAGGGCTCTACAGAGATGACGGTCTCATAATCTTAAGAAACTGCAACAAACAAAAGACAGATAAAACTAGAAAAGCAATAATTAAAATCTTCAAAAATAACGGATTCGAGATAGATATAAAAACTAACCTAAACGAAGTAGATTTTCTAGATGTCACCTTCAACCTAAGAAAAGGCACACACAAACCATACAGAAAACCGAATGATAAACCACAGTACATACATATATACTCCAACCACCCGCCTTCTATAATCAAACAGATACCTAAATCGATTAACCGCAGGCTTTCCGACAATTCTTCCGATGAATCTATATTTAACAAAGCCAAGAAAGACTACGAAACAGCCCTAAAAGATAGCGGATTCCCAGCAACACTCACATACTCACCACAGAACACAAAAAAGACCAACAGAAAAAGAAATATCATATGGTTCAACCCACCGTACAGCAAAAACGTAAAAACAAACATAGGAAAAATATTCTTCAAGCTTTTACACAAACACTTCCCGGAATCAAGCACACTACACAAAATATTCAACAAAAACACAGTAAAAATCAGCTACAGTTGCACCGAGAACATGGCACAAATAATAAAAAAACACAACAGAAAAATTATTAACAAACCACACGAACAAATTAAACCCACGTGCAACTGCAGAATAAAAAAAAAAAAAAACGAATGTCCCTTAAACGGTAATTGTTTACAAAACAACGTAATCTACCAAGCCACGACAAAATCAGCAGATAATGAAGAAAAAGTATACATAGGAGTAACCGAAGGACCATGGAAACAAAGAAATTATGTACACAAAATGTCTTTCACAAATAGTAAATATGCGAACAGCACAATGCTTTCTAAGTATATCTGGGAAATAAAAAACAAAACACACACCACACCAAAAATATCTTGGAAAATAAGGAAAAAATCATCAGCCTACAACAACCTATCAAAAACTTGCAAACTTTGCTTGGAGGAAAAAATAGCTATCATTACCTTCCCAGATCAAAATAAATTATTAAATAAAAGATCCGAGCTAATCTCAAAATGTAGACATGAAAACAAATTTTTACTACGTAACTTAAAATAAATAAATATATAAACAAACAACAATAAAATAAGCAAAATAAACTACTCCAAACAAATCACAAAACCACACCTATTAGAATATGCGAAATAAAATCAAAACAAAAGAACGGACGAAAGTTATAACTGTTATACAAATAAAAATAAAAATAATAAGCAAAACAATTTGACCCAAATAAATAAGCGAACAAGTGATTTCCGGTAAATGGCGGCCATTATAGACTACCAACAATAAGCTATATAAACAAATTTTTTTTACCATGTTAACCAAAAACACCGATTAAAATAAAAGAATAAATAAATAAATATATAAGATAAGAAATAAAAATAAAAAAAACAAACAAAAAAACAAGCAAAATAATTTGACATAAATAAATAAACAAATAAGCGACTTCCGGTAAAAGTACCCGCCAAAATATACTACCCATAATGCACCACTGACCCTTATATAAACAGCCGAGAAAAATAACAGCACTAGTCGCCTGACGATTGCACTAGCATGAAACAGACTGTCGCCTCTAAGTGCTGACTTCCATGTCCACTTTTATATTTACACACGCTCTATCTCTGATATTGAGCACTTTACCCCATAAATATAGCACACTTTAAGACTATATTTCTGCATATATATATATATATATATATATATATATATATAATATGCCTATTGCATATTATATATATATATATATATATATATATATATATATATATAATATGCCTATTGCATATTATAGAATATAGCAATCTAATATTGCATATTATATAATATAATATAGTAATGCTTGCATTAATTCCTGACCAGTGACAATCATTTTCTTCTTGATTTCAATGCATAACTTAAACAAACTTTAAGGAAAAAGTTACAAAATTTCCGTCATCAAACTGCTTCCATGTTTGTTAAATTCTATGAATTCCCTTCAACGAATATTTTGATGGGATTACATAATAATTACATTAGCCAATCAAATCAATCTCTGAGTGGACTGTTCCTAAGCCTTTTGTAAGCAGTGGAGTGAAATGTATTCTGTCTTCTTGGCAAATCCCTGAAGTTAATATTTTTATAAGTTTTATAGTAGAAGATATGTAATTATTAATACACTTAATTTTATTTTATTTTTTTTAATTAATAACAGATATTGGGCTTTTAATGGAGTGCTTAGAAAGAGAGAAGAAATAACATGGTTTTCTCCACTCTCGAAGACCCCCACCCATATATATAAGAATGTGAAGGTGGTGTAATAAATAGTGACTTGGATTGAGAAATTGGAGAGCTGAGTTCCAATTCCAGTCAGGTTCTTTACATTTACTTATCCACCCCGCTTGGCAAAGTTATGAGTCAATCCCTTCCTCTCACCTGAGCTATGGGTTTAGTTATAATTTGACACATTTACTGTGTTCTTAATATTTATTACAATGGCTGGCTGCTTGTAACTGTAAACACAAAAGAAAATGGTTTAACTCTGTGATGAAAATGGATTCAGACATGTCTTGCAGGTAAAATATTCCCAGAAAGAAAATGGCAGCTTTATAAGTCATATATTTAAAAAAGATAGATGTTGGAGTCAGGTTGACTTTCATGAGAATCTCTTAACATATATACAAATTTGAACTGTCATTCAATCTATAAAAAGTGGTGACAGAGCAGTACACCTGCAGTAGTGAAAAGGAGACACGTGTTGTTGGATTGTTTTGACTTATGCTACTTTGTTGGTTGAAGGAAACGAATTAGGGAATTTTATTCACAAGCCAGAAGAAACTGACAGTAACTGAGTACACACCCATTTCTAATTAATTAATCTTTCTTGCCTGCTCAGTCTTATCTGTATTTTTTCAACACTCACAGAACCATTTGGTTTATGCTGCAACTATACTAAGTGGGCCTTAGTTACAGTTTCTAGGAAAGAGCACATAATCTGGTGTGATCAGTAGTTGAACAACATTAGTACAGTCACAATGACAAGTAACTTCATGCTAGTATAACAATCAACAACTTCTGAACAATTTTGTTCCAATTCCTTCCCAAGGAGTGGGTCAATACATGGCATGGTTTTCAGGTACTTCCCAACTGTGCCTCGTGTTTGGATAATCTTGACTGGCCACTATTAACAACAAGTTTTCCTTGAAAAACTGAATCTGCTTAGAGATTTGAACCCAGGTCATTTGCTCAGAATATAAGTCAGTCACTCAATCACACATCTATTATAGATGTTTTCCCAATTAGAATAGGTAAATTTTTAAAAAATATCATTATTCTGGTTACAAAAGCAAAGGTTGAAGGAAATATTAATGATTTTTCATACTTTCTAGGTGTGAGCAAATAGGAAATAAGAGTTGCTACTCAAGGACAAAAATTGTGTTATAAAGTGTAATATATATATATATTTTTAATTATTTCAATCCAAGCAAGGTAGAAGTGAGAGAAAAGACTGGGTATTAGGATGATTGAGGAAGAATGAAAAATGAATGGGGTTCAAGACAACAGAAGATGACGATTGACATTGCATTTAATCTTTTGAAGATTGTAGTTATCATGGAAGCAAATAAGTGAAAGAGAGTTCCACTGTCGGGAAGTGTGATAAAAGGAACTGTTGGAGTAGAAGTGGCAGTTACATTTAACTATTTGTAACACTGAAAGGTTGAGACCTAAACACCAATCTAGTAGCATGCATAAGTTTCATTTAAGACAACTGACAAGATACTGTGATTAAGCTTTTTATTTAATTTTTCTTGTGTTCATAAAAGTGTTTTCTTTTCTAGATATAAGTGGGTAAAAACTGACTAAATGTTCTGCATATCTGAGCTCTTTCAGTTATTCTATTAGCCATTATCAAGGATGATTTTTATTTTTGTCTGAATGTATGGATTGTTTTATGTATGTATCTAGAGTTATAGGAATGTTTTATTTTCCAAACATGGTCAGCATATTGTGGCCGTGTTCATTGTTGATGCTATTGGGTGTTGGCTTTTCCTTTTTTATTATTAGTGCTTCCATTATTTTTAGTCATTTTTACCTGAGTTTCTACTAGTGGGTTTTTTATAAGGAAGTAGTGAATGTATTACTACTGAATTCTGTGAGAATGTCTAAGAATCAGAGTTTATTTTTTCAATTAAGTTCATCAGTAATGTTGAGTTATTTTTTTCAAATGAGGTTTTGAATTACCGATTTCTTTTTGTTTTCAGCTAAACATAGCGGACATTGGAAAATTTGATACTCACAGGAGAGATTGAAGGCAAGAGGGGCAGTGGGAAACAATGCATAACCTACTGAATGAACTTGAGTAAATAGATGGCAAGGAAAGATTTAGGAGAGATAACAAAAAGACAAAATTTATTAACATCTACAAAGGACAGGAAATTCTGGAGAACCATGACTGCTAACGTTCTGAATGGACACAGTAAATATATTAACTATTAGTTTGTTACTCATATTGGTAGAAACTAAAAATATAACTGCATTCAATTTGTTAGCTGTTTTCGGTAACATGTAAATCATTATCTTTGTAGCCATCTAAAAATAGAAGTTTTAATGTTTCTCTATATCATATGTTCTACCATTAAAATGTTTTATGTTTTAATGTTTTATGTTTTATGTTTTAATGTTTTATACCATCTGTATTAAAGAGACAATGAACTGCTATTTATAATTGATTTACTCAAAAAAAAGTCTTTGATGTTTCAGAATTCTTTTCAATGAAATAAAGTTATAGAGCATTGCAGTTCATTCTATAGGTTTTCTACAACCTTATTAAATAATTAATATTACTTTTTATTTTCTGTCTTTCAGCTTAATCAACTCAATCTTTGAAAAGTAAATTCCCATTTCTAAGCATCATCAATTCTTTTAGTTGTTTTATCTATTAATTTGAAAGAATCGGATGTGTGGGTGGTATAACAGACAGTGGCTCATAATGAGAACTTGGAGAGAGAAGTTCGAATTCCAGTTGAGTTCACTCCTGTTCACTTACATGTTCTTGGGAAAGGTGAGAATCCATCTCTTCTTCACGCAGCTCTGTGTAAATAGCAAGAGAGACTGGGTCTTATAGCTTTGGTTGGCAACCGTTCTAGGAGAAGAGCAACTCTGAATTCAAACCCATGGAACAAAATCACAGGTTGCCCTTTGGCATGTAACAGCACCCAGAATCCACTCCTGCCAAGGTTATGATGAAGACATTAGTAGCAGAATGTTGGATGTGGACAATGGCTGAATCAGACTGACCAGGTTGAACTATATGGACATCATGCAAAAAGATCCTCCATATTAGACAAGGGATGAGACCTAACAATTCCATGTTTGATGGAAACTGATGGAGCTATACAGTAATGCCTCGTGTTTCCTAATAAATGTGCAACCGAAACACCTATGGTGATGCATCTCAATAGATGCTAGTGTTGTAACCTAGGGTAGGTTACTGAATAATCAAACGAATGTTGTTAATGAATGATAATACTTAAGACAAGAACAACACATACAAGATTTGCCAGCAACATGTAGAAGAAGTAGTCAACTGCTAGAAGTGAGTCAAGTGAATTCCACAATTCCATCCAACTGCAGGATATCTACCAACTACCCCATGAGGTCAGATGTGGCACAAGGCCAGATTTAATGTGGAGTATCCGAGCCTGTAGGTTCAGCCAAAAATTCCCAGTGGACTTCGTATAAAACGGGGTCGGGTAGCTGTTTCCTGAGATGAGACTCTGCCCTTCAATTGACAGAGGCAGAGAGTTTGACCAGCACAGCTGGAGACAAATCTCCAACTGCAGACCAACATACAGTATTTACTACTGTATTTATGTGAATGGGGGACATACCCATTATCATCCATAGGTCTGCTACAACAGTTAGTTCAAAGAATGCTGTGCTATTTTTTAATTATTACAAATTCATTTCTATATCTCATCTAAATACTTGTGCTTTTTAGCTATAAATTCTGCATACAACTAATTATACAGTTCTTGAACTTTTGGAAACTATTATGCAATATGAGAATAACAACTGGTTAATGAAAATGGCTTCTTTAGTGCCTAATTGACTCCCCTCCTCAAACAGAAGGACTGGCCCTTAGGAATCATAACAACTAAGAAACAATCAAATTCTGTTGATTTTGTTCATTACATAGAATTAATATGTCTCACATGACACCATCTGGGGCGACACAAATCATTTATGTCTTGCTTTCTTATTGATGTTTTGGATTTCTAGTTTCCTGCATTCACCTCAGTCAGCTAAATTTGGGTAAGCAGTTTACCTTTCGTTATTTAAAACCACTTGAACATGCAACACTTAATAATAAATCCATAGCTAATCTGACAAGATTTAATTAAATCTCGTTCAACTGTACAAATTATTTCTGATATTTAATCTCAGGTTATTTGAGTGGAATTTAAAAAATAATCCTTCATTACTAGAATTTTCAAGTGCTAATCCACTAGGCTCCTCTGTTGGGCCACAGCCATACCACACTAGGTGTTGCTACAGCAATTTCTGGAGTAAGTTGTTTTTCTTGGAGGTTGATTTCCTGGCCTCACACAAAACGAGTTTTGAATTCAGAGTTGTCTCCCTCTTAGATTGGCTACCAAGCAAAGATAGACAGACTAGTCTACCCTGCTATTAACCAATAGCTTGGAAAGGGGGAAAAATGGGTTTATACCTTTTAGAGCATTTTTCTTTTATTAATCATTTCACCTCAAGCAAAACTCTAATACCACTAAGAAACCAGGGGATCGACTGGAAATGAAAGAGAATGAGAAGACTTTAGAAAGAACTAGAAAAACACTCCTAAACAGGAAACAAAAGATAAACCACTAATCCTGTTCAAAACATCAGGGAGGAGTGTGAATAGGATGATCGGCAAACCTATCGATTTCTATTGAGCAATAAAAATAAATAGTAAATAAAATGTCAGAGTTTAGACGAAGACATCAGAATTATAGAATGAAAGTAGACTTTAGAATGAACTGGAAATCCAATCCTAAACAGGAAACAAGGGGTACACCTTTACTCTGGGTCACAAGACCAGTGAGGAGTGTGAATTGGATGATAGGAAAACCTATCTATTCCTATTAGTGGATGAGAGAAAAAATAAAATAGATAATAAGTGAATACAATTTCAGAGTTCAGGTGCAGATGTTAGGGGCACAGAGCTGAAGCAGACTTTGGAATGAACTGGAAATCCAATCCTAAACAGGAAACAAGGGGTACACCTTTACTCTGGGTCACAAGACCAGTGAGGAGTGTGAATTGGATGATAGGAAAACCTATCTATTCCTATTAGTGGATGAGAGAAAAAATAAAATAAATAATTAGTGAATACAATTTCAGAGTTCAGGCACAGATATTAGGGGCACAGAGCTGAAGCAGACTTTAGAAGGAACCGGAAACCCAATTCTAAACAGGAAACAAGGGACACACCTCTACTCCTGTTCAATGGATGTAGAAAGAATGTGAACCAGATGATAGGTGACTCCCATTAAAAAAAAAAAGAAATACCTCCTACTTGGCCATAAGTTTGGAAAGGTAATAGGATGTAACCTGAAAGATAATTCCAAACTTACCAAAAGTCAAAACTTTTGTCCAAATGGAAAGATTCTTTCCATATAAGTTTGTGAATGTTGGTTATATTTTTTTCTCTCACTGTTCTATTGCTTCATCATTTAATATAATTTTTATGCAGTTGTTCTTAACTTTTTTCCTCTCTCCAGTGTTTCCCATCATTTTTTATTTTTAGGATTTGTGTAAAAGTGAACGCAATGGCCTCTGTTGGAATTTGATCTCAATCTGCCACTCGTACATCCAGTGCTGATAACCACAATGTTTTGTACATATCCATTAAGTATAATTACTTTTATTAAAAGTATTTCTGTCTATTTGCTTCTGTTTCCCTTAATTTTTAGTTTGATTCTTTTTGAATTTTTGATAAGTTTATTTTTTTTTTAAATTTAAAAATTCTGAAAAATCAACATTATCTAGGGACTTTTTTTATAAGATAAAATTCATCATTCCAAAGCTCAATGCATTTTTACTGGATGCTTCTTTGCTGAATTTTCATATCAATCTTATTTTTACTATTGATTCATAATCGTGAATCTCTTATGCCACCAGTTGACAACACTGAGCAATGAGTGCAAGCACTATATCTGATTTGGCTCTGAGATTGCTATTATGGCTTGTTTCTCTTTTAAAATTCCTTATACATTTCTGATTCAGCTTTTTTGAAATTTGTTTTTCTAAGCAGATGACTACACATACTAAAATCAATTCATCTTGAATTACATCCAAATTAATCTTATTTAAGCAAATGTATTAAAACCTATTGAGAAAAATTCAGCTTTCAAAGAAGAAATAATTGCATCTATATATTCAAAATGGCCACCCACTGAAGATTGTAAACTGAAACTATTTATTTAATCCATTTACTTGATTTTATAAAACGTAAAGTTAGAAAAAAAGTATTAAACCATTTCTTTTTAAAAATCTCAGATATTTAAAATTTATTGCATCAACTGTTGCACAATTTCACTTGGGAAAGGCACGGATCAGTTTCTTCTCCCACCAGCTAATGTTTAAATAACAAGGTAGACTGCTCTCTCTAGCCCTGGGTGGCAAGTTGCCTAAGGGAAGAAAACTGAATTTCAAGCCATGCAGAAGGTAACAGGAAACTACTCTACTATTATTTCCAAGAATGGATAGCAATTCACAGATAATAAAGAAAAGGAATCTGGGGATAGTCATGACTGCCTATATCCTAAAGGGACATATCATTTTAAACAACCCATGTAGAAAATATATTATTTAAAGGAAAACGTTTGTACATTATTAAAATTAGACTTTGTAATGCAATGTTTTAAAAAAAATTCTTTATGTAAAATATACAAATGGGGTTCTTTTCCTTTCTATGTGACATGTCCTTTCAGGACGTAGGCGATCATGGCTCTCCAGCTCCCTCTATTCCTTGCAGCTCTCAACAAGTTCCTTATCAATGCCACCTCCTCCAGACCATGCTCTGTCATCCACTTGCCTATAACAAGACTAAGAACAGGAAATGGTCATTCATATACTAACTGGCTCAGTTCATTCCCAGTAATGGTAGCCACACAAATGATATTATTCTTAGCAACCAGTATAACACAAATGATTCCATATTTACAGATAGGAATGCTTTTTCATTCTTCCTATGACAAGCAAAGAAAACAATTTTGTATTGAAATCCATACTTGCATGAATTATATATCTACCAGTTGTTGTTTTCTAAGATCAGTTGAGTTTGACACAAGGAGCACCCAGTGAGGATGAAACTCACTACTTCAAAGCAATGATAACTAGCTCACTAACAATTATTGCATTCTGAGCTTCCGTGTCTGATTAGTTGATTTATGTTTAAAAGATAAAAACTGGGATTTTGTCTTTGAAGCCAATTATATGCAAAACATACAAATGTAATTTCATGAGAATAAAAAACACTACAAAGATTGATATACAATTTAGAAAAATATTCTGATTAACTTTCAGTCAAATATCTTACGACAATGGCCAAACCTTTTGAAATTAATAAAGAAAAATCTTCATGTCTGAAAGATTTTCTCAAAAAAAAAACAACAACAAAAAACACAAGATAAATTGTCTGATATAAGAGAAGAGTTCAGAGTTCAAATTTTTCACAATCTTAATAAACAATCAACATTAGTTCTTCTTCCATGTCCTCAGACTTTACTCAAATATGACCTGTAATCTCTTTTGAGACAATATATTTACTTTGAAAAATAGATTCCTAACTCTAAATATCATTAATTCTCTTTGGTATTTTCTGTCTGAAACCTGGGTTTCATAAAGACTGAATTTGACATTTCTTGAAGTTTGCTGAACTATAATTTTTTATTTCACAGACACACACAGACACACATATATATATACAGTGTAACCCGGATATAAGAGAGTTGTCAGGACCGGCGAAGACGTCTCTTATATCCGGGTTTCTCTTATATCCGGGTTTGGTCTATTATATATACATTAACACAGGCTCTAATTTTGGGACCAGAGAAATCTCTCTTATATCCGGGTTTCTCTTATATCAGGGTCTCTTATATCCGGGTTACACTATATATATATATATATATACACACACATACATACATACATATATAATGTGTGTGTGTGTGTGTGTGTGTGTGTGATTCACAGACAGACTGTTTCACTGCATCACAGCTCATCAGTGTGGCTAGCATCTAATTGCCTCAAGCCAGGATCGAAACCCAACTGATTTGGCGTCAGTCAGATATATACAGGGGTTGGACAAAATAATTGGAACAGGTGCAAATTCCACTCCTATATTTCAAAGACCTATTATATGAAGAACTTTAACTAAAACTTCATAATTGCAGGTTTATTTATCGAATTTACTGTCTTTGTCTTATTTATTTTTAGAATTTAGTAAAATTTAAGCTAAATGCGTGACTTCTCCAAGTTTGAAAAAGGGCAAATTGTTGGAACTCGCATAGCAGGTGCCTTGATCCCTAAGGTTGCTGAACTGTTTGGTTTTTCAAGAGCTACCATATCAAGAACTATGACGCAATTCTAGAAACAAGGCAAAACCTCAAGCAACTGTAGCAATTCGGGCCAGACTTGCAAAGTAACTGACAGGGACCGATGTGCATCGAAACGCAAGGTGGTAAAAATCATCAAACTACTGCGACCAAAGTGACTGCTGAGTTGAGTAATCATCTGAATAGTCCAGTTTCTAGTTAAACTGTTCATCGTGAGCTCCATAAGGCTGCATATCAAGGAAGAGTCGCCGTAAGGAAACCTCTACTCTCACTCTCTACACTCGCAACATTCAGAAGTGGTTGAAGTGGTGCAGAGATTACAATGCCTGGTCTGCAGACCAATGGAAGCAAGTCATATTCTCAGATGAGTCCAGTTTTTCTCTTTTCCCAACTTCAGGGCGAGTTTATGTGTGGAGGCAGCCCAAAGTAGTATACAAACCTGACTGCCTTCTTCTAACAGTGAAGAATGGAGGTGGATCAGTGATAGTTTGGGCAGCCATATCATGGAAATGTCTCGGTCCAATAGTTGCCCTGGATAGAAGAATCAACAGCAAAGATTACCTGAACATTTTGGGAGATCATGTTCATCCAATGGCCCAGACTTTATTCCCTGATGGTGACTGCATCTTCCAAGACGATAATGCTCCAATACATACCGCTCGAGTGGTTAAGAATTGGTATGAAGAGCATGAAAGTGAGCTAGAACATATGGAGTGGCCTCCCCAATCTCTAGATAGCAATATTATTGAACATTTGTGGTGCATTTTGGAGCGACAAGTTAGGAGCCGCTATTCTCCACTGTCGTGTCTTAAAGAGCTGGAGCAGGTGTTAATGGAAGAATGGCTGAAAATTCCTTTGGATGAAGTCAGGAAGCTGTATGATTCCATTCCTAGATGTATTAAAGCTGTATGTGAGGCTAAAGGAGGACCAACTCCATATTAAATAAATTTTCTTTGAATTTAACAAGTGTTTTGATTATTTTGTCCAACCCCTGTATATATATATATATATATATATATATATATATATATATATAAGATGTTATATCGTGGATTATATCATATAAACAACAAAGTAATCCCGAGTGGAAAGATTACAATAACACAAGAAATCAGGTAACAAATAACAATGGTTTATTGTACGTAAAGTACAAATGAGCAAGAGTTCGTAATACTAAGGAAAACAGGAGATAAGTCATGGAGGTTCGTAAGCGTCACCTTCACTCTCTCTCTCTGTCTCACTTTCCTTCTTCTTCAATAGCTTGTCAGTCTTTTATAGACTAACCAATCCATGTCGGGGTGTGCCAGGTTGTTCCACTATAACAATATATAATAAAAAATTCTTAGGTCTATTTTTGTTTTAAATATATCTAAAAATTTAAACAAAATTCATCAGGAAACAATACTTTTATTTTCAAATATTTCTTTTTTTTAAACTTGATTAGAATTTTAGATATACCTCAAAATGCATATGCCATTTATTTGAATGGATAGGCCTTAATAACAAAGATTCAAACTAAAAGTTTTTCAACTCTAAAATCTTTAGTGAGAGATATCAGAAAAATGATATCTTTTCAGAATTTTAAATAGAAATAACAAATTCTGTGTTCCACCGAATATAAAAGTAAAGCCAATATTTCAGGAAGATAATGTTTTTAGGGTGAGCAGTCTTTGTAATTAAAGTGTTCAATATCAAGAGAGCATTAATAGTAATATATAAATAAAATTAAATATTCACTTATCTTAACCCTACTCTGTGGAGATCAATGGCTTACAACCATATCACATTGAAACACCTCTTCCCGTAGGATCACCAAAGTGAAGTCATGTTGAGTCTGGTCAGTACCTAGATGGGTGACTGCTTTGGATTACCAGATGATGTAAGCTTGGATTTATTGGTGGTGTAATGGATAATGGTTTGGAATTGTTAATCGGTGAGCCAAATTCCAATTCCAGTTAGATTCATTATATTCACTAACGTGCAAATGCTCTTGGGAAAGTGTTGAGTCTTGACTCAATGTTGAATCTCGCCTATTGCATGGAATAATAATGCAACACAAAATGTACTTAGAACAAGAATGTATTATAACAAGAAAGTGTACACAATAAGTACATATAGTATTTCTGTATATTTCTGGGAAGACGTTCCTGGAGAATGTGTTGACTAGTCGCAGTCGATCAGAGTCTCTAGTTGGATCTCGTGATTCCTATCTCTCTCGTCTTCCGGTATCAACCATTATTTATATAGTTGGTAGTCACCTATGCAGATTAGGTGGATCCCTCCACAACAGAAAGGTAGGAATCCACATCTTCTCACTGCAACAATGGGTTAATTTTAAGTTTTATCACTAAATTATTATCTCAAAAAAAAAATTCTTACAATCTAAAAAAAATAGTTTCTGGCTTTAAATAACATGCAAATGATTGATAAGCCATAGAAAATGGATTAATAAAAACAAAACATCTTGTGTGTAGAGTTGATTGTAAAATTTTAAACTCAAGTCTCTTGAGTGATATAATATTTGCAGTCATCAGAACAGGGATAAGATAGGTGAACATTTAATTGACTGGTAATTTTCATATAAATGTTTACTAAGTTTGGCTTAGTGTATAACCCATCAGAAGACTATTTGTCTAACCATCACCCATAGCAATGAACTCTCATTTTGGTCTCGTTATGTAATTAGAAAAGTCATGTTTGATTTATAAAACTTGTTGCAAACTCTCCTATTGGCACAAACCTCAGACTTCATTCACATCCAGAGAAGAAAACCAGGAGAAATTTTATTCTTCTATTCCAAATTAAAAGAAGATTTAATGCTAAAAGGAAATGCTTTTGGCAAACGACAAATATGGCCTGATGAAATTTCCTCTTTGGTACCTAGACTTTATAAATTTAAGCATGCAATTAGATTGGCACCAAAGTCTGATCATTTTAAAGTTGCAATTGCTAGATGTAATCATAAGTTGTATGCTAACAGTTTCTTCTCTCACACTACTCGCTTGTGGAAATCCCTTCCACTTTATTACTTTCCAGTCAAATTTGATCTTCAAAAATTTAAATGCAATGCCAATTGTCTTTTATTGTTCTTTCTCCTTAATAATGTTTTCTTTTTCTCATATTCTTTTACATTCAGTAACCATCTTAGTGACTTTGTTAGCTTGCTTGTTGTGAAGTGATTAAAAAAAAGCAGAAATAAGGGATCATTATTCCAAAGGTCGTAAGTTAGTCATGCAAGTCCAAAGTAAAAATTATTGTGGACACAAACCAAACAGGTAAAATAACAATGACTTGTAACATATAGGTGCTTATATCAATGCTACTGCTGTTGTCCAAAGTAGTGTTCTTCTATTGAGGCAAGAAAAGCTGTGATTGGTCAGGACTGATAGGCAAGTGCAAAACTTACCGTATTTCAAGGTCTGAGCTTGATTTTCTTTTTCAACAAACAAGACAGAGAATGCAGATTCCTTTTGAAGGTAAGACTTTGTTTCCACCTTCATTGCCACATAATAATTAGAATTATCAGAATCTTATGTCAATGAGTAGAAAATAATTTTTTACTTAGCAAATCTAAAATAAACATTATTTCAACTTTCAAAAATAATTAAAATTCTCATATTAATTATTTAATTACATTAAAATACATCTTCAAAATATAGACAAGTTCATAAAATATTTTGTAAGGATATTTTACAAAACTGAAGTCAAGATAACATTATGCTAATAAAGGTTTTGTCTTACTTCATACATCATCTCTAAAACAAAATAAGGTTTCACAGCAGTTAAATATCATTCGATATAAGAGAATGCACATTTGTTTACAAAAATGTGTTTTTAAGAAAAAAACTAGTGATGAAAAAAGTCAGAAACAATAGACATGGAAGTTCTACTGTGAAATATTTGTTGATTTGCAGCAAAAACTTCAAATACAATTCAAAACAGCTGTTTTCTTCCTGGCTTAAATGAATGGAAGTCACGTTTTACTTCAAGCAAAAGTTCATCTGGTTGCTTGAATTGTAAAGGTCAGCTTAAAGTCACTTTTACCTGAGAAATGTAAAAACCATGTCAGACAGCTGGAGAACAAAAGGAAGGCTTGATTATATTGCTGACCTTTATTTAGTTGGGCAAGTCAGACTGATATTTTAACTGTTTGCGCAAAGTTCCCTGTAGTCTGACAGGAAGGCAAATTGCAAAGAAAAATAAATATTTCAACAGTTAATTCCATATGGCTCTCTTTTAGCATATGTGTCACACTGAAATTACTCAAGTGGACAATGTTACAAATGCGATCAGATGCAAAACTCAAACTGACTTCAAAGACCAAGTTTTTTTTCTTTCTCCTTATTAAAAGAAATTTATGAAATCTGAATATTTAGGTAAAGAAATGGGTCTTATATACCATCAAATATGGCAATACTTTCTGCTAACATGATGTTGCAGCAGTAATGAAAAGCTTCAGTGAGTGCAGGCAAGTATGACAAGCAGCAGCTGCACTTGTCAGCAGGCAGGTTAGGTTTAAGGCTCCAAGTTCTATACAGAGAATTGTAGTACAGGACAAAAGCTTAGGAGATTAGTGTTGCTTTATGAATTTGGTGATATCGTAATATATTTGGTTAGGCAGTGTGTACTTGGAGTCAGTGGAAATGGGGCAAACAAAAAAATGGGTCTCATGTACCATCAACTATGGCAATACTTTTGCTGAAATGATGTCGAAGAGTAGCAGCTGTAACAAAAGAGAAAAGCTTCTGTGTGTGCAGTCAAGCATGACAAGCAGCAGCACTCATCAGCAGACAGGTTAGGTTTAAGGCTCCAAGTTCTCCACAGAGAATTATCCTAAAGGACAATGGCTTAGTAGATTAAAGTGTTGGTTAGTGAATTTGGTGACATAGTGATTCTGAGTTCAATCCCTGGGATGGGCAGTGGAAGTGAGAAACATTGTGATAACAACAGAGATGATGATAATATTCCACAGACCTTATATATATGGGTCATGTATATAATACAAGATATGTATACAACCACTTTCTCAGATCAACTGTTAAAAACCATTTAGAGTTAATTAAACCTGTAGGTCTTAATGAGGACCATCCTTCTTTCACCATCATGGACTGCCAAATCATGACGATCTGTGCTGAATAACAGAAACCACCTCACTTGAGGTATTTCAACAAACTGATGAAATTTATGATGTAATCAAGATGTTGATGGTCAACACTACTTCAAATAAATGGTTAGGAAGAAAACCTCCATCAGTCCTTGAAAGAATGATAACATGAAATGGACTTGAGAAACCTATTTTCTTGAAAAATTGTTTTAAAGGAAAGATTTTATAAACTACATTAGAAAATAGCACAATGAATGCCAAATGTTTCCTTATAAGGAAACAGCTAATCTTGCCATTATCATTGGATTGAAATTATTTTTTTTCAGCTAGAAGAAACATTATCTAATCAGTGCTCAATGGATGAAAAAGAAAATAAGTGGACAAAAATCATTCATTCAGTAAAGTCATTCTCATGTGAAATTAACTGTAATCACAATAGATTTGGAACTTTGCTTTCATTTTCCAGTTGAGATCACATTAACCAATCAGTGATCTTGTGATTTGCTCTAGATAAGAAAGTTTGTTGTGGGATTACCCCACCTTGTCTACCATGGGAATCTTTCTTAATGCACATGAGGTGGCATTAGAAAACAATCAGAATGAAAAAAAAAAACTTTTTTCTTCCTTCAACCACATGATGCTGTAGTGACAAGATGTTGTATTTCTACTCCAGGGAGGCTTCTTAGTCCCCAGAAAAAACTCACTACACTATCTCTTTTTAAAAAACAACTCATGTGACCACATCTCTACAACAAACTATCATATGAATATCAATCTTCCTCTAACACAATATCCTCTCTTCATCAAATAAGACATGATTACTACAAACTAATACTATTATAATCTTACTTCCTGTAATGTAATTGTTGAAAGGTACATACTAGTTCATAGCTAGAGGCTGTGTGAATTTAGGAATTAGTTTTAAGAAATAATTAAGTTCTACAATTTTACAAATTAACAATCTAACTAAACATGATGGTTCTACAATTTTATGTGACTAGTAGTTTTGTTTTTTCTGTGTTGCATTTACTACTCTCCACTTCCTAAGATTTCACTTCAAGGGAGGTAATCTCATAACTTTGTACTACTGCATGAAAATTGCTACTACACTTCCCTTCATTAACTTCTAATTTTGCTTCTATTATTATTTTGAAAGGCTGTATTAATATGATAAACCATTTTCATGTTTATGCTTTGCAAATGAAGTAAATAAATGCTGTATTCATATATTTCAAGATTGTAATTGCTTTCACTTAAAAGTTTTAACAATGTCATTGAATTAAAGAGTCATTCTGAAGAAAATACTGACTGACCAAATCAACAGATGCAGGAAATATATCAAGAACTGTGAGAGCCCTGGTTAAGACATGGCTGGATGAAACCAAACTTTTATTGTCAATTTGATCTTAACAGGCTTGTCTAAACTTGGATTGTGACCAACAAAACAGAGGAAATAGGTAAGGGAATACTGAAAAGTCTAAGCAAGAAGCGATTCCTTATCAAAATTCTAATCTTTTGTCTAATTTTGAAAATTGAGGTGGGCCAAGAACTTTCTTGCATCTCTTATATATTCATAGTAGGGACCTCCACAAAAAACGTGATACCCAAGGTTTAAAATTAATTTTTTTAAATGAAAATTTTTTATTGAAACTTTTATTTTAGCTTTAATTTCAAGTTAACAGATTACTTTTAAAATTTCCAGTAAGCAAATTACTTTATTACATTGCAAAAACTAAATAGCTGATTAACTCCTTTTTTTTAGTCGTCTTTCATCGCAATGTAATTCTCTTTATTAAAAAATCTTCCAAAAATAAAATATGCTTTTATGAAACTTTATTTGAGGAATATTAGCTAAAGTATAATTAATCTAAATATTATTTACTTTAAGTTTAAATTATTGCAGAAATACATTTTTTAACCCAACAGTAGCTCACTACACACAAGCCACTAGTGGCCTGCTGATAGTAGCACCAGTGGTCCACTGGTGGCACCCATTGACGGGCCACCAGTGGGTCTTTAGCAGTCCATCAGTGGTAACATTGCCAAAACTGACATGCCAGCAGTCCACCAGTGGTAAATGCTAGTGGCATGCCTCCCAGTGGTAGATTGGTGGCTTGCATGCAGGGATGTGTTGACAGCCTGATGGCAGATCCAGTTTTGTTCTATGAAGACTTTATTTTCTGATAATGTTGTGTATGGTCATCCGTACTTATAAAACTCATAGGATGTTTATACACATACAAAAACATTTAAAAATTCTTTTAAAAATATTGGTCTTTGATGATTTGTATTAAGCTTTTCCATTTATGATTAGTAAATACAGTTTTCATTTAATAATAGTATCATCTAAAATGCTGAAATTAATGCAGAACTTTAAAAGATTTAAAAATTAATAAATTTTAAAAAAAAAATGTAAATACTTGTAATGATTCATTATTCATCTTAGAAAATAGTTTTCTTAAGACAATAGTGCTCTTAATAAATCTTATTTATAAAAGCAATGAAAAGTTTTTCTAATTAAATAATGTCATAGTTTTATTGCATTTTTTATTTTACGATTCAGAGCAGATTTTTGGTGAATGGTATTTCTGTTTGACAAAAACAAATTGATGATTTAAATTCTCCAAGAAGTTCTGTTTTAAATAATATAAAAAGACTGAAATTTAAATTTATCAAAATTTCATAAAATAAAATAAATGGGGGTAACAGATGTAAAACAAATATTTTTACCAAGATTTAAAAAAAAAAAAAAATTTCTGAAATAATTTCATTTATTTGTGAATAAGTCCTGAAACTTTAATTGAAATCCAATAATTATTTGATTTTTGCATGAATTTCCAAAACAATGTGTTTTTAATGCCAAAAAAGATGCTAAAATTTCCAATACTAATCTTTGGCCCACCCGTTGATGCAAGAAAACAATATTTTTAACCAAAATTTTGAATTTGCTAGAAAGGATTAAAAAATTTAATAACCACTACTTTGGTCTTTCCTCTTCTTAATAATAAACATTTTGACAACAAAACTGTGTTTTTATCAAAATTTGGGGGCCTTTTTTCATCATGGTATGCTCTTTTTTTCATGAAAAAGTGGAAGGTCCTAATTAAGCAGATCCAAGACTGTACAGGATCTGCATCTGAATGGATCTGACATTCCCACACTCTGATGGAAAGTCCAGTTACTTTTTTACTGGCATTTATAATTTACATATATTTTACAAACTTAATCACAGTCATAATTTACTTTTGATGATATAATCTCACCCAGCATGCAAAATATTAACGCCTTGGATATAAAATGCATTGAATTTCATGGTAAAATGTTGACTCTCTTCATATTCCACCAAAGATAGAATATTAACTTCTCAAGGTGTTAATCCTGGGCTTGATACATATATAGGCTTTTCTCTGGGTTGTAACCAATGTCTCTTTTGCTTACTATGCTTATAAAGGACACAATATTCATCAAATAGTGACAATCCTTTCCAGAAATTTTTTCATAGCATGTTTTGTTCTTAATGATAAACAGAGGATGACATTATGATTAAGTTTAGACTTGGCCACTTCATGTGAAACTCATATGCCAAATGTTGACACTTTACTCAGTTCATGAAAATGTGTTATGATTGCTGTAGAACATCTATTAAAATGTTGTTCCACTTTATATGGTGTAATGATGTTATAGAGGATCAAGGTGAAATGTCTCTTTTTGGGTGAGGAAAGTGACCTGGAGGATGGGGAGAGTTGATAAGCCTGGGAATTGATGCTAGTATCGGGTCAGTTGACCAAGGTCGCTGGTGGTGACGTTGAAAGTTTACAGCTGGCACATTCGCTGTGACTGCTCTCAGTGTCATGAGCCGTGTCCTTAAAAGCAGATGTGGTGGATCATGACTCAAAATTTTTGTCATGCTTTTGCTTTAGTAAGAGCATTCATGATTGACTTATTTTATATCTTTTTTTGGAGGAGATTTGTTTTGCGAGCTTGATGTAAGGCTCAGACCCCCTCACACAGAGAACAACATTTTATTTTTAGTTTTGCATTTTCAGTGTTCAAATCCAGGTGACAGGTTTTCAGGTAGAGTGAATCAGAAAGAGACCTAATTTGAAGCAGAATATAACAAGGCACTTGCAAACCAAGAGGGACAGGTACCCCGCAGCTTTCTGAAAAGGAGTAAATCAGTGATGGCATTACCTGACATTTAAAAATTTAGTAGGTATTTCCACAGTCATTAAAAATATTTCTCATAATATAAGGTAGAGTTAAGGGTTGATGATCAAAAAAATACCCACACATAATATGCAGTAGGGTTAAGGGTTAATGTAACCAATACCTGCATGTAATATATGGCAGGGTTACATAATATGTGACAGTTAAAGATGGGTCTAACAGATATCCATAATGTGCGATAGCGTTAAAGGTTGATTAAACTGATACCCATACATAATGTGTGCTAGGGTTATGGGTTGATGTAATGGATACTCATATATAATATGCAATAGTGCCAAGGCTTGATTAACAGATACACACATATTAATATACGGTAGGGTTATGGCTTGATATGAGATATCCACACATAATATACGCTTGTGTTAAGGATTGATGTAGCAGATATACACCCATAATATGCAATAATATTATGGGTTGGCGTAACAGATACCCACACATATGTGATAGTGTTCAGGATCGATGTAGCAGATATACACCCATAATATGCAATAATATTATGGGTTGGTTTAACAGATACCCACACATATGTGATAGTGTTCAGGATTGATGTAGCAGATATACACCCATAATATGCAATAATATTATGGGTTGGTTTAACAGATACCCACACATATGTGATAGTGTTCAGGATCGATGTAGCAGATATACACCCATAATATGCAATAATATTATGGGTTGGTTTAACAGATACCCACACATATGTGATAGTGTTCAGGATCGATGTAGCAGATATACACCCATAATATGCAATAATATTATGGGTTGGTTTAACAGATACCCACACATATGTGATAGTGTTCAGGATCGATGTAGCAGATATACACCCATAATATGCAATAATATTATGGGTTGGCGTAACAGATACCCACACATATGTGATAGTGTTCAGGATCGATGTAGCAGATATACACCCATAATATGCAATAATATTATGGGTTGGTTTAACAGATACCCACACATATGTGATAGTGTTCAGGATTGATGTAGCAGATATACACCCATAATATGCAATAATATTATGGGTTGGTTTAACAGATACCCACACATATGTGATAGTGTTCAGGATCGATGTAGCAGATATACACCCATAATATGCAATAATATTATGGGTTGGTTTAACAGATACCCACACATATGTGATAGTGTTCAGGATTGATGTAGCAGATATACACCCATAATATGCAATAATATTATGGGTTGGTTTAACAGATACCCACACATATGTGATAGTGTTCAGGATCGATGTAGCAGATATACACCCATAATATGCAATAATATTATGGGTTGGTTTAACAGATACCCACACATATGTGATAGTGTTCAGGATTGATGTAGCAGATATACACCCATAATATGCAATAATATTATGGGTTGGTTTAACAGATACCCACACATATGTGATAGTGTTCAGGATCGATGTAGCAGATATACACCCATAATATGCAATAATATTATGGGTTGGTTTAACAGATACCCACACATATGTGATAGTGTTCAGGATTGATGTAGCAGATATACACCCATAATATGCAATAATATTATGGGTTGGTTTAACAGATACCCACACATATGTGATAGTGTTCAGGATCGATGTAGCAGATATACACCCATAATATGCAATAATATTATGGGTTGGTTTAACAGATACCCACACATATGTGATAGTGTTCAGGATTGATGTAGCAGATATACACCCATAATATGCAATAATATTATGGGTTGGTTTAACAGATACCCACACATATGTGATAGTGTTCAGGATCGATGTAGCAGATATACACCCATAATATGCAATAATATTATGGGTTGGTGTAACAGATACCTACACATATGTGATAGTGTTATGGGTTTATGTAACTGACACCAATACAATATATATGTGGTAGGGTTAAGGGTTAATATAACAGAAATCCACACATTATATGTGAAAGCATCAAGGGTTGATGTAACAGAGATACCCAGACCTAATATGAGATAGTGTTAAAGGTTGGTGTAACAGATACCCACACATAGCATGGCTTGAGTTAAGGGTTGATACAAAAATACCCACACACAACATGCAATAGAGTCTACACATTAATTATCAATCAAGATTATGGGTTGATATAACAGATACTCACACATTCTTGCTTGTCAAAATATATGTGAGGAGAATGAAGTTTACTCATCATATTTCTTGGTTGAATTTCTGCAAAGGGCTCATGGCTGTCCACAATTTCTAATTTAACTTGGAAAAGCTAAAAAGAACCTGTCAAACCATAATTTTTTTTATTCATTGACCTCAAGCAAGGAAATAAAGCCACTAAGTCACAAGAGGTTACTACTGAGTGTGAATGAAAACAAGGAAAAAGAGAAACATTATTAAAGAGCAAGAACAATAAAAGTGGAATCAAAAAGATAATAGATAATGATTGACATTACATTTAAATTTTAGAAGATGACAATTGACTGGAAAGCATGGAATCAGAAGAGAGTTCCATGAGTGAAAAATACAAGAAAAGAAACTGTTAGCTTAGAATGTATGGTTGCATTTAGTCAATTCAGCTGTAAACAGATGAGACTTCATTGCCAATCTAGTACTGCACTTAAATTCATAAAGTCTAGGTACCATAGTAGAAAATTCATCAGAACAATTTCCATGAATATATTTATAGAAAAGGCACAGGAAATCTACATTATAGCAGTTGGAAAGTGATTGAAGCCAAGATGCTAGATCAGGACCAATAACATTGTAGATACTTTTGATTTTATCAAGAATCTTTAAATATATAGCAGGAACATCAGACCATATCTGGCAGGCATATTCGATCAATGGTAGACTTATAAATATGTAAGAGTTTCTGGCAAGAAAAAGTGTTTCGCATGACACAGTGAACCAACTTTCCTAGCAGCAAGTCTAGCAATTGATTTTTACACATTTACAGAAAATGGCTGCAATATTTAAATAATTTTGCATTTGCATTGGTTATATATATTCTACTATATTCTATTCTATTCTATTCATTTTATCAATATAATTAACTCTATCATTGCATGTAAGAAAGAATACTATGTTTTTAATGATGAAAAATTAAAATATCCAAAGAAAGCTAACATTACATTGCTATGGTAACATTGAAACTAAGATAATATAACTTTTGGTGTCAAGTAATGCTTCCTGTTACCCTAACAGCTAAATATATCTTTGGTAAGTAGGAGAGACCAAGCTGTATAACTGATAAATGTATAGTTACATTGTGCTTTATATAATTTTTGTTCACTTCCATTCCATTTACTATCAGATTTCATCCTTTTAATTAAGAATATTTTCTATAATTTAATGTGACATAACTTATGAGTAAGTTACAATTAGAAATTTTGGTTTGTTCAGAAACATCTTAATCATAGAAGTCTTGTTTAGTTACAGCCATTGAACACCAAGTGGCATTTAGGTACAACTGTGGCAAAAAAAAAAGAAATAAACATTTGAATATTCTTTGTCCAAATTTTTATTTTCTATTTTTTCTTGAAAGACATTAAATAAAATTATTTCTATTTATAATCTGCCTTTCACTGCAGTTTTATAAAAAGTGAACAATAAAAGAGAGATAGCTCTCAAAATGATTCTTCATTGCAATTAGAAACTTTGGCACCATTGATATGCACAGATCAACATGGTCAGCTCAATGAAGACACTAATTTCATTAAAGATGGATAGAACTTGGCAGGTTAGGGTCTGACAAATGAGAGCAAATGCCATTATTAAGTTACAATATTTATTTATATAATTACATTAAGATAGCCATGTTTAAAAAATACTTTGTAATTAATGTTGTAATTTTACTCTTGCAAAGAAATATCCGAAAGCAAAAAGGAATCGTCCTTTTTCTACTGTTTTAGGAACTACTATATTGTATTTCCTTTTTCAACAGACTCTTTGATGTCACTCGAAAATGAAGCTACCACGGACCCTACACCAATATCTGACTATTTGTGATGTCAAAAAAGTAAAAATAAAAAGGTAAAGAGGACCTGAAATGAACAACTTAAATTCCCTCAGATGCTTCAGGCATAATATTGACTTTATTTTCATGTCAACATTAATTGAACAGAAAACAAATAGAATGATTTCATTCGAATATGAGATTGCAATTTGATTGTGTTTGGAAATAATTATCCTCCTGATACCTGTGTGCACACATGCACACACATCCAGAAACACATATGGAATCTCAAACACATACACATGTACATATAAACACAAGTACAAAACATCTACATAATCAAATACACAAACATACAGACACATAAGAATACATATACAAACACAGATATACAAACATAAATGTGTGTATATGTAGACACGCATATACACGAATATACAAACATACACACAAATGGATTCATGCAAGCAGATGCTCAAATACACATATGTAAACTCATGCATACAAAAACACATGAACATACACATAAACAAACACATATACACAAAATAAAGATGCATACACAGAAACATATGTACACACAGACATTCACTAACGCATGCACATGCAAATACCAGTACACAATAGCATATATATGTACAATAGACATAGAACACATACATCTACACAAGCATACACATTTCATATAAACATCCAAAACATGCACCTGCATAAATACCTATGCACAAATGCACACACCTTCATAAAAACACAAACATATAGACATATATAAGCATACACAAATATGTATGCAGACAGGCATACGGACACACAAATACAGACATGCACATAAATATGTACATAAACATAGATGTACACACGCACAAATATGTACACAGACATACCCACACATATGTACACAAGCATAGACATACACAGATGTACACAAACATATACATATATATACACACACATGCACAAATAAACAACCAGGGTTCTCACAAAATTTGGATTATTATTTTGTAAATAGTTTTGCAAATGTTTAATGATTCAACAAATGAAATTAAACCCGTATAAAATATTATGTTTGGTTATTCAATCTCATTATTCGAGAACATTCTAAATATTAATTTCAACCACAAAATTTTAGTTTAAAGCCACAACAGTTAAGCTTGCCTAACGTGGGCTGTCCTTTATGTAAATGTATTTTTGAACAGGAGTAGAAGTTTATCCCTTGTTTTTCGTTTCCTTCTGAAGCCTTCTAATTCTCCTTTACTCCCAGTAACCCCTTGCATCTTAGTGGCATTATCACCTTGCTTGGAGTGAATTGATTAAAAAAAATACATTTTTTGCTGATCAAACAGTGTCATCAGAAAGACAAATTTGATATCAACCAAATCTACATTCATGAGACAGAACATGTTTTATGTTAGTCATACAAATATTTTATTTCTCAAAAGAATTAAGACACAGAATTTTTTTGTTAAAAACAAAGAAAAGAATGCTGAATTGCTATGTAATATCAGCCCTCCTCTATAGTAGTGAATGCTGGACAATTTTCTCACAGGTGAAGAGGAGAATTAAAGCAACAGGAATGTGGTTCTGCAGGAAGATACTGAAAATTTCAAAGACAGAGCAAGTAAGCAACGAGGAAGTCCTAAAGAAAATGG
>OZ038488.1:12010967-12048467 GCA_964036315.1 Acanthosepion esculentum
ATTCTTCATTTCAATAAGAACCTTTCGTATAGACTTCAAAATATCAAATCGAAAAGACAATATCTGCAGAGTTGTTCAGTCTCAGAAAGACTTTTCTTTGAAGTTTAGAAGATTGAATTATTTAAAAAATTTCCAATGCTGGATGTTAGAATTCATCTTTCTGGAATAAATAATCATGTATAAATGTCTATATTCTGCACTGAAACTTTTATTGTATGAAAAAGAAAAATTTGATCTTTTCTTTATACCTGAAGTTTTTTTTTTTATCTTTCAGAATAGAAAAGAATAAATGTCTTTTCTGATAAAAATAAATTTGTTACTAACGAAGGGAAGCTTGTTGTGTTGCATGTGGCCTTTACTTACCTTCTACAGTTTATGGATCAAAGAGAAAACCAGTCAGTGACATGAATTTTCCTTTTCTAAATTACATTACTTACATATTACTGCTTATATATCATATTAGAGTATAAGTTTTCAAAATAAATTTGAAGTTGCAAAAACACGTTTTGTATTTAGACATTGCATATTTTTATAAAAAAGACACCAAAATAGTATTCACTTAAAGAAACCAAGATAAAAAAAAGACTGGCTGTAGAATTGATATTATAAAAATAATATTACTGTTTGAGAGTTTGTTACTATAATATAGCAAAAACAGTACCTTGTAGTGAGATTTCTATTAGGGAAATACCATTAAAATGCTTTAAGTTGAAGAATAATGTAATTTCCAGCCTAAGTTGGAAATTATCTTAAAGAGAACTATTTCATCAGATTTTGAAGACCAGTAATCATAAATAAAATTACTTTACCAAATAACGAAGACCAAATGACTGAAGACTTCCAAAAGCAACAACAAATGGAGGGAACATGTTACTTGAGGAAACAATATCATAATCAAGATGTTGACTTTCCACACAACCTTAAACAAAAGGTTTGGAAGGAAACCACCAACTATACCAGAAAGAGCAATAACAGCTAGTGAACACAAAAACTTAATTTCCTGAAAAAACTGTTTTAAGAGAAACTTTTTGTAAATTTCAACTGACAGTAATGTTGTTCAGTTAGTGAATGCCAACTGTTTCCTTATAATGTTCATCTGGTCTGATGACTTCCAGTCAACTTTGATCTTCAAAAATTTAAATATAATGTCTATCATGATCTTCTGTCTTCTTAATTCCTTTTCTTTTCTTATTCCCTCTTCTTAATAATGTTTTTCCTTTTTAACATCTTTTTTCACACCCAGTAACCGCTTGCATCCTAGTGGTTTTCTTGACTCATGCTTTTTTTCTCTTTTGTTAACAGAAAAGTTGAGGATATTAGTCTGAATTTAAATAATAAGATACACAAAGTATTTAAATTCCAAACCATAGCACAGCTATTTTGATTTGGTCTCATAAGACTTTTGCAACATAAGACATCATCCTGATTTCCCTGATTTATTCCGGTGACAAAGTCTTTATACCAATGTTAGCTTAACTAGTATGCACCACATTTGGCCAGTCATGTCATTCTTAGCATATAGAATAGAGTTTTTGATGTTGATACTGTGAAGCCACTGTGATTTTAATTTAATTTTAATTAAAATCTGGATTATAATCTTGGTTATGGGGTCCATCAAACTCACTGCCCAATGGAGTTCACATTCATTTGTAGCTGGCTTCTTGGGAAGCTCTACAAAGATGGATCCATTAAGGTCTTCTAATATTTTGCTACTGTCATTTATTATTTTTGTAATCTGGTCAATGTTCAAACTGTCTAAGATTGAAAGCATTTCTATTAAAATCCTATCATTTTTTCTACATTGCAAGTTTCTCTCTCTAAGACATCTTACTGTACAGGTTAAAACCTGTGAGAAAATATGACCTTGTCATACTCCTCTTTCTATTTTTGTGGAATTTTTTTCAAGCAATTCACCCCAAGCAAGGCAGTTGTGCTACTAGTATACAGGGGGTTGCAGAGAGAGAGAGAAGGTGAAAGAAAAGACTGGGTATAAGGGGGATTTAGGACAGGATAAAAGATGAACGGGATTCAAGACAGCAGAAAATGGCAATTGATGTTGCATTTAAATTCCTGAACATTGTAATTATCAGGGAAGCAAGTAAGAGGAAAAGTGTTCTAGTGTTGGGAAGTGCAAGAAAAGATTGGGGTTGGAGTAGAAGTGGCAGTTACATTTAATTTCTTTCCACAGTAAAATGGTGGGACCTAGATGCCAATCTAGTAGCACGTTTAAATTCATATAGTCAGGGCAACAGGGAAAAAAGATTGCCATGAAAATATTTGTAGAAAAGACAAAAGGAAGCCACATCATGCCTGTGAGGAAGTGACTGAAGTCGAGATGCCAAGTCAGGTACATTGCAGATCCTTGTTTGGATTTTGTTAAGAACCTCAAGATGATAAGCAGGAGCACCAGACCAGATATGGCAACAGTATCCAATACACAAACGAATAATAGATTTGTAGATGTGTAAGATGGACTCTGACCAGAAAAAGGTTCTGGCGCAACACAATGAGCCAACTTTCCTTGCTGTAGATACAGGTATCAAGAGGTTTTGAGGAGCTTGGAACCACCTCTTAATTGTTGGTGTTCCCAGGTCCACCCTGATCTGGGGTGGTAGCACCTGTTAGGGTCCCAGCTATAGGCAAATAGTTAACACCCAAACTGAGGTAAAAAGCCTTATGAAAGTGTAAAAATAGGTGTTAATACCAGAAATACTTTGTAAAAAAGAATTACCAGAAATAAATTTTTCAAGGAAAAAACTATTACCAGCAATACATTTTTTAAAATAATATTACTAGCTATACATTTTTGAAGTTAGAGGGGTCAGAAACTTCTCCAGAGTTCTTAAAGACAGAGACTACAGACAAGAACTTCCAACAAGCTGGAAAGCAGGAAGCAACAAGGCAATACTTATTTAGTTTGAAGAGAACTGAAGCCAGCTTGGGAGCACATTTCTTTAGGATGACAGCCACTTGCCTTGTGGGAGTCCAGTTTAGAAATGATGCCCAAGACCAGTGATGGAGTTATGCAAATATCAATCAGTAGAGCCTCAGTTGTTGGGGGTGGGGGGAGATCAGGTGTGGGTACTCCATATGAGTTGAGTGTTGTTGGATAAGAATTTCTGAGCAAAGCATTCATCATTATCTGTTGTAGACATTAGAGTGAGTGAATAGGGGATGGATTGAGGTTCTGCTGTTTTTCAGCACAAGTTCCACAGCCACCAATAGTGTCTAGAACTGAACTTGTGAGATGTAATTCTACAATTCATTGTTTCATTCTATCCGCGAACAATTACTTTGCTTCATTGAAAACACACTTGCAATCATTATGAGCAGAGACAAAGAGATGTTTGTTGCAATCAGACATGTCTTTCTGATACAGTTGGAAGAAGTGATTCCTATGGACTGTGGATGAGCATGCAGGTGAGAACCAATGGTTTAACTTGGTATTTCCTTGCTGGAATGAAAGCATCAATGCCGGCTTTCATCCAGGAGATCTGACGTGTATTTTTGAATGATTTGAAGATTAAAAACATTATTCCAAGGGACATCATGAAGGAAATCATGGAAAAAGTCCCAATCAGCTCATTGATAACATAAAAATATTCTGTTGGTAGGAGGTTCTTGGCTGGTGGGTGAGTAGAGGGAGATATTTACAGACACTACCGTATGATCAGAGTTGCCAAGTGGGCAGAACTGCATAGTACAACAAGAGTCAGAGATAGTGGTAAAAAGAGATTGAGAAAATAAATGTTTCTGTCAGGGTTAGTGGGGAAATGTATGTGAGATTGAGTGATTGAAAAATTAAGGTTTTGGTTGCCAGTGAGGTCAGTGACAGAGTGTTAAGAGCCACCTGGGTATGGTGGGCATTAAAGTCACTAAACATGAATGTTTGCAAACGGGTGTAGGGAGATGGCCTTGTCTATATTATTGATAATGCTATTTACCATGAAACAGTCTTGAGAGGAAGGGGAACAGTAGAAAAAGAAGAGATAGATGACTGGGTTAAGCAGAGTGAGACAGAAATATATGAATGGTCCGGAGATTCAAGAGAGAGTTCTTGAGCTAGCAGAAGATGTTCACGAACATAAACTTCCAGGCCATGCATGTTAACATTAGTCCTTTTTAAGAAGAGGAAAGTATCAAGAAATCAGAGAAGGGGACTGAGGAGTTAAGGTTAGTTTCACAGAGAGCTAGGATGCCTGGAGACTTTTTGAAATGGAATGATTCCACACTGCAGAAATTGGTATGGATACTTTGAATGTTGGAAAAGGAAAGGTTTTGATGTTTTTTGTTAAGCTGGTTTAGATTTATATCTTTAGTCATTTATAGTCATGATGTGTTATATTGGAAGGAAATGGCCTAGGGTAGAAGTAGCAATTGTTTTTTTAATGTAATATGCACAAGAAGGGAATTGGTGCAGACTGCAACATAGTGTGACCTTGGGGTTGCCCACCAGAGGAGCTTGTAGGGAAACCCTTCTATGTGCAACATGGCACTACAAGAAGATCAAAACAAAAAAATATTAAATTAAAAATGAAAACATACATTATATTAAAAAAAGACTGGATTCAACCATATTCTTTATCTGTATAAAAGCTGTTTGTTCACAGGTGACAATTTGTTGAAAAATGCAAGCTAGATTTTTGAGCGAGCACAAACATGTATAAAATTCTCTAGCTTTTCTTTTTCAGAGTCAGAAAGAAGGCATGTAACACATTAATACACTTTGATGGTGATAATGCGAAGGATGTTTGGCTGGCCAGTCCTCTAGTGGAGCTCTTCATTCGATAAAAAGATCAGACCAGTGCATCTCCTTGATGGTCTTGAGAGTGTGGGACGCAAGGGTCTACCATATAGTAGCAGAGAGAGAACAGATGTGTGGTGAATTCATGGCTTGCTCTGACGGTTGATGTCACAATGCCACCAAAATGGTTTCCAGAGATCTCTCGTGACACCTTCTGCCAGCCTATGAGGAGGTTGATGGTGTTGGAAACTTCTGAGCCCATCCTATTCCATTTATAACTATATGATAATACATTATAAACCAGGATATATTTTCATACTTCTCTTTGCTCTGTCCCTTCAGGACATGGGTGATCATGGATCTCCACAATTTCCTATTCTTTGTAGCTCTTAGTAAATTTTGTCTTTTTTACTATCTCTTCTAATCCCTGTTCTGCCAACTATTAACACATGCTTGTTAAGTAGCTTACTTTTGTCTCTCTTGCCCTCAGTCTGTCCTGTGAGTGTCAAATTTTCTAAGCAGGCTTTCCTCATTATATGTCTGAGAAATCTAAACTCTTTCTGATGATTATAATAAAATTCATTTCTATTTTCGTCATACCAATTAAAATCTGGCTCATGCATTGATATTAAGATTTATGCAATGAAATAAAAAGATTTTCATATTGATAAAAGTTGATTGCTGATTTGGTTTGTTAAAAAAGGATAAAAAGCATTAAGTTAAACAAATTTTTATTTTTTCTTGCAGTATCTGTATCAAGAAATGGCAACAAATAGCAAGTGGAGGCTGCTTGTTAAAACTGGCAAATTTCTCAGTTGTATTTTGTCTTGATAAAAAGATTGGCAACAGAATGCAAATGGAGTAATAAAAGGATTTTATCATTCTGAAAAGGCTAACAAAATATCCTTTGTACCTCAAAAGACAAAAGACATGCAAGAAGCAAAAAACAAAAAAGAAACTGAATTGTTGTTCTATTAGATTTTACCATCTGAAATTTTTTTAACAATGAAGCAAATTTTTTTGAATTCCTGAGATAAGTACTTTAATTTAATATTTCAGCAGAGTATCTTTATTTTTGTTATTTTAATCATAACGTTTCATCCAGTATATTCTCCAACCTTCAATTTGTGTCTGAATTTCTGAAGTCAATCCTCATCATTGTTATTTTGATCAGAGCATTTCAGTTGTCTGATATATGTTACAGATATTTAGGAATTGAACCCTTTATTTTGTATCAACCAAGATGTATGTTGTTTGTATTTTTTAGGGAGTGTGTTTGATGGATCTACTTGCTGCAATCTTTACTGGGATGTAAAACCCATAACTGCTAATTTTATCTGTGAAGAAACAATCTTCCTTTACTGATAGAAAAGTAGGTAAAAATGCTGGTTCCTGCTGTTCAGTCTGTTTTGTTCCCAGGAATTGGGAGTGCAGTCTTTCAGCTTGGCAGTATGGGAATATACTGGGTGTGTGGAGGAGCAATGTGACACTATAAGGAGAAAAAAAATGACAGTTGTGAGTTCAGATCCCTAACACAGATATACAGCTTAACAAAAGAAACAAGGAGTGAGGATAAAAAAGATTTCACTGGACAAAAGAAAGTGTTCTATTGAAATTCCTTGAAGACTACCAGGGTGACACATACTTGAGAAAATGTGGAAAATGCACTGAATGAACCATGATGATAAAAGAAATTGTGGTGAAAATGCAAGCCCAAAAGAATTATTGAATGGTGGTCGACTTCTATATTCTGTCTAAAAATGTAAACAAGAATTCCAAGAAAATAACATTGTCACAAGAAAGCACTGTCTATATGTCTGAGATGATGTATTATGATTATTTACATTATTTACATTATTCAGACTGTTACCCACAGCTCCATTGCCATATTCAGAATGTTTTGGCCATCGTACACTCCGGCTTTCTTCAGGTGATTGGAATTTTGAACTGACCCCTTTATTTTGTCCACCAGGGTAGATTGCTCTAGTCCCATGTGACATGCCTCATCCGGAAGTTTCAACTCTCCAAATTTTTTGGTTCACCACTGCTATAGCCTGATATTGAACTCACAACTCTTTTGGGTCTGGTCACTAGATCTAACCGACCTTTTTATCCACTAGGCCATGCGTCCTTGAGGAACTAGAACAATCTACCTTGGTGGACGAAATAAAGGGTTCAGTTTGAAATTTCAATCACCTGAAGAGGGCCAGAGCATACAATGGCCGAAATGTGATGAATATGGCAATGAAGATAAGGACAACAGTTCAAATAATGTAAATAAGAAAGCACTGGTTTATAAATCTGTGAAGATGAATTATTTTTGTGAAAATAATAATCAGGAAAATTTTGTTAGAAACTAAGAACTGGACTGTTATGTAATATCAGTCCACCTATACGACAGTGAATACTGAACAATCTCCTCACAGATAAAGAAGAGATGTGAGACAAGAGAAACATGGTTCTACAGAAGGATGCTGTGAATACCATAGACTAAAAATGTGAGCAACACCAAAGTTTTAGAGAAAATGGAAACAAAAAGGACACTTATAATTTTTATTTTTACATTGATGTTCACCCTGTACAAGGCATGAGAGCCACACAAGGTAGAGGCTTACAGAGTAATAGGTACAGTTTATGTGGGGGAAGATAACAGTTAACCCTAGACTCGAACAGGTTAAGATTGTAGTGATCAGGAAGCATTCTCTTGGGAGCTGGTTGCACAAAGCAGCAGTTTCTGGAAGGAATCTACTTGAGTGGAACTTACATATCACCAGTAGAATACATAGGGAATGAGGGTGGTTTTCTATAATGTGTGTAGCATGGTAGGTCTTAGCCGTGAAAGTTAGAATTGGTGGAATTAAGTAATGTAGTTCATCTCAACATTTTCCATGCTAACAGCAATAAAGAAGCAAAAGGCATGTGATATTTCCCCTGTAAGAAAGGGGTTGTAGAATAGAAAATAATTTGTCACTCAGAACCAAATAGAGACAACTGAAGTTTATAGTGAGTATAATGAGGAAAGAGAGCTTGGAAAATTTAACACTCACAGGACAGGTTGAAGGCAAGAGAGACAGAGGAAAGCAACAAATAACATAACAAGCTTGTGTAAATCATTGGCAGAACTGAGATTAGGAGAGATAACAAAAAGACACATACTGTTAAGAGCTACAAGCGACAGGAAGTTGTGGAGAACCATAATTGCCCACATAGAAGCTGATAGCAAGAAAATAGAAATGTATCATTTATATCAGAAGCAATTAAACTTACCTAAGATAGTGCTTGTTTCTAAAACGTACTGGAGGTCAGGTAAAAGCCAGAATTTTGAATGCTGATTTTCTAAGTAGGCAGACCCTACCCACTTGGAGAATTCGTGCAACACAATCTTCCTACTCATTTTTCACCTTTGTGTTTTTCTAATAAATACTTATACCCAAGACATGATTTTGCTGCTGCTAATTTTTCTTCTTTCTTCTTCTATATGTTTTTCCCCCTTTAGGATGTAGGTAATCATGGCCCTCCACATATTCCTTGTAGCTCTTCATAAATTTTGTTTTTTTGTTACTACTTCCAAAAGCTGTTCTACCATCCATTTGCTCAAACCCATCAAGTATGCTATGTGCTGCTTTCCTCTATCCCTCAGTCTGTGTTGTATCAGATTTTCCAAGCCCTCCTTCCTCATTACTTGCCCCAGAAATTTCAATTGTCACTCCTTGATGTTAAGTATAAGTTTTTTTTTGTTTTCATTTTCTCCAAAACCTCATCATTGCTCACATGTTCAGTCTATGGTATCTGTTGTAGCATACCAATGGATGATAATGTCCCCATTCACATAAATACTGTAGTAAATACTGTATGTTGGTCTGCAGTTGGAGATTCACTGTGGAATTCACTTGACTCACTTCTAGCTGTTGACTACTACTTCTATGCATTATGGCAAATCTTATATGTGTTGTTCATGTCTTAAGTATTATAGCTCATTACCAACCTTTGTGTGATTATTCTATTCGGTAACCTTCCCTAGGTTACAACAGTATCCTCAGCATCTTTCTGTAGAACCACATTTCTGTTACTTCAAGTCTCTTCTTCATTTTAGAAGTGATTGTCCAGCATTCTCTGCCATATTGGAGAACAGTTGTCCCATAATAGTTGATACATTTGCATACAAATTTCATATATTAAGTATAGCAGCTGTTATGTTTTATGCTTAAAATATTGTATTTCTTAGATTTCATTATAGCTGTATATACTTAAAAAATACACAAAACAAAATATACTTAAAAAATACACAAAACAAAATATACTTAAAAAATACACAAAACAAAATATACTTAAAAAAATACACAACAAAATATACTTAAAAATACACAAAACAAAATATACTTTAAAAAAATACACTTAAAAACAAAAATAGAAATATCAGTTATAAAGGCAAACAAGAGACAATTTTTTTTTTCAAAACGATAATGATCTGGCTGATTATTATAGTGTTTAATATAACACTTTATGTTTGGCAAAGACTAAGATCAAAATTATAAAGAAACAGAAAATGTCATTCTGTCTGGCTTGGTTATATAAATTCTATGATTATAAAGAATTCATTCATATATTTTTTTATTTATTTGAATACTATCTCTCTTACCCTGTTCATATCTATCTATCTATCTATCTATCTATCCATTTCAGTCTGTTCATATTTATGTGTTTTGTATAGATAAAGTAATTTTTATAAAATTTTGGTCTGATGCTTCTGCTTATATGTCTAGAGATTCTTGACAAAGTCCAAAAAAGAATCTGCAACATTATCAGTCCTGACTTGGCATCTTGGCTTTAGTCACTTTCCTGTTGTCATAATGTAACTTGTAACTTTTCTATACATATTTTCATGGCAATTGTTCTAATGAGCTTTCCTCTTTGGTGCCTCTAATTCATGAATTGATGCCTTGTACTAGATTGGCAGCTAGGTCTCATAATTTCACTATTTAAATTGCTAGTTATAACCATAAGTTCTATGCTAATAGTTTTTTTTTCTCTCACACTTCTCACTTGTGGAACTCATTTCTGGCTTCTTGCTTTCCTGTCAACAACAATGTTTAAAAATTTAAATGAAAAGTTAATCATTATTTTCTGTTTTCTTAATTTCTATTCTTTTATTGTCCTCTCTGTTTTTTTCACTTTCAATAAATTATGTGTTTTATATAGATTAAATAAATTTTGTAAATATCTGATGATTTACCAAGAGACCAGCTTTGCAGAATATGAACTTTTCTTATTAAAGAAATTTAATTACTCTACATTTTTCTAAGAAAAGTTTTGGCAACCATGGCTCACCACAACTTCTTTGTGGAGAGCTATGATTGCCCCAAAATAGTATCTCTTTTGTATTTTATTAATATTTGAATTTTCTGTTGTGTAACATTCAATGTTTAAAAAAATAATGTGGAAAAAAATGCTATATATTGTTTTTGTGTGCTTGTCAAAAAGAAAGAAAGGGAAAAAATGTTATAGACTGACAGTCACCAGCACTTCTCAAAGTTTCCCTGAAATGACATTTTTATTTTCAATTTGAACTGTTTGTGCAATTCCTACATTTCTATTATTCTTCGTTTAAATCTTATAAACACCCAATTAGTCATTATAATCGAGTCACTTAATGAAATTTTCTTTTGTTTTCTTTCATATTAATTTGTTATTAATATTGTTTTGCAGAGAAAATTTTATTACAACAACAAAAAAATGATTTCCATTTCTGGAATCAGATGAAAATGGACTTCTTAAAGTTGTTTTGATTTCATTGTTAATATCTTTATGGTATATAAATTCAGATGTGAAGTAAACATCTCATATTGAAAACTTGTGGTGATCATTTTTGCAGCATCGTCTGCAGTGTTTCACTGCAAAAATAATTAAAAAAATTTTTCTTTTTCCCTATAACTCCAGAGATTTTTAAATTTGTTACATGAATTTTGCTTGATTTTTTAACTACAGAATCCCAAAGAACAGGAATCAGATCACTCAAAGACTTTTAACAGCAGTAGTAACTAGAATGGACAGCAGAACTCAAAGAGAATCAAGATGTTGACATTCCACACTATTTCAAAGACAACGTTATGTAGGAAACCCCCATTAATACTGGAAAGAACAATAACAGTTACTGGACTTGAAAAACCTATTTTCCTGAAAAATTGTTTTATTAGAAAGATTTTAGAAATTACTGGCTGCTCAGTCAATAAATGCTGAATGTTTCCTTATATGGAAATGGCATTACTATTTCAGAGAATATAATGTAAAAAATTTTTTCAAATTATTTACATACTTGGATTTTTATGCAATGAAAACAAATAAGGAAACTTTTTAAAATGTGTAAAATAAATTGAAATTTTAAGATTTTGACAAATTTTAATTCATTGTGTTTAGTTTTACTCAGTGTTGAGCTTTAGCAAAATATATTAATTTTCTAATATGAATCTTTGGTTGCAGTTTGTTTTATTTTTTACTTTTATGATATCCAAAAAGATACGATCAGAAAAAAGAAATCAAAATCATTTTCTAAGCTATTTGACGACATCCCTTGTTCGGTTATTGGTGCATTTTACTGAACTTTATATAATTTTCTTTTTCAGAAAATTATATGGCAAACACTCAGCAAAGAAATGAAAATGCATGCCTTAAATGTGGCTTCAAAGGCCGAGCAGAGCCATTTAGAGATATCTCGATTTTTAAAAGTCCCCAGATCTCTTGACTACAAAGTTCATAAGGAGATAGAGACCGAAGATGGAAATGTATCACCAGTATCAAAGTGTAAAAAGCATTACAAATGCTCTGACATCATCAGGACACCTAAATTTATCAAGCAAGTTCAGCAGGAAATTGATGACAATCCCAGAAAAGCCATGAGATCACTTATGAAAGATTTTCATGTGTCAGAAGGAATAATATTGTTCATGAAGACATCAGATAGAAGTCTTATGTGATGAGGAACAGCCAATTTATGTCTGAAGATGAAAGGAAATTACTTAATCAGATCTAAAAGCTTCTTAAACAAAATTAAAAATCCAGCAGAATGTGATGTGATTTGGTTTTTCTCAGACAAGAAAAACTTTGACCAAGATCAGAAATTTGACAGAAAAAAATGACAGATGGTCACGTACAGACATTTCTGAAGTTCCAACAATTATACACACAAAATTTCCTGCAACTGTCATAGCTTTATAGGTTGTCAGCAATGAAGGAGAGGTGATGCTTCTGCAATACTTTCCAGTAGGCCTTAGAGTTAACTCTCTTGCCTACATTGAAATCCTGGAAACAAATGTTGAGCCATGGCTAGATAGTGAACACAATGGATGACCTTATGTGTTTCAGCAAAACTCTGCATTATCACACAAGTAACGCAAGAATGGATGATCACATAACTCCTAACATTTGGCCTCCTAACTCTTCAGATCTCAATACATTGGACTACTACACGTGGCGCATTGGTGAGAGTGGAGGTCAATGAACAGCTCCATAATACCAAAGAGACTTTGAAAGCTGCCATAGTCAAAGTAATGTCCAATTTAAACCAGAGCCATTTAATTTGAGCATCTAAATGGTTTCATTCTTACATAGAAGCAGTTATTGAAGCTGAGGTTGTCTTTATTGAATAAAATTGAATGAAAAGAATGTATTTTTATGCTTATAAGATTTTTCAATGTTATTATCTGTTATTATATACCTGTTTTTCTATAAACACAAATCTGTCTTCAAATACATTGCACACACTGTAGAATAGAATTAAAAAAAATAACACCAACTAATTTGGTGAATTATCCATGGATATTAAAGTTAATTAATTATCCATGGATATTAAAGTCGTCATTTTCCAGTTTTGATAGAGTTCAAAAGTGTCTAATGGCTTTGTGGGTGATGAATTATTTTCCACCTTACAATCCTTTTATAAAAAATGAAACATCACAAGCCGCTCGCTAGTCTAGTGTGATTTCCATGGAAAATGTATTGACAACATACATTCTTTAGTTACATTAGTTCTAATCTCCCCAGCTAACACCCACCATCTCCATTCCCTTCATATTCCATTAGTAAGGAGGAAGTTCCACTCAGCTTCTTCACATGAATCACTACTTTGTGGAACAGACTCCCAAGAGAATGCTTTCCCAATTATTAACCCTAAAATTAACCATTATCTTTTTCACATATCCTCAGTGTGGTGTAATCGTTAGCAAGCTTGTATCACTAGATAAATTAGTGAGTTCGATCCTAACTGGGTGCTCCATACTTTCGGCCTTGTGCTACATATGAGCTATGTTTTAAAAAGAAATCACCATAAACTGCATTTCTTACAAGCTCTTTCAGTATCCATCTTCCCTGAGTGACTCTTGGGCCTGGTTTAGAGTGAACATTAGTAAAATAAAATAAATATCCACCATCATCATTGGGTAACTTGTGCATTACACATGTGGGTGATCAAGGCTCTCCACAGCAAACGATCATGTGCAGTGTCAATTAATTTTCTTCTTTCATCTTCATTTTCTACATTTTGCAGACACGCAGATGGCAATGTGTTGTTGATGCCAGACACAGAATGAAAACTGAAAGAATACTTAGATGAAGTAATAAAGGAAAGTGAGAAGAAAGGACTAACTATTAACTGTAAGAAGACAGAATGCAAAACTGATAACCTCAGATGTGAGGATGTTAAAATTAAGCAGTGACAGAAATTCAATACTTTGGGTCAATGTAGTAGGAAGTTATTAGAAAATATGACACAGAAATCTGCAGATGCATACTGTAGTGGCATACCTACGGACGTAATGGGTATGTCCCCATTCACATAAATAGAGTAGTAAATACTGTATGGTGGTCTGCAGTTGGAGATTCATTGTGGGATTCAACTGACTCACTTCTTGCACTTGACTATTACTTCTATGTGCTGCTGGCAAATCTTATATGTGTTGTTCTTGTCCTAAGTATTATCATTCATTACCAACCTTCATTTGATTATTCTGTTCAGTAACCTTCCCTAGGGTACAACACATACAGACCTCAAAAGAGGCTTTGCAGAAACTAAACAAAAATAGAAAAATTTAATTAGAAATTAAGAAAAAGTGTTGAAAAGTGTAATATCGAATTGCCTATTGGTCAAGTGAATAATAGACAATATTTTCACAGATGAAAGAGAGACTTGAAATAACAGATGTGGCTGAATATATCATGAACTGAAAAGATGAGTAATTAGGAAATTTTAAGGAAAATATAAACTAAAAGGACAATTAGAAGCAGAATGTGGATAGAAGGTTTAGGGAATATAACACTCATAGGGCATACTGTAAACAAAAAAGCAAGAGGAAACACTGGATAACCTATCTTATGAGTTTATGCAAGAATGCAGAACAGTGACAATGAAAAATGATAAAGAATCAAAAGAAGTTGTAGAGAGCCATGATCGGCCATGTCCTGAAGGGAACTGACTCTTAGAAGAAAAAAATGTAAAGCATTGTTTTGCACTTTTGGATGATATGGCCTGAGAATTGAACTTTTCTCGTGTTTAATATTCTCATTGTTAATCTTTTTGTGTGGGTGTTCTGCAGTATTGCCTAATTTGTTACCCTGTGTATAAAGCAACACTCCAAATAAAAATTCTGTGGCTCTAGTTCATATTTGTCCTCTTGTTCTATTTTTGAGAACCTTGATTGTCTCAAACATTTGGAAGTTATATAAAGTATAAGCTAATTATAATTCAGATTCATGTTTGTATGAAAAGTACATGGTAATTTATGCCGCATTAAGAGGCAAAACAAAACAAAAATACGTATACCAAATTTCCCTCATCAACTCAACCTGTTCCCATATAAGATCAAATAAATATATAAAATGTATGATTAATTGCATACAAGACAAAATTTCTATTTCAGTGACCAAACAGCATTCATTTCAGGCTTTATTCACATCCACTTGCTGCTCTCGACATACTAATTTAACTGCGGTAATGATAATTACACTAATCTTGCTACAAGGAAAATTACATGATCAACAAATTTGCAGTAATTTTCTCTGCTAATTTACACCTTATGTAGCATTTTGGAACAAATAACAGAAAGACTTCATGAATAAAAAGAGAAGGAAATGAAAGATTTTGAAATACAAATCTAATTTTTTTTCTCTCTCTTCCTTGGACTTGAGTTATTTGAAATGTGAGACAAAATATTTTCATTAATAATTCATGAATAGTTTTCTGTATATTATTTAAGAAACTTAAATTAGTTTGGCACATGGTTAAAATAGTGAGGTATCTACAGAAAAATACAATAGCACTTCATGGCATGGTGCCCAAGCTCACATTTCTTTACTTATTTGCTAATAAAATTCTCTTTATAAATTATTCAAAGTGTAGAATAATTTTCTACCTGGCTTCATTGGACTTAAGTCACTTGAATTGAGATGAAATATTTTCATTAATAATTCATTAGTCTTCTTTATATTGTGTTTTATTTTAAGTTGGATACTTCTCTAGGTGTCACCATATATTATGTTGTAACTGGATAAATGGCTGCAGGTCTGTGGTTCTACCACCAAGTTCTTTGGGGAACATTCTAATTTCTTGAAAGGTTGTTCACCAACAGTAATCATTGTTCATATGTTGACTGAGTTGGCTGCATTGTCATATTTCTTGGGTCCAATATTCTAAATTTGGTCTGTCTCTGTCTCTTACTGAAAATTAAATTAGATATCTTGTCACTAGGAGTGAAGTTCCATGTTGTTAAACAGCAGAATGCATATAATTTGATGTAACAGAGAATCGGGTTAGCCCAGTAAGCACCAGGAGTTATGTCCCCTTCCATAATGAGCTGTTGAGAGAAGACCTTCTGAGTAGGTGGCACTACCTATTTGCATATGAATGATACAGAGCAGGTATTAGCCAATAGTCAGCATGGGCCTGGGACATGGAGAGTTATATAACACCAGTGTTTTTCTCAGTCGAGAGGGACGCTCTCGATGTGCAAATGTGTGAAAACCAAACAAGATGAACACATTTGAATTGACTAGTAATTTTACCAATTAGTTGTCAGTGAAGGACTGAGTGAGAGAGGAGACTTCCAATTCCTTGCAGCTTCAGTCCTGTGTGTTCACTAAGAGGCAATAATTTTTACTTCAAAATTTTTGGGAGGAATTCCTCTTATCAGGAAAACCTTTGCTTTTCTGTAATTGATAATGGTGTTCCACAATTCATGGTCAAATGAAATGGTGCTAAAACCTGTTAAATCTACTTTGATAAGTGAAATTCTTTTCATTTTTTGTGATGAACTATGCCAATCCCTGAATTGGGACTTACAACCTTAATACTTGAGTGCAACCATTTGGTGGCCCTACCAAATCACTCATACCTGTTTCATCCTGATACCCAAGATAATTGTTTTCAACTCTCTATCGTTTATTTGCTTATTTTTGTTCTAGTGAGGATTTTCACACGTTGGTGAATTTCTGAACTCCAGGATATCAGATATTGTATATCATATTCCTGAAACACAGTGTATTTGCAACAACGCATTTGGGCCATTTGTTAGGGGAGATATATTTTTCAAGTCACAAAATGAATCCATTTTTTTTTCATTTTAAATCTTCATCATTAAATTTAATCTTATACACCTAAGCTCATATTATTACATATGTAGTGGTGTAAAATCATAATAAAGAAATGGAAACTTGAATTAGCAACCTCAGATATTATCTTACAGAGACAATTCCCTCATCTGCTCAATCATGGAAATCTAATCATTGGCCAGGGACCAAATCCATAGCCATGTTTATACTCTTCTCTAATTCTTTGTGCTAAAATATTCTTGTTTTTGCTACCTATAAATAGCAGCACTAGTTTGAAATTGTTTGGATTCTTAGATAAAGTATTTTCATTTTTTGATATCACAATACCTTCTGACTTAAGAGAATTTGATGAAAGATAAAATTGTCTATTAAAAATCATTCTAGAAAAGCAAGAATAACTTAGTGTGTGGCTTGTAATATATCTTATAAAGAGACCACAACTAAAAAATATAAATATTAAAACAAATTAACCTGGTTATCTGTCTGTATTTCTGAGATGAGATATTATGTACACTATTTACATTATTCAGACTTTTGTCACCATATTTATTACGTTTCTCTGTTGTACGCCCCAGCCTTCTTCAGGTGGTTGGAATTAAAAAAAAAAAGGTGTAACACGAGGGGAAGTGGAAAAATCAGGTGTGGCTGACCACATATGGAGAGAAAAGGGAGATCACCGCCCTTTGTGGGATCAGGTTGAGATCATAGACAAAGAACACCGTTGGAAAATTCACAAACTTAAGGAATCAGCACATATGCTAGGCCACAAAAATCTCTTGAGCCAACCAAGCATAGAAATGAATACAATATGGGAACCAGTAATAAGGAGTGCCAGAGAAAAGCAATAATAACAACGAAAATTGCAATATGAGCTCTGATAAAAAATATGCAATGATAACAACAAAAATTACAATATGAGCACTGGTAAAAAGAGATGCTGATGACATTAGGTTTATAATACCCAGAAATTCATACACTGATGTCCACATGGTGTTAGTTAGATCCAGTGACAGAACCCAAAGAGTGTGAGTTCAATACCCGGTTAAGGCAGTGGAGAATTTGGAGAGGGAAATTAACAGGAGATAACTGATAACTGACATCTATGGAACTAGATCAGTCTACCCCAGTAAGTGAAATAAAGGGTTCAGTTCGACATTCCAACCAGCTGAAGAAGGCTGAAACGTAGTAAATATGGCGACAAGGATGAGGACAATAGTCTGAATAATGTAAATAGTGTAACCTGTTTTTATTAATAACATATTGATGTATCAACACCTGTCACAGGTAAATTTAATTAAAAATCTACAAAAAGATGTAGCCAACAATAGAAAAAATCCTACAAAATTTAGTCAATTTAATAATTACTGGCTTCTTAGAAAATATTATTTACCTTTTAATTAAAATATATAGAAAAATGCAATTTTTTTTTTTTACAGTGGGCCTCTGTACCTGTTGACAACTTGAGTTTAAACAGTCTAAAATGTTTAACTAAATTCATCTGCATTTCATGTGATATACAATCTATGGATGATCAGAAATTACAAAAAAATACAAATATTGCACATTCCATTATTAATGAGAGTTTCCTTCCTTGCTTTTTGTTTAAAGTAGTGTGGAAAGTCAACATCTTTATTATGTTATTATTTTCTCTTCAGGTTACAAGTGCTATCCATTTTATTTTTTGCCAGCGTTGAAAGTTTTCAAGGAGTCTCCATATATCCTGTTTACATAGAATATGTAATTAACAAAAACAGTTAAAGAAAAATTCTTCTATGTAAGTGTTCTGGGATTGCAAAGGAAATATTTGTCGCAGATTACTTCCACAACACAGAGAATAAATCACTGTAAGTTCAGACTCGAATATCGGGAGCAGAAAGAAATCCTGAAAACTCGATTTGCAGGTACGATCTCACAAATCAAAATGCACTTAACCAGTCAGAAAAATAACTCACTCTCCAATGAACGTGGTAGACAAAATACACAAATTTTTCTTTTCCTCCTTCAACTTGAGAACACCAACTGCTCTTATCGGTCGAGCATTTTTTCCATTCGTCAACAACTGGGAGAGGATGCCCAATTTTTGCATATCAAAATACTTTTATAGCGACTCCTGCAACTGACTTGTTTCTAATGTAAATATTTCGTCTTCAGCATGTCATGCATAATACGTGCCCTTTTTTTGGTAAGTAATTTTCTTTTTTGCCACATTTTCTGTCGTAGGATACACGTGACACGATGTTGCTTGGTTTTCTTCGCTATATACTAAAAATACAGGAGGCTACTATTTGTAGATCAATCAAGGAAAATAGGTTTCTCAAGTTTAGTAACTGTTATTGCTCTTTCCAGTATCTATGGTGGTTTCCTGCCCTACATTTTGTTTGAAGTACTGTGGTAAGTCAGCATCTTTCTTATGTTATTATTTTCTCTTCAGGTTACACATGCTATCCATTTTATTTGTTGCCATTGTTGAAAATCTCTAAGTATTGTGGTTTCTGTTATTTAGTACAGTTCTTTGCATTTCTGTAGTGCCAGTCCTTAAGCTTTTGAAGAAGAGTAAACAATTTATTGTATAAGAAATGGGTTTCTATATATCCTGATTATGTAGAATGTCATTAAGAAATAGAGTTAAAAAAATCTTCTAAAAACACAGGAGGCGACTATTCTTAGATCAATCTTACATTTGTAAGTCACTTATTAAATAAAAAAAAAACAATTCTGTTTTCCAGATAAATATAATCATAATGGTGAAATTAGTGGTTTATTATTCTTTATAAGAAAGCATTCAACATTCATTGACTGAGCAGCCAGTGCTACAATCAGCTGAAATTTATAAAATCTTTCTCTTAAAGCAGTTTTTCAGAAAAATAGGATTCTCATGTCCACTAGCTGATATTGCCCTTTCCATTATTGATGGGAGTTTCCTTCCTTACCTTTTGTTTGAAGCACTGTGGAAAGTCAACATCTTGATTATGTTATTATTTCCTCTTCAAGTTACAAGTGCTTTCTATTTTATATGTTGGCATTGTTGAAAGTCTCCAACTGATGTGGTTTATATTATTTAGTACAGTTCTTTGCAAGTCTGTAGTGCCAGTCCTTGAGGTTTGAAAAAGGGTAAACAGTTTATTGTATAAGAAAAGGGTTTCCATATATCCTGATTATATAGAATATGTAATTAACAAAAACAGTTAAAAAATTATTCTAAAAACACAGAAAGCTACTATTTCTAGATCAATCTTACATTTGTAAGTTACTTACCTAGAAAGCGGAAATGTTTTTATATAAGTATAAATATTAATGAAAGACTTTTTTTTACGTCAATGAAATTTCTCTTATAAAAATCTTTAAATTCACATAAACAGAATTATGTGGATATTTTTTTTATATTATGCACAACATAAATTTACAATGAATGTAAGCATAGAAAACTAAAACAGTTACTTAGAAAATGTAAGTCTTTATTTTCTATTTCAGTTTAAAATTTTCAGATTCAGAATATTATTTAACGTCAATAGATTCATTTTATAAATAAAAAATTAAATTAAATTCTTCAGGGATTTATCTTTTTACAAAGTAACCTTTAAGTCTGGATTGATATTTATGGATTTTTTTTTTTTTATCATGATTACTCCATGTAAGACAGCAAAGCCCCTAAGACTCAAGGGGTTACTGGATGTTGAAGAATTAGAAACAGAAACATTATTAATGAGCAGGAACAAAAAGAGTAATCAGGAGGACAGTAGACAGCAACTGACATTGCATTTAAATTTTTTAAGATTAAAGTTAGCTGGAATGTATTGAGCCAAAACAGAATCCCACAAGCAAGAAGTGCAAGAGAAGAAACTGTTAGCATTTATGGTTACATCTAGCAGACTCAAGTATAAACTGATAAGAACACAATCTCAGTCTAGTACAGCACTTAAATTAAAAAAATCTAGGTACCATAGCGAAGAGCTTGTGACTACAATGACCATGGAAATATTCATAGAAAACACAAAGGGAGGCACCCATACACAAGTGTGAAAGTAACTGAAGCCAAGCAACCAGATCAGGACCGATAATATTGCTGATTCTTCTTTGGATTTTATCAAGGAGCTCAAGGTAAATAGCAGAATAACTGGACCATATGTAGCAACAATATTATAAGCAGGGGTGAATTTCTGGAGAGAAGAAGTGTTTCGCATGACACAGTGAACCAACTTTCTTAACAGCTGACCTAGCAATGGATTCAATATAGTCTTTCCACTTCCACTGAGAATGTTAGCCCAAGAAGGCATAATGAGTTACTTTCTTGGAGGTTAGCATCAGCCATACCAATGAAAGGCAGAGAGGGGTCTCTCAGATGATTCATGGAGATAAGTTTAGTTTTGGAGAAGTTAAAACTAACAAGCCATCTTTTGCCCCAGTTAGCAACAGACTGGAGGTTGTTTTGGACATTGGCTGCCATTTTGACATTATCAAACTAATCAGATTATTACATTAATTAAATAGTGGTTACTAATGTAAAGATGTATTTTCCACTAATTTCTTTTCACAAAGTAACCTTTTCATATGTTAAGTAGTTGGGCAAATGAGTCCCTCTAGACATAATGATAGCCAGTCCAAATTCAAAACCATAGAGAAAGGATAGGAAATTACTTCACTTACCTTTTCCAAGAAGTTAGTGCAAATAGCATAAATCACACATAATAATGATAATGGCAATGGTGAAAACATGCAGGAAACTTTATGGAAAATATTATTTCATAAGTTACCATTTGTATATTTTTCAGGAAATTCTGCTTTTGTTATGTCTTCTCTCATTTGCTTTTGTTTTGCCATCAAAGTTTTTGTCATTAAAAGATCTATATTTTTTATGACTTGCCATGTCTATCCATGTTTGTATTTTTAAGGTGTTTATTTAATTATTTGCTTTTAAGAAAATCTTACTGAAAGTTAATAAGTGCAGAGGCTTAGAAAAAATATATAAACTGGCAGTCATGGCTCTCTACAGCTTCCTTTCTTTTGTTGATTTCAGCAATAATTACTCCATCATGTCTCAACTTTGTCTTTATGCTACTTGTTCCATTTGCAAAAACTTGTCAAGTAGGTTTCTTGGTGTTTTCTTCAAATTGACTATTCAAAGATGCCCTGTGAGTGCTGAATTCTCCAAGCATTCTATCTACATTATTTAACTTTTAACTGTTTCTTTGTAATTCTTATTCATTTGTCATATTCTTCATGTATAACCATATCCACTATCTTCAAGTCTTTTCTTCCTTGGTGACAAATTTTTACATTTTGAATTCTCACCGAGACTGAAAAGCATCAATACAAGTCCTCATACACACTTGGTCCAATCTCCAGTCATCTTGACAATAGTATTTATACTGGTATGTCACAAGAGTAAACAGTTTTTTTAAAGTCAGATCATGGTTTATTTGTTCTTACTGATATCACACAATTACTGTAGAATATGCAGAGAAAAGATGGAAAGGACAAAGAAATTATTTTTGATCACATTGAAATAAAAAGAACAGGATGACAGGCGCTATCAGTCAAGATTATATCTAAGATTATCTCCAGTTACTCTTTTGCATCAAATAGAAATGCCAACTGGAATAGTCATGGTGGCAGGAATTTTCCAATTCATAAAATAAGTATACCAGTTCAAATAAAAATGTCACTGGGAATTTTTATACAAGTCTAATAAATGTAGAACAAAATAATTGTACTGCAGAGAAAGTTATTTGAAAAAAAGAAGTATGCTGTACCAAATAAATGCCATGTGGGTGGGAGATGGCACAAATTGAAGGAAATAATTTAGTCATGCCAACACACTTGTCTTTAGTACACAAGAATAAATCAAAAGTCTATTACCATTCTTTAAATTTTGCCAAGTCTTATGAAACATGTATAAAATCCAATTTTAACACCTAAAATGGCTAAGAATAGGATAACCCAGATAAGCAAGCCAGTTCAAATAAATATTCTGCTGGAAATTATTTAATAAACAAAGAATAAAATAATCATGATGAAGTGAAAAAGTCTTTGAAAAATAAGTATTTACCGAATAAACACAATTCCAGATGGTAAACATAAGAAAGTAATTGAATCTGGCTACCAAATGAATAGACTGACCAATTAAATTTAGTACACAAGAGTATAGGATGAATGAACTGACCAATAAAATTCGGGCTGGAAAAGTTTTTGCCAAGTATTGAGTGCTCATTGATATTTCCTTCTGTGTGAAATGATTCTTATGTTGGATCTGAAGAAACACCCGCAGCCACTACCTGGTAGATTAAGAGGGTTCAAGGGATGGAGAGCTCTGGCTATTCTTTGGGCTCTCTTTGTCTCTTCTGTTTGTCTTCTGGTGATTTTGAAGGATGTTGTTTTTTTCATGGACTACTCTTCTCCAATTGGTTCTTTCTGCAGCATCCATTTCCCAATTGACCAGATCAATTTCTGTCCCCAGTAAGGTGTCTTTGAGCTGATCCTTGAATTGATGACATGGGGCTTCATGTGGTCTCTTGTTAGATGTGAGACCTGAGAAGAGGATTTGTTTGTGTAGGTGAATATCTGGCATTCAGGCAAGGTGTCCAAGCCCATCGAAGTTGGTGGCGAGTCATGATGATTTTTAGGCTCTCCATTTTGTGCAGAGGAGAACTTTGTTGCTTGTAATCCAGTCCTGCCCCATGTTCCACAGAATTTGATGAGGCTCCATTTGATGGAATCTTTCAAGTCTGTAGATGTCTCTTCAGTCAAGCACCCAGATCTCACCGGTGTACAGGAGAGTTGAGATTACAACAGATTAGTATGTTGGTGGTTTGTGTTAACCCAGGATTGCCAAATAATTTTTAAATAGCTTCACAGATCCTTCATTGGCTGCCTTGATTTGATTTTCAACATCTTTTTCAGTGGATGCATTTGATGCTAGTATGCTAGGAAGGTATGGAAATTGTTCAACATTCTAAAGTCTGTTGATGGTGATTTTCATGGTAGTTGAAGTCTCGGTCATTTTTAGACCAATTGTCTGCTGAGTTCTGGATGTTTTGAGCTCATGTGCCAGGTTGCAGTTGTCATCTGTGTATCGGAGCTCTGTGACTCATGCATTTGTTGGTAGAGTCCTGAACTGGAGGGTGAGTGTTATGGTGACCTGTCTACATTAGAATGAACTCTTCCTCCTGCATAAATACTAACCTGCGAGACTTCCTAAGCAGGCAGTCGGAATGCAGTGTAACATGACAGTTCGAACAGACACTTCTATCTGCTGACTAATAACACTCTTATTTTGTTTATATGTTCTGTTATTTCAATACACTTGTTCAACCTACCTTCTTCTTTCCGTGTCTTTCTTTCTAGCCCCTAACAGGCCACAACAGTGAGCTATGTTGAAAGGCCGCCATCTGTTCTGGGTATTGAAAGTCAATTCCAGGGTTGTCGACTGGAATCTACTGGAGCAGTGCTGCCAATTAGATGGAGAAGTGGGTAGAAGCAAGTACATACTCTTGTTTCAATTTCTTATCATTGCCTCATGTAGGGCTCAAATGAGTGTTGTGAATTTCTCTGAGAATCCATAGCATCTGTGGACCTGCCACATGGCTGGTCTTGGAACACTGTCAAATGCTTTATTTTTTTTTGAAGAGGTTTTTGCTGCTCTCTGTACTTTTCCTAGATTTCTCTCACAAAGAAAATCATATCGATGTTTCTTCTGTTGGCTCTGAAACCACATTGAATTTCAAGGAGGATGTCCTCTGACAAGGTCAGAATGTGATTAAGAAGGATCTTCCCTGTGATGGGCAGGAGTGAGATTCCACGGTATTTTCTACAAACACTTCTATTCCATTTTTTGAAGATGGTGACTCTATTCACATCCTTCAGATCTGATGGAACTTTTCCCAGATCTGTAGAAGATTCTTGTTTTGAAAGGTAATCCACCATGTTTGATCAGTTCCAGGAGGATGTTACCAGGCCCTAAAGGATCTGATGGACTGGAGTGCAGCTTCAAAATCATGACAGGGTTGGCAGACATCCATTGTCATATCGGGTGCTGTGGGATGTGTCTGAGGAAGTCTGATGCTCCAGTGGAGTCAGGATTGAGGAGGGTAGAGAAGTGTCGTGGTGAGTTCAGTGATATTGTCATCCATATTCAGGATAGATGTAGACTTCCTGACAGGACCGAAAACCTCCTGGATTCCTGAGAAGAACTGTCTAATATTTTGGCTGTCAGCATATTGTAATTCTTCTGCCTTGTTTCTTGACCAGTGATTTTGGAAACTATGTTGTCAGTGAGCATTGAGATGAAGGAATTTGGCTTTCACTCCTTGAGATGATGGGTGGGATTCATATAGAATTTTGGCTTACCATTTCACTTCAATTTGTTGGGAGATCTCAGGATCATTCTAGTTGAACCAATCTAGGTGGTGTCTTTTCATGTCTACAGTGGTTTCTTTTGCAGGGATGTCTATTCTGTGATTTGTTGGGCAGAGGTTGGCATCACAAGATGACACTCAACTACCACTGTATATTTCCTGGCCACCTTTGGATCAGTCAATTTTTGTGTGTCAAATTTCCATGTCACTGGTTGTTTCATGCATGGGCATTTGCATGTTTGGATGTTGAGTTTGGACATATACAAGCAGTGGTCTGTCCAGCAGTTGTTGGCTCCAAGGATGGAGCATATGATGACGATGTCTCTGCAGTCTCTCTGTCATTTCTCAGTCCATGTTTTGACATTGATTGAATTGAGGACGCCTCGAGGTGTTCTTTTGACAGGTAGGAAACTGGAAGACGATATTGGTTATGAGAGGTTTATGCTCAGTACATATGCCAAGAAGGCAAAGCCCGTAGTCATTGCAGCTTCCATGGATCCTGTTTTTGATCACTGGACTATACATTGCAACATCATTCCCCACTCAGGCGTTGAAGTCACTGAGGATGATCAGTTTGCCTCTTGATGTAACAGAGATGAGCTCATTCACTTGTCAGTAGAACTCATCTTTCACAGGTTTGTCAGAGTCAGGTGTTGGAGCATAGATTTGAATTGATTTGTTTTGTTTTACGGCATATCAACCTCAATGGGTCATTTAATGCCGACAACTTTTTTTTTCCTGATAATATTTTTGCTTTGTTAGAAATCCATTTCTGTCAATATTTCTTTCCTCAAAAATATATAGCTGGTAATAATATTTTTCCAAGAACGTATAGCTGGTAATATATATTTTTCTTTTCCAATAATATATTGTTGGTAATATTTATTTTTCAAAAATGCATTGCTGGCAACATTTAGTTTTCGAAAATGTATTGATGGTAATAATTTTTTTTTTTTTACAAAGAATTTCTGGTATTAAAACATATTTTTACACTTTCATAGTGTTTTGACCCCAGTTGCTATTCCATTGAATAAGGTTTTGTTAAAAAACGTATAGCTGGTAATATTATTTTTCAAAAATGTACAGCTGGTAATATTTTTTCCAAAAACATATAGCTGCTAATATCATTTTTCAAAAACGCACTGCTGGCAACATTATTCCTTTGAAAACGTATAGCCGATAACCTTATTTTTTAAAAAACGGCCTTTCTGTTGGATGTAGTTTATTGCCGTACCCAAGATGCAGATACAGTTTACTGTCGTACCCATGGACACAGATGCAGGACGTGAGCTAAACTGGGAGTTCACTATTTGCCCATAGCTGGGACCCTAACAGGTGCCACCACCCCAGGTCAGGGTGGACCTGGGAACACCAGCAATTAAGAGGTGGTTCCACGCTCCTCAAAACCTCCTGATCAGAGGCCTTGCTGTTGGATGCAGTTTAACGTCATACCCAGGACATTGGATCATAGAGATGAGTGTCAGGAAATTATAATGAGTTAGAGGAATGTAGGAGGACATCAGGCAGTCGTTGATGGCTTTGAGAGGAGATTGTGGGCATGCACCAGGCGTATTCTTGCCACAAAACCCATTCCATGTATCCATCATTCTGGAGCTGGTTTCCATTTCCAGAAAATGGAATATCGGAATCCTGCTTTGTCAATTCTTCCTTTGTCTAATATTCTGGATTTACTGAGGGCTGCTATATCAATGTTGAAGCATGCAAGCTCCTTGTAGATGAGGGCAGTCCTCTATTCATGATTAAGGAGCATTCTAACATTACATGTGCCAACCAAGAGTCAGGGTAGAGTAGTTGAGATAACTGACAGATTGTGGTCAACCACAGAAAATGGGTACCTGCTAGGCGGGGTTTTCCAGCCAGGTGAAAGTGATGGCATCCAATGTTTAGCCCACTTCCCTGATTGGGGTGGAGTGGGCAGTGGAATTCCTAAAATAAGCCTATCCAGCCAAAGATGCAGAATTTCAATTCAGAGTCAGCATTATTTCTCTGGCATGCGACCATCACACACCTGAAGACTAGAGGCTTCCAGCAGAGCAACAGCTTGCTCCTGTTACCTCTGCCTTGTTGCCATAGGACTTGAAGGAAAAGAAGTTTGAAGATGATGTGAGAAGAAAAGTCTTTGAATATGAAAGCCTTGGCTATGAATTGTTTGAAGTGGTCCGTGGGTCACCACTCTATAGCACACATACACCAGTTGACACTATCCACTGTGGCAAACGAGGTCTTGACAGGCAGGTTTGTGATGACAGCTTGCATTGGGCTGCTGACTTGTTCTTGTACATAGGACATCAACTTGAATTGCTTTCTTGCTGGGTGTTGGATCGTGCTTAGTTTGGTTGCTTCTCTGAATCCATAGTGCTATGGGTGACCTTACCAGGTGATGGAGCTCCTGACAGAATTGCATTGAGGTCCCTCAAAGCATGCAAGCTCCTCCACTACTATACATTATATGCATTGTGTTTTAGAAGGTCAAAAAAATTAACATTGTTTTTAAGTATATAAAATGTTATGTAAACAAAAACACTGGAAAACAAGACAAATTATGAAATAGTCATACATAAATAAACAAACACAAATATTGAAAAGTTTGTTAATTTTATAAAAAAAATAGCAGAAACAAAAAATTAAAATATATATTGGGATTTAAGCCTAAAATACTTGAAGATTATGAAGTCATTATTTAACAAACAATAAAATCATTTATACTGCTTTTTTGATAGAACTAAAACCTAAACTATCAATTGATAAAAATGAACGAGAGTAGAAAATGCAAAGTTGATAAATATAACTTTAGGTAAGCAAAAGTAGAAAGTAAAAATTTGACAAACGGTCTTCAGGTAAGTTGTACAAAAACAAATAAATACTAATACAGATAAACCCAGTAACTATGGAAAAAGTTGAAAGAAATAATAATAAACAATACATATAATAAATAATAATTGCAAATTATATCAAGTTATTATATTACTTTTAGCAATATTTACACTTTTCAGTTAAACTTTAAAATCTGTTAATTTTTTGGAACATCATCAAAACATATCTTTTTTGGAGAAGTAAACTGCTTAAAAAGAATAGATTTTTTTGTCTTTGAAGAATATCTTAATGTTCAAAAAAGGTACAAAATGTCATAAATCAATAAACTTTCTGTGTCAATGTCATTTATTATAAAATGCGCTTGCAGACACTTCTCGATTCTGTTCCAACATGATGACAGAGGGCAAAACATCTCTCAAAAATAACTTGCAGAAATTTCTTTTCAAAAATGGTGTTAATTACATACTTTTCAGAAATTACTGAATGCAGAAAAATGATCAATTTGTTCCAATAGCATTGATTATTCTTATATTGTATCATGAATATATTTGTAATATTGAAAAAAAAATATTACAAAATATCATGAAGCGGTATTTATTGTAAAAAGGGAGTTGAAATGCTGAAAAAATAAAATGGAAATCTTTCAGCTTGCCAACACTTACTTTTCCATGGAAATGTCCCAGATTTATTTTATAGATATTTTTTTTCTACATATAAATTTTCACTGATATTTCTCAAATATTCATAAACTGTATACAGATATAAAGAAATCCAATTTAATGATCATATTTTATAAATTACTGTGGCATTTTATCACAAAAATGTCTCAGTCGAATGCACCTGGAAAATGTCTCAGTCGAATGCACCTGGAAAATGTCTCAGTCGAATGCACCTGGAAAATGTCTCAGTCGAATGCACCTGGAAAATGTCTCAGTCGAATGCACCTGGAAAATGTCTCAGTCGAATGCACCTGGAAAATGTCTCAGTCGAATGCACCTGGAAAATGTCTCAGTCTAATGCACCTGGAAAATGTCTCAGTCGAATGCACCTGGAAAATGTCTCAGTCAAATGCACCTGGTATATTAAAGAATGTAATTCGAAATAGGAACAAAGAAATAGCCTTTGATAAGATTTGAACTTGACTCATGTATCAAGGGGGTTCATCTTTCATGTAAATCAATTAGTTGATATTTTAACTTATAATTGGAATGTGGTTGTGAAAATGATATGGTAAACAAGTTCTATCATCTGTAAATCATTTTTTATCTGAAGAGAGAAATAAATTAGGATACAAAACTTTTATTATTATTATTAAATTTTTGGTTTACAATTCTTTCATCTTCAAATGAAAATTGAACTTGGGTCCCTGATTCCATGATGATACCCATGATGATTGCAAGAAATTGCAATCATCATGGAAGACCTGATTGCCAAAATGGGCAAGAATGAAGATGGAGAAATAGTTGGACTAGCTTCTCATAATTAATATGGAGAATGATGTGTCTAATGGTGCACTGATCAAGTAGTATCTAGCACATGGTTTTAAGAACACACAAGACTTATATAGACATGGAGAAGCCCAGGAGGAGAGACAAAAAAACAAATTGACTTTATAACTATCAATAAGAAATGAAGTCTTACACTACAAAACATACGAAACTGTGAGAGCAACCACCTTCCAGTGATATTTAAACTATGGAAATTGAAGAGGAGCCAGGCAGTCCCCAAATTGCAATATGACAGCTGATTGACCTAAATGTCAACGAGAAATATATTGACAGTGTTAAAGTAAATACAGAAGATAAAATGAGAATGGAAACTTAAAGTGGGACAGCTTTAGTATGATCAGTAATTGAGATTATTCAAATGAAAAATAAACAGATGTAAAAAAAAAACGATGACATAAAATTCTTGACATGATGAAAAGGAGACAAAGAACAGTGCCAAGGTACAGCACAGAATATAAGACACTGCACCAAAAAATTAGGAACAAATGCAAGCAGACTAAAGAGGAATGGAATTAAAAGTGTGAAAAAATAGGAAGAAGAATATGCATGAAGAATAAGAGAATTGATAAGATAGAAGACATGCTCGTCAACAAGATGTATGAAATCCAAAGACAGGACACTGATATTAGAGAAGGAACTACTTCAGATATGGAAGTAATATATCAGAGAACTTTTCCACAATGAAAGAGAAGAACCAACAATAGACAGAAATAATGAAGGACCAGAAATATTGAAATCTGAAGCGGAATCAGCAATGGCCAAATTGAATAGAAACACAGCAGCAGATGGAATCATACTAGAGATCTTGGCCGCCTTGGATGATTTCAACATTGACAAAATTATAGACATAATAAATGAAATATACAACAGTGGGGATATACCAAAAGATCCAAGTAGATCTACTGTCATAGTGTTGCTTAAGAAGCCGGGTAGAAATGAATGTTAACTCCATCGGACAATCAATCTAATGAGCTAACAAAAGTTATCATCTGAATTTTGAGGAATACAGCATGCAGCAGAATCAGACCAGAAATAGGACAAACACAATTTGGGTCTGTTAAAGACCCTGGAACAATGAATACTTTATTTATGTTCAGCATAATATCAGAAAGAGCAATACAAATGCAACAGAATGTATAACTATGTTTTATAGATTACTAGCAGGCGATGCCTACTCACTATCACTTCACACAATAAGATATATTCACTACTTGAAATCTTTGTAACAAAAATTTTAAATGAACATTTCATTCATAAATTGGCTTGTTATAGTTAAGGAAAGTTTTACAAATAGATGCCAACTTGTTGAAGGCCAAGTAAAATGTAAATTTCAAACACTTTGCTGCACTATATAAGACAATATTCATAAACAAAAATATTTTTGACATGAAAATCAAAACAATCCTTGTATAAAATAACAGTAATGAAGGACAGTTAATTAAGGAAATAAACTTTTTTAAAATAAATATGCAAATTATTTAAACCTGAAGAGTGATATTGCCTAGACGTTGATAATATATAATGCAGATATCAAGCTTTTAGTGTTTAAATTACTATAAAGTAGTTTGTAACATGTTTATTTATCATCTCTCAGTTACGCCTCTGTCTTTGGGCTGAGTGTGCTCAGGGGCAGCTCCGTCAAAGGACAGAGTCACAACTGAGGTAAATTATACTGGGAGGTACCCATCCCTGGGGAACAGCTATCCAAGGCCATGCCCTCTCATTGCACTAAAGAGAGGGAAGGGAAGGAAAGCAAGAAGAAATGACGAAATATCAATTACAAGAAGACTGAATGCATGGTTGTTAGCATAAGAAACCAGCCAACATGCAAATTACAGATTTGAGAGACTGAAATCAAACAGATGCAACAATTTAAATTTTTTTTTTTTTTTTTTTTTTTTAATCATATCACCCCAAGCAAGGCCGGAGGCCACTATCATGCAAGGGGTTAAAGAAGGGTTGGAGGAAGAGCAGATAGGAGTGGCAAGGGAGGGGATGTGGAGAAAGACAAAGACAGTGGGTCGATCAAGGCAAGGGGGCCACAAAAGATCCGGAGCGAGAGCAGATAGGAATGAAAAATGAAAGGATGTGGAGAAGGGAAGTGGATATATCAAGGCAACTGGAGATGTCGATTGACGCTACACTTAAACCGTTGGAGATTGTATTTGTCAGGGAAACAGTAATAGGGAAGGGAGTTCCATAGGCGAGATGTGCGAGACATGAAGCTATTGGAGTAGAAAAGACGTCTACATCTAACGGTTTCCACGGTGTAGGGGTGGGAGCGGGAAACCATCCTGGTGGGGCGTTTAAATTCACGAGGCCTAGGGACAAGCGAACGCAACTCCTCAGAGCAATTACCGTGGAAGTACTTGTAAAAAAGGCAGAGCAAGGCAACATCGCGTCTGTGAGAGAGCGACTGCAGATGAGATGACAGATCAGGGCCAATCACGTTGCCTATCCGCCTCTGGATCTTATCAAGAACCCCAAGGCAAACAGCAGGGGCCCCAGACCATATATGGCAGCAATACTCCATGCAAGGGCGAATGGTCGATTTATAGACTTGAAGGATCGATTCCGGGGAGAAAAATTTCCTGGCTCGGCACAGAGAACCAACTGTCTGTGAAATGTATTAACGGAGGATTGAAAGTGTGACACAGAAAACCAAAGGCACATTAGGATAGTGAAAGATGTTTTCCAAAATCTGAGCAAAGTATTAATAGAAAAATGTCATTAGAAACAAAGAAAAGATTACTGAACTCTTATGTAGTATCAGTTATCTTCTATGGCAGTGAATGTGCGACAATCTCTTCAAAGATGAAGTTATACTTGAAGCAACAGAAATGTGGTTCTACAGAATGATGCTGAGAAGCTTATTTGAAACCCAAAATTCTCTTTGCAGTTTTATTTATTCTTTCAGTTATGAAATAAAATAAGACATATCTCGGCTGATTTGCAGGCAAATAAACTAACATACTCAAGAGAGAGAGAGTCGGATGTGAATGGGACAAGGCCCCGTCACAAAATGACCATTATCGTTGTTTACGCATAGGCCCAACGCATGAGTTCCGGTTGAAAAAAAAAAATTTCAAAGTACCTCTATTTTTTGACCAATAAAAATGCTTCCCTCCTAATTATACTTGCGTTGTTTTTCGAGCCCATTAAGCCATAAAAAACGCCTTAAAAAGGGTCACACGGGGAAGTACAAAGCAGTCAACGGGAGGCACGGGAAGAGATCTGTCACAGTCAGTCTGGGCAGTCAGCAGCAATCAGCAGGAGGAATGCCACGCCAACCAGTGGGAACTACTATGAGAGATCAACCCGGATCGGCAGCCGGCTTATGAACTATACCTCAAGGTAGCTGTCCCAAAACCACACGTTCCTATTGAAATAAATTACGTAAATCTACTTCTGCTGTTGTCGTATTTCTGTCTTGCAACCATACGCTTGTCTATAAGATTTCAAACAGAATTTATTTTCTCTGATGAATATTAAAATGATTCCAAATTATTCTGTAAAACTGGTGAAAATGTTCATCTGCTTTGCTTTGACCTTTCAATACTTGACTCTGGGATTGAACTCATAAATACTAAGGAACCAGATATAGCCAAACCAATGCTTTTATTCACTTGGCTATGTGTTTCCTTAGCAATCTAATAATTTTGGATCTTTAAACATCAGGTGCTCTGTATTCAGGTGGTGGAATTTTTGAATGTCTTTTTCTTCTTAACCAGAGATTCCCATATAGCAGTTATCTCTATCCTAGGTCTACTAAGGAGGTTGTGTGCTGATTCATTCTCCAGTGATGAGATGTCAGGTAGGAATTAGTTTGAACATCTGTGTACTTTATTCCAAAGCTTTACTTTGGGGAGAGCATTTCACATTTATATATAACCTATACTTAACATATAAATTCAAAATAGTTTTTCAGAGTGTATTTCAGCTGAAATGAGAAAACTATTAAATTAAGTTGTAATTCCTTAGGTAAATTTGCCACTGAATTTAGTTATTTCATTTTACTTCAGTATTTAAAATATTAGAATTTTATAAACAAAGTGCTCGTCATGAGATTAACAATAGATGATAGAATAGTAATATAATCTCTAAAGTAGAGATATCATGTTAAAATATGATTTTTTCTGCCTAGATTTGAAAGCCTTTATGAGTGACATGAAATCAATACTAAAATAAAGGTCAACTGTTTTGCAATATCGCATTACCATTAATCATTGTGTTAAACTTCTTTGCCAGTATATGTCTTGTGTATGTGTGTGTGTGTGCTTAATCAATATTTTCTCAGATGACATTCCAAAGTTGCAAGATATTTGCTTGCGCATCCTGGGTTAGTTTTAATGATGATGCAACCCTAAAATCATAATTGACTCTTGGGTCGTTATCGCATAAATACTTGGATAGAAGCACAACTGCAGATGCATTTCCATTCCAAGTGTTTGAATATGCATGAAATTGTAATACAACCACTGAACAAGATGGTGTTACCGTTGACTTCAGTGAGAAAGTTATTAATATTCTTGTTGATTATAATAAAATATTACATAATATTATAACAATTATAATATTAAATAAATGTGTAATCTTTATTTTGCTCATTTGTGAGATGATTTTATATCATTAAACAATTGTTGAATCGTCAACCACTGACAATTTTCTTGAAATATATGAAAAGATTTTTTTTTCTGTCAATAATTCTAGTAAACATGCAACACTGATAAGATATTTATTCTGCATTGCTAGTATAAAAGCCTTTTGTGAAGGTGCCAAAATTTATAGTTTGTGTATCTATATATGGAGTGTGTGTCTCATGTGAGAATAGACTTTGCATTCAGTATTCTTCAGATGTGCAAGGTTGACCTGAGAGTTGACCTATGACTAGCCAAGGGCAGATCCACATGTTCAACCCATCTGAAACTGGATGCATGCATGGGAGAGATTCATATAACAGATAAACTTCACCCCAATCGTATGAACAGTCTCTCAAAATGTAGACAAGAAAGTAAAATCCCCGTTCAGATCAGGGCTCTGAAGGCCATACACACACACACACACACACACATGTCCAATGGTAACTGATGAAATCTTGGGTTAAATAAAATAATGTATGCATGAGAAATCTATTCTTGTGTTTTTTTTGTCAGAACAGTGATAAAATTACAGATAATTTAAATATATATCATAAATGTTTTTTTTTAAATACTAAAGTATGTAAAAATAATGGTATATTAAGAATAGGCAATATTGCCTTCTTTTCAAAATGTTTTCTATGAACAGGAGTTGCTACAAAGGGACATTTACAACTTTAAAAATTAGGTTCCAAAATGATACATTTTATGTTGAAAGCCAAGAAAGAATTGGTCATTTACATTTTACCTTTCTGAAGATTATTGTTGCTTTGAAGAAAGTCAGCTTTTATTAAAGGTCAATTTTAATTTAAAAAAAAAACAAAACAAACTGAGTATTTTGTTACTTCTGTTTTACTATAATTTCCATTGTTCTTTCACAATAACAAGAATAGCAACAAAAAATACAAAGAGCTGCAACAAAAATAGCAACAATAAAAACAAAAGAAAAGTAACAATATCAACATGAACAGCAACAATAACAAGTCAGTTACCCAATATGAGGTCATATGAAAAATGTCCCCCTGCCACCGGGGGGGGGGAGAAACAGTAAAAAAAAACAATTTTTAAAGAAACATGTCAGATGAAAACAATTTTTTCCACAGATCTTTTTACATCTATACAGTTCTGTAGCATTCAGATCTCCTTTTAATATTGCATATTTCAAAACATTTAAATGGCAACATTCTCCACCCCCCACCACCGGGAACATTTTGACCTATCTTTGTAAACATATAGGAGATGCTGAAAAGTTCTTGACACAACCTACTTTCTAAAGTCAGTATTTCAATTGCCAAACACTGGATTTTTTTTGATTTTTTTTAAAAGAAAGAGAAATTGTCAATTGTGTTGCATTGTGCATTGGGTGATGAAAATATAAAAAAAAATGTCCATTTTATGGCTTTAAGTCAGTCTTCTTTCGTACTTTTTAATACTCCCATGTACACTAATATACTGGACATTGCTATTCCAGGGCAATACAATCAAATTAATGTCACTGACCATTACTATTGTAGTAAGAGTAAGACTAATTCTCTCTAGATATTGAAGTCATGTTTCAAACACATTGAAACCAAGAGGAACAAAAGAAAGAAGTGAGTAACCTCCTTAATAAGCTTGTATGAATGGACGACATAAAAGGGAGTGGGAGATACATTAAAAAGACAGATATTGCTAAGAGCTACAAAAATAGGAAGCTGTGGAGAGTGATGATCAATCATGTCTTGACATTAAAGAAATATACATATGTAAAGATGTAGCTGCCTTGGTAAGTACTCTTGTCATGAACCTGATCCTCATGGTGATATGCTAACTGTTCAGAGTCTATGAGTTAATGAAATAAATATTTTTTATTTACATTATTCAGACTGTTATCCTCATCTTCATTGCCACAGAATAACAGTTCAAATAATGTAAATAATCATGATATCTCATCTTAGAGATATAGACGAATAAATATTTTTTGTTTTTATTAATCAGTTCACTCCATGCAAGGTGATAATGTCACTAAGACGCAAGAAGCTATTGGGAGTGAAAGAGAATGAAAATACTTTAGAAGGAACTGGAAATCCAATCCTAAACAGAAAATAAGGGATAAGTCCTTACTCCTGTTCAATAGATCAGGGGAGGGGGCTCATGTAAACCAGATGATAGGCAAACATATCTACTCCTATTGAGGAGAAAAAAATTAGTAAAGAAAATTTCCAAGATCAAGCAGAAACATTAGAAGTACAGAGTTGAAATAGATTTTAAAAGAAACCAGAAACCCAATCCTAAACAGGAAAGAAAGGCTCAACCTCTACTCCTGTTCAACAGACCAGGGAGGTGAGTTAACCAGATGATAGGTGAACCTATCTACTCCTATTGCAAGGTTGTAAGTAGTGAAGTAATGGTTAACAAGCTCATCTCACTGACATTCTACTGATGAATCCAGTTTATGAAATAAGTAAGGTTCATTTAACTTATACAGAATATTCAATATACAAGTTTTCCTATCAGAGTAATAGGGTTTAATCTTGATACAGCAGATGTCAAAGATTTTTAAAATTAAATTTGAAGCTAAATGTTCTTGTATATTTAATGTTTTCAATGTAAAATTATAACTAGTCTTTGTTTAAATTCTTTTCCTCCCACATATAAGATGGGCACATAGTCGATTGAATAGAACATTTGTTTTCAGACCATGAAACCTGGGTTTGAATCTCACCATTGTTGATTTGTCAAGTAAGTGACTTCTTGATGTAACTGGCCTGGGGGAGCCAATCCAAGAATTGGAAAGTGCTTAAAAATCAGATCACAGGCTGACCCAACCCATATGAGTGAAATTGGGTAGATAGAACTATGTGAGAGCTGTCGATGTTTGCTATCACAAAGTCACAAATCATTGTGACTGAGTTTTTGAGCATACTGCTCTTGTCCAGACTGTTGATCATGACAGTCAGTACGCTCTCTCACTGAAACTACAACAAAGGTCTGCTCGGCATAGTTGCAATATAAACCACAGATGGGCTCTGTGGGTATTGAACAAACACAAATATACTTAAGCATGCATCTACAAAAGGGATTGGCTAGATGCCCAAGTAGACACACATACTTGGATATGAGTGACCAACCATTATATATAAGATGGACTCTATTGATAAAAATTCTCTTAATCTGAAGTGGTTCTTTTTAGGGAAAAATGCATTATGTTGGAGTTTTTTTTTAGTTTTTTTTACTTATATCTAATCTGAAAAATCGTAAAAATAACCTTAATGAAGTAACAAAAAATTGTTACTAATACTACCACAATTGCTGCAAAAAAGAAAAAAAAGTTCCAGTTCAGATATCTTCTTAACTGTCATTTTTTGGGAACAGACTTCCACAGTTTTTCCTTTCACTACAGTCTTAACCTCTTCAAGTCTAGGATTAACCATTATCCATTATAAATAACCTCATCAAGTGAACTTCTTACCTCCTCTTCTTATGTACATATCATCATTCAGTAACCCTCTATATTGAGTGGCTCTTGGGTCTTGTACTGGATGAAAAAATATTCAATACTTTCCTACAATTTTTTTGACACTTCTTATCTGTTCTGAATAGAGAAGATCATTGTCTTTTTTATAGATTCGCACATAAAGTATTTCTATTTTTTCTACGTAAAGGATTTCCATGTTACTTGGTGAACAAACCCTTTTATTCAAAGTAGTTTTTTATTGACTTAAATAATCTTAGTTTGAGCAAAAGACTACAACCATGGAGTAGGCAGTGCAGATTGAACTCAAAACAAATGATCTCGAAGTGAACTTGTTGAAATTACATCATGATGTCCTACTGACTTAAATATATCA
>OZ038488.1:12053467-12103467 GCA_964036315.1 Acanthosepion esculentum
ATATATTTATATATATATACATACATATCATGTCATGTATGCAATACTTTTGCATAGGGTAATTTTGAACTTTGATAAAAAAAATGGATTCAACCTTGAGTTTTTAATTTTCCTTCCACACACAACTAAAACCACATTACAAGATATTACTTACCAAATATCAGGCAAAATGGCGAACATAAACTAGAGTTATAACAGAAAATAACATGTATCCAATACTTATGCGTGTCACTGTATATATTCATACATACATATATACATATATATTCATATATATATATATATATATATATATATATATATATATATATATATATATATATATGTATGAATATAATTATTTATTTAAATATTATAACATAAATATGTTATAAAATCATTACAAAAATAGCCATTTTATTTCAACACTTCTGGTGTCTTATCAAGTGATGATGTTGAATGTAGAATAAAATATATATATATATATATATATATATATATATATATATATATATATATATATATTCATACATACATATGTATTCATACATACATATATATATTATATGTAAAAATCAAATTAGTATGATTTCATCATCACTGATCAAACTTTGAGATTTTTCCTCTTATAATGAACAGTTATAATTTCAATGAGCCTCTTTGCTTTGAATGTAGAGTTATATAACTTTACAGAGAATCAGTTCTAAAATATCATAAGTGCGAGGTTGTAATTCCAAAGCTTAAAAATTAGTCTTGTCAGAAAATACTGCAGGTGTAAATCAGAACTTGCAACTACCTCTTCACCTACAAAAGGGGCTATAAAAAAAAAAGAAGTCCAAAGTTAGTCAGTTAAGGGCCATATATGATATACACTTGGGTGATCATGTATCTTTCAACTTATTTCCCACAGTACGCTATTTTTTTCTGTGGCAGAATGGTTGCCAACTAAGGCTATAGGACCCAGTCAGTCCTGCTATTTAACCTACAGCTGGGGGTGAAGAGATGTATTCATACTTTTCTCAAGGGTATTTGTGTGTACGTGAATGTAAGGAACACATCTAAAATTCAAACTCAGCTCTATGCTTTGTCTGATTGGGCCAAAAATGGAATATTGCTTTCAGGTCCAGTCTGAAACTGCCTAATCTCCACTATCCAGCCTTGATTAAGTTCAAAATTCTTTATGCAGTCTTGTGGGTGAGTAGTTGACTTATTTTTCAACCCAACAATATTGCAAATTCGCAATTCCTATGGCAAATGTTTAGATCCTCCAATTCAGACATTTACCACTAGAACTCATCATGCAAGTGCCACTGTCAAATCACCTGCATTTCCTCTATATTCCATTTGTAAAGTGGAAGTATCACTCACAAAGATTTTCCAAGAGAACTGCTACTTTGTGGAAGAAACATTTATGTGGATACTTCCCTGAACACTACAATCTTAAAAGTCAATCACTATCTATCCTCCTTATTCTCACTTCCTTCCACATCCTCTTATGTTCATATCACCCACCTCATTCAATAATCCCCTACTAAGAATTGTGTTTGATTCTTGCACTTATTGAACTTAGGTACAAAAAAAATGTTGGTTTACGGAAACTAACAGATTTTCTAAAATATTGTGGTATCAAGACTATATTTTTTAGAGGTTATTTAATGAAATATAACCTCCTACCAACTATTTATATGTAATATTGCAGTATTATGGAATTAGGCTAGGTACAAGTATTGGTAGTCTACAGTATCTGGGTAAACATTAGCCTTCCAACTATTCATCTAAGACCCTCTCCTATTTATACGTGGTGTCATTAAAAGTATCAAACTAGTGCTATAAAAAGAAAACTATAACGCATATTAATTTGTCATTTAATCTCCTTCCAAGCAGTCCCTGTCTGAAGCTACATACTTCATCCAGCATCATTTCCATTGATGGAAGCATTCCTGGAACTCCTTTTTTGGGGATAGTGAGCAGCTGCCTTGTCAATTTCTTTTGAATTTCCTCGATATCTTGGAAATTGATTTTTGGAAAAAGGAAGTCTCAAAGGGTGAGATGTGGGGGACTATGGTGGTTGCTGGACCTGGGGAATGCTGTGCTTGGCTAAAATCTGTTGCACAAGCCATGGTCACTGTGTAATGAGATGACCACACTCTACAGACTTTCCTTCCAAGCACTCTTATAAACAATGAAAGTGAGTGGGAATGTTATAACTTTGTGTGTACACATGATAAACTTCAAGGTCAATTTGTGACAAGCAGCTTCACTCTGTGTACTTGAGCTCCATAGCAACAGTCCCAATTACTTTTTGTTCAGACCTCATATCCCAGTATTATAGAATGAGGCTAGGTACAAATATTATTCCATGTCTGGATAAACATATACCAGCTACCTCAATTTCACATATACCCCCGACCCTCAAGAGATATTTTTTTTTTAATTATTTTTTGGGAGAAAAAAGCAGGATGTCTTATAATCAACCGAATTTCAAGGTTATCAGCAGTAAAAAAAAATCAAGTCAATTAGTTAACCATTTTCAATTTTAAAAACATACTAATTCAAATAAAAGAAGAAAGATGCTTTGTTCTTTGTTCTTTTACTGTTTTTTTTTATAATGTCTTCTAACAAAATAGACAATTATCCAGTGTAAATGTTAAGGTATAAAACTCTTTGACATTGTTGAGTATTGCTACTGCTGCTGCTGCTGCTGCCTCATGCCAACTATTTGTTGTTTCTGAATTTTGTCATCCTCATCACAGTTCATTTCTTCTGTCATTCTCATGGTTAAGTCACTGTTCAGCCGAGTGTGTCACATTTTCTGTTCAGGTTCACATAATCTTTGTACTTGGATCAAAAGTCTCATGTATTGTCAAATGCACTGAACTAGAGAAGCATTTGTCTTTGCATTAGCTTTCAAAATTCAATGTATCAAGTCTGGTTTTGCATTCCTCACTTGCAACTTCTAACATAAGTATTTTTTGATCAGTTCAGACAGCTGACATTTTGAGCAGTGTTTTTAATTATTCTTGTTATTATATCTTAGCAAATATAATCACAAGTTCACATGACATTTGCACAGAAACACAATGCATATATTAAATAACGTTCTTTATTTGACTATTTGACATGTAATACTTTAGCCATGTAAAATGAACACAAACAAACCAATCTTAATTGTATATATATATATATGAGCATAGTGCACAGAAAAAGAAATTTTTATGTATAGCATGGTGCTTTTGTCTAATATCAAAGTATGTATGCACTCTTTCACACCAAGCAAAATGATAATGCCACTAGGATGCAAGACGTTACTGAAAGTGAAAGACAATGAAAGACTTTAGTGAGGAGGAAGGACAATGAAAGAACAGTGTTCAGGAAGACAGAAGATGGTAATAATGCCACTAGGGTGCAGGGGGTTACAGGGAGTAAAAGAGAATGAGAAGGTTTTAGTGAGGAGTAGGACAATAAAAGAACAGTGTTCATGAAGACAGACAATGGCAATTGATATTACATTTAAATTTTTGTAGGTGGCAGGGAAGTGAAAAATGAAAAGGTATTTACACAGGTGAGAAGTGCAAGAAAAGAAATTATTAGAAAAGAGTATATGGATGCATCTAATTAGTTCAACAGTGAGACTTAATTGCCAATCTAGTAGAATGCTTAAATTCATGCACCAACGAGGAAAACTCATCTGAACATTTGCCAAAAGATGCAAAGTGTTATTCCCTAGCTTTCTGCCTAACATCAGCATTATATATATATATATATATATATATATATATATATAATTAGGAGAAAGGGTCCACGTTTGCTTCTTGTAGTATGTAAAATAGATAGTGTAGTTAATTAAACAACGACAATGAAAGGGTACTAATATAATCAGTAGGATAAACATTTATTAAATATTAATTATTAACCATATGACAGAAATGAAGCACAGAAAAAAAGGTTTTAAGTCTGGAATCTTCAGGCACACTTGTGTCCTTCAACAACAAAGTGAGACAACAAAAAGCGAGAAATGGGGATTATTTCTCCGACAGTTTTATTTTAGACAGTGTATTTTCTGGTAGAAATCATATTAGTGAAAACCAGATCTTTGTCTGATTCCTCGCTGTGTGAAACTTTTTATGAAAATAAAATTAAATCTAAATTTCTGATTGGTGTAAGAATGTTAGGCCTGCCTATTATTAGTAGTAGGAGGAGTGGAAGAAGTAAGATTGTAAACAAACAAGAAGAGAGTTACAGGTTATATATATATATATATATATATATATATATATATATATACGAGGTTGAATTGGAATTAATAAACACAGCAACTTCTTAACAACTTGACTTTAGCCTTCTGGCTCTGAAGAGCCAGAAGTTGCTCTTCGAGTTGCAAGTGACAGCATTACTAAGATATTATACAAGGTAGTTTCAAATAAATACACACCAAACCTAGAACGTAAATATTACTACCTTCCATGTTGGAAAAAACACAAAAAACTGCAGACATTGAGCACTTAAATTTTTTTACTATTTTATGTTGTAAAAATTATATGCATCATATTATAAATACATATATATATATATATATATATATATATATATATATATATATATATATAAATATATATATATATATTATATAATATATATTATGTAAAATATAAAATATATATATTATATAATATATATTATGTAATATATATTATGTAATATATAATATATATTATATCATATATATAAAATATATATTATATAATATATATATTATATATTATATAATAGATATATTATATAATATACATATATATATATAATATATTTATATATATATAATATATATATATAATATATATAATATATATATATTATATATATAATATATATATATTATATATATAATATATATAATATATATATATATATAATATATATATTATATAATATATAAATAATATATATTATATAATATATAAGATATTATATAATATGTAATATATATATTATATAATATAAATTAATATATTATATATTATATAATATATATTATATAATATATATATAAGGTTTATATTATATAATATATAATATATATTATATAGTATATACATATATAATATATTGTATAACATATATTATATAAATATATTATATAATATATATTATATGATATTTTATATAATATATTATATATGTATATTACATAATATATTATATATATATATTATATAAGAATATATAAATATATATTATATAATATATATTATATAATATATTATATAATATATATATTATACAATATATATTATATAATATATATATATTTTATATAATATATATATATATATCTGATGCAATGAGAACAAAAGTAATATATAAATTCCAACGTTCACAGCATTAATCCAAAAGAGGGCTCGATACTGATAGTAGAGCGATGATTATTTATTATAATTTTATTATATAGACAAAACCATTTCACTCACTTCAATAAGTATGCTCGCCATGAAAAAAGTGCAGTTGAAATGCACTGAAATGAAGTTACATCTTTGTAGGGATTAAAAAGTTGCAGCTTTGTAGTGAGTTTTATCTATATGATAAAATTATAATAAATAAATAAATATATATATATATATATATATATATATATATATATATATATATATATATATATATATATATATATATATATACACACATACACATACATACACACATACATACACCAGCTTAAAAGTCACCCTATCAGGTGGCATTTAAGCTAGCTCCTGTGGGAGGGATCTTGATTGGGCCTTCAGCTTGATCAAGAGATTGAGAGTCCCTAAGTTTTTGCATACTCTCATCATTGCAAGTACTCTCCTGGCTGCTGTTTGATCTGGGTTTTCATTTGCATGAAACTTTTTCTTTCCTTGCTGCGGCTCTTTTGACTGCAATCTGGTCCACCGTTGTTGGAGATTTCTGTTTGTGAGGAATAACGCTGCCGTATGTGATAGGCAACAATAAACTACAGAAGAACTCAAAATTGATCACTGCTATTAAGTAGATACCATTAAGTATTCATTAATATTTAAAATTACCTTTTAAAAGTTCAACCATAATTGTTTTTGCTGCCACTTAATTTAAAGAAAATCTGATGTGCATAGGTCCTTACTTTCCATACAAACAATTATTTTTATTTCATGGCTGACTTTCACTAGATTTCACAATTAATTTAAATTATTCCCAAACTTATTTCAAAGTTATAAAATTATCGTACAATAAAATTTGTCATAAAAAAAACACAAATCGACAAAAACAATTGCAAAAAACTTGGGAATCCAAAATGACACAATTCACTCCACCAGAAATTTGGAAATGGCATTCTGTACTGCTTGGCATTCAAACTGGAAGCTCCATTATGAATATTTCAAAGTTTGGGTGTCAATCTGAGGAGAACCTTGGAAAAATCACTCTGATCATTATGATAAGAGAAGAACTCACAAACTGAAGATGAACTGAAGGCAAGGATTATGGCAGTATTCACCAACTTAAACAAGGAGACCATCCAGAAAGGTTGCAGGAGATTCTGAAGGTGTCTGGAGGCCATGGTTGAACTTACTCTTTAGTATTTCAAGACATTTTTTGTGCAATTTTGGTAAATATATCTGTTAAAATGAGAGTTATTTTCCATTTTGTATAACAACAATTTATCCATTGCACCATATATAAGAACAGAGACTTGTACCCACAGAAATAGAACATAGACTTGAACAAAATAGACATCATTATTGTACCTTTAGGGTCCTTTCAGTCAACGCTTTTTCAAAAGGTAATCATTGGTGATATACAAACGCAACCAAGAAACATGAATACTTATAACAAATGAAGAGGGAAAGTTGTAATGTGATTAAAATAAATTTTAATTTTAAATAAATTCATGAATAAAAAAAAAAATTGGGAGGTTCCAAAAGAGTGTAAAATAGAAAAAAAAACAAACATTCACAGTCCCTCAATCCAGTGTAAGCTGGTAGAATTTGACATACACGGCCTCAAGGACTCGGAGATGGTAAATAATAATAAGGTACAATAATGACTTCTATTTTGTTCAAGTCTATGTTCAATTTCTGTGGGTACAAGTTTCTGTTTATATGTCTTCATCATAGGTACCCAAGAGATGTCATCCCTCAAATCAAATATTCTGCTCAGTTATGACATGAGGTTAATTCCTTGAGATTAACTGTCCTGACCAAAACAAACTATTCAATAAACGATCTAAACTAAGCTCAATTTTTTACTATGTTACTAAAACAGTGAAAACTGAAAATAATATATAAAATAAAAGTAAAATAAATTAACCCAAATAAATAAACAAACCACTCCTGCCAAAATAACCATCAGAATTGACTACCCACAATGCACTACTGACCCACATATATAAATAGTTGAGAAAAAACCCAACACATGTGGCCTGATGACAGTGTCTAGCATGAAACAGCCTGTTGCCTCTGAATGTTAACTTCAGTATTTACTTTTATATATATATATATATATATATATATAGCCATCAACTTCCTGCCTATTCCTTTACAAATGACAATAGAATTGGGAAAGGAAGAAGAGATTATGAAGGTATAAAGTTGAAGGGTAAGAAAACACTAGAAAAGCAAAAAGAAGTGTCTGAAAGGGAAAGAGATGAAAGCTAGAAATACAGTTTTGCTTGAGTTTATGCTTTTGATCTTTTAAAATGAGTGAAGATTTTATTACTTTTTCTTTTGAAGCATAACATATATAATATTAATATTATTACAATATATTATTCATCTATTTAATGTGACTATCTGTCACTAAACTACTGAAATTTGTAAATAACTTTCAAAAGTAGAATCTAATTTTGAATTAATTTCAATCAACAGTACGTCAGATTTTATTACGCAAGTTTCACAATAAAATTGGTAACAAAAAACCAATGTTGAGACATTTTTTCAAAATATATTTGTGATAAATATACTGCAGGAATTCCAGCTTATATGTTTTTTATTAAAAATATTTACAATAATTCATTTGGTAGTGTGAGATTTTATTATGCAAATTAAGGGTTGTTTGTTACATTGTAAATAAATATATAGTATTGTTATTAATATTTATTTATAAATATCAAATTTATAAAGATTGTTATGAGTCATCAGAAAGACATAAACTTGAATGAGAAAAAAGATATTGTAAATTTATTGAATGATGGCAACAGAATTTTGGAAGCTGAATATGTCGAAGAGAAATTAGAGAAGAAGAAAAAAAAATGAAGAGAAAACCATGTCAAGATAAAAATATCTGATTTTAAGAATATTTGAAGAAAGCTAGTGTTGCAAGTATAAACAGATAGAAAAAAAATGTAGAATATTAAGAACATTGGCTAAAGGCATGAAAGCAACCAAACAACATTTAACCCTTTGAGCCCTGTGTTCCTGAACAATTTTAACCCTTCTGCCTGAGCTCCTGGGTCACAATTCGCAAATAATTGGTGAGTAATGTTTCATGGAAGATATTAAAATAGTTACAAGTGTTTACCCACCGTTCAACTGGTGGCTAGGAATTATGTCATTTCTCTCTACCATCGTTAAAGCAGTGGTCAGGACTGAAAGGGTGAAGTAAAAATCTCAATGAGAAATGTGTCAGTTAAATATGCACATGGAAATGAATTAATCTACAGTAATTTTTAAGGATGAATGTCGAGCTAAATTGCATTGGTGAACTGATGATTGGGCTAGAGTTTGGGTTCTTCATGGAAATACTTAACGAAGATGTCATAGAAAACACAAAGTAGGTGGAATAATATTCTGGGGCCAATACAGTCAGCAATAAAATTATAGGTTCTTTCAAAACTGATAACACTATCCAGATAAATGTAGAAAACCCCTGCAATTTTTTTTTTTTTTTTTTTTTTTTAAGCTTATCACCTTAAGCAAGGCTGAAAGCCACTAGCATGCAAGGGGTTACAGAAGGTTTGGAGGAAGAGCAGATAGGAGTGGTAAAAGAGAGGATGTGGAGAAAGATAGTGGATCGATCAAGGCAAGGGGGTTACAGAAGATTTGGAGCGAGAGCAGATAGGAATGAAAGGTGAAAGGATGTGGAGAAGGGAAGTGGATAGATCAAGGCAACTGGAGATGTCGATTGACGTTACACTTAAATAGTTGGAGATTGTATTTGTCAGGGAAACAGGAATAAGGAAGGGAGTTCCACAGGCGAGATGTGCGAGACATGAAGCTATTGGAGTAGAAGAGACGTCTACATCTAACAGTTTCAACGGTGAAGGGGTGGGAACGGGATGTCAGCCTCGTAGGACGTTTAAATTCATGAGGCCTAGGAACCAGCAAAAGCAGCTCATCGGAGCAATTACCGTTAAAGTATTTGTAAAAAAGACAGAGCGAGGCAACGTCGCGTCTGTGAGAGAGCGACTGCAGACGAGATGACAGATCAGGGAATTCTTGGACAATGCCTTTTTTGAGTGGTTTGGTGGGTTTGGTTGTTCTTGTTTAGCAACATATCAACTTCTATGTTTTATTTAATGCTAAAATCTAAATAATTGGTACACAATTTAGTACATAATTCTATTTATTTTTTGGAGATAACAATGGTTTTATTGATACAAGTTTTACTAATTGACCCATAGGTGGAGGGAGTGAAAGGTAGATTCATACTTTCCCAAGGCGATTTGTGCAGAAGTAAATATAACGAACCCAACTGGAATTGGAACTCAGCTTGCTGATTAACAATTCTGAGCTGTTATCCATTCCACAAGCCACACATCTAAGTTTACAGTACCTGGTATTCACAAGCAGTCAGCTGTCTAGGTACTGCCCAGGCTTGACATTATTTAACTTCAGTGATTGTACAGGAACATCACAGCTAAGAATTTTTAATGCAAAGAGTACATTCATACAAGACAATATATCTTCATGTTCTACAAAGCTGACTTTCTCAACTTGCTAAAAAATAGTTTTAAAGACATAATGGAATAGCCTCCAGCAACTTCAGATATTATTCCAAAAGAGATATATATGATAATGGAAAATAATATTCATGAAAAGAAATTCTCTGGGAATCAATAAAACTATTCCATGTATTGTTAAATTTGCAACAGTAGAAAAGTTTTCAAAATCAATGGTTGAAAGACTGATGAAAGTTCTACAATGTCAAGAAAGCCATATTAACATGTAAAATAATAATTTATTCAGGTATATGGAATAGAAGGTTAATCAAATATATTTTTCTATAGAATATATGTGTTGGATTTATTTATGAATAAAAAGTTATTTCATTTTTCTTGTTTGCATAATAATATTAGATATCTCCAAAATATATGAGGTGTGACTATTCTTAGAATGGCCCTATTAATTACTAATTGTATTAATCACATACACTTTAGAAACAATATTATTCAACAATGAGGGGTCATTATCACATAACACACAGGTGACACATTATTCAAGTTAAGACCCTGTGACCTGTGTTAGAATTAGTAGTTCACATCCCATAACAGATTGATGAGGACATCATAATTGTATATTTACTGAATTCATTTTAAGCAACTGGAATTAAGAGGAAATAAATACTATTAAAAAGTTAGTAATGTTTAAAAAGTCTATTTTAAAATTACTGTAAGGGTCTTCCTCGCTTGCCTCTCCCCCAACACAAATTTTTAGCATAGCAAGAGCTGTCAAATTAAATCCACAACCTAAGTTTTTACTTCTGGCTAGCCTCACTCTGGGGGTATGTTTATGGTACCTACTTATTTTGAGGCTTCTATTACCTCAGACAAATAATTGACCATTTGATTTTGATTGCAAGGAGAAAAAGATATATCAGAGAGAGAGAGAGATACTGTTTAGTTTAGTGGGAAAATGAAAGAATATACAATAATTTTTTTTTTACAATAATGTTCACCCTGTAAATCCAAGAGCCATTCAAGCTAGAAGGTTACAGAGAAAGAGACACAGTTTATTGAGATATGTGGGGAAGATAATGTTTGATCCTAGAATTGAACAGGCCAAACTGTAGTGATTGGAAAAGCATCCTCTTGGGTCGGTTCTACAAAGGAGCAGTTTGTGGGAAGAAGTTGCATGATTAAAAATTACATCTCACAAATAGAATACAAAGGGAATGAGGGTTGCTTGCTACAATGTGCATAGTGTATGGTGGCTCTTAGCTGTAAAGGTTATAGGACAGGTGGAACTAAGGAATGTAGTTCATCAGAACACGTTCCATGAAAACACTGATAGTGTAACGAGACGCAAGATTTTGTCTGTTGGAAAGGGTTTGTCAGGTGGAAATAATTTTTAACCCACAAGGATGTGAAGATTCTTGTGGAAAGTGAAGACTGGGCAGCTCTTGCCCATATATGGCAGCAGTACACCATTTTTGGCCAGATCTAGCTCTTGTAAAGATATAGGAGAGCAAGAGGAGTCAGGTACATACTGGAGTGACCATTTTTCAAGCATCTTTAGCAATGGATCATATGTACACTTTCCAGTTGAGGTCTGGGTCCCAACAGGTGCTCAAGGTATGGGGGTCACCTTGAGAGAGCACCTATTCATCACGATATGTGAAAATTCAGTGTTCACTCGGTGATGATAGAATGTCATTTTATTTTCAAGGCATTGAATTGTGACCAGCCAGTTTTTTTTTACCACTGAGCTGTTGAAGCTAGTTCTGAAAAGAGATCAGTGACCAATCTATGGAGATATAGAGTTTTGGAGGGGCACCCATATACCACTGTATCATCAACATAGCTATTCACAAATGATCAGAGTATACATTTATGTAAAGTAGAAATAAGGTTGGACTGAGAAGCAAGACTTAGGGGATACCTGCATTGATTGTTTTAGGGACATACTCATTAGGAAGAGTCACCCTCCAGTCTTTCTATAGTTAGACAATTTGTATAGTAACCCTCTATGCCACACCTTAAAATAAGATTATATATATATATATATATATATATATATATATATATATATATATATATATATATATATATATATTGACTCCTAATCAAAGTTGAGCACTCTTAATATTTATTTTTAACAAGAAAAAAATATGGAGAAAATAGATTTCGGAATTTCTCTGAAGAACATTCCTAATACCAAAAAAAAAAAGGATTATTTTGTTATATTAATGCAAAAAACAGAGGAACTCATATGAAGGATGAGATGGAGAGCTTACTTCTACCTTAAACAGAATGACTTACAAAACAAAAACAATAAGGAGATTTACGGTTTTAACAGTAAAAAAGCAGCACCGTTTATTCATAGTTTGTCTGGTTTTGAAAATGACCTATTGGAAATAATAAATAACATAAATTTTCATGAAAAAAAATGCTTCTTCCAGAAACACCTAGATAAAATAGTAAAATACATTAACACAACAGATAAAATTTTAGTGAAATCTGACAAAACAGGAAAGGACTACAACGATCTAATAAATAAGGATTTACATATGAACTACAAAAAGGCAAATAATAATGACCTCAACATGGTTGAGAATATTCATACTAGCAGTAAAAAAATCACTGATAAACTGAAGATCAGTGATAGAGTAGATCAACTATATGAAAGAGAGTGCTATATAACCTTAAAGGACCACAAACCAGATTTCGAGGCTAATCCGACTAAAAGGATAATAAATCCTACAAGACCTGATATCGGAAAAATTAGTAAAATGATCCTTGAAAGGGTAAATCAACAAATTAAAGAAAAAATAGACCTGAAACTTTGGATTAATACCAAAGATGTGACAAACTGGTTTGCTTATATAAAGGAAAAAAACAACTATACACTAATGCAGATTGATATTGAAAATTATTATCAATCAATATCTAAAGAACTGTTCTTGAATGCATTGGACTTTGCCACCCAGTACATGGATATTACAGAAGAAGAAAAGAACATTATTATAAATGTGAAAAAAATCTGTACTGATACATAAAGGATAAAAAATGAATATGGATAAAAAATTCATATAACCACTTTGACATCACAATGGGATCACTAGACTCAGCTTAGTCTTCTGATCTCATAGGTCTTTTTATATTATACAATCTTACAGTGCACCTTGATATTAATATAACTGACATTTGTTTATACAGAGACAATGGACTTATGGTTATAAAAAAACTCTACTAACTTTAAAATCGATAAAATTAGAAAGATATTATATAAAGAATTTAAAAGCATGAACTTAAAAATTATGGTAAACACTAAATTAAAAAAAGTTAACTTCCTTGATATAACATTAGATTTAAGGAAAAATGCATACACACCTTATAAAAAACCCAATACCAATCCTTTATATATACACCCTAAATCAAATCACCCCCATCTATAATTAAGTATATACCTTTATCTATCCAAAAAAGAATAAGTACAAATTAAGCAAATGGCAAAATTTTCAATGAACATATTAATTTCTATAATAAAGCTCTAAAAGATAGTGGCTACAAAAACCCAAAACTAACTTGTATAAAAAATGAAAATGGAAAGCATAGAAAAAACAGAAGTAGAAAAATAATTTGGTATACACCCCCATACAACCAAATGGTAAAGAACAAATTAGGACAAAAATTCCTTGCATTAATAGTCAAGCACTTTCCTAGAGAAAGTAAACTAAGTACTATTTTCAATAAAAATACACTAAAATTAAGTTACAGCTGTACCGAAAACTTAGAAAAAATTATTAAGAAACATAATGCTAATATCTTAAATAAACACTTATACCAAAACCAAAAAATTTTAGACAATAGAAAAATAAAAATAAAAACAGATGAAGATAAACAAAAATTATGTAACTGTAGAAACCCTCATAACTATCCTCTACAAAATAAATGTCACATGGAATCATTAGTATACCAATGCAATATCTCTTCTATTGATATTCCTCAAAACAAAAATCTATATAGGTTGCACAAGACATGAGTTCAAAAAATGGTACAATCAACATCAAAGTTCATTTAGGATAAATAAATATAGAAATCAAACATCTCTCTCAAATTACTTCTGGCACTTAAAAGAATCCAATAAAACACCTACAGTAAAATGGAAATTAATAAGAAAAGCTAGAATATTTAGGTCATTAAATGACTCATGTCCTTTGTGCATACATGAGAAACTATATATTACTAAGTTTATTAAAAATAAAAATTTACTGAATCAGAGAAATGAAATAGTAATTTTTTACTGTCATTCTCAAAAATTTTCCTTAAATAATATTTAAAAATAAAATTAAAAAATGTGAGCTAGTAATATACATACTTATATTTGATATGAAAAAATAATTTTATATAATGTAAGTAATTCTATTACATTTACTTGTTTTAAAAAGAAATATAGTCTATTAATAATTAAGAGTGAAAATATTTTAAAATTGTAGTTAAATAAAATGTATTCTAATGTAAACATCCCCCCCAAAATCTTTAAGTATACAAGTAGGAAAAAATGCTGAAAGCATTTTTGCCGTTAACAATAAAATTTAAAAAAAACCCCCAGACGACATGCATTTAACGGATGTCAGAATTCATTGAAAAATACACCCCTACCCACCCTACCCTTAACCCCTTTTTTGAACGTAACTCATAAATGATACAACAAAAGTTAATAGAAATGAACATGATACCACCCCTTGTCTGAAGGATTGGATTTCTCTGTATCCTTGGAAACAGTGAATTATGAATTTGTGTGTGGTTAAAAACTCAGTAAATTTAAAAAATAAGTTACTCAAATATTCGTTTGAAGATGAAATGGAACTAATGTTTTTAATTTAATTTTAATTGGATTGTTAAGTATATAACGAAGTAATTAATCACATTGAAATAACTTGCAGCTTATTGAATAAAAAAAACAAAAAATTTTGATTTCACTTCTTTTCACCCCATTCTGTGATGACGTGTCATAGAGAAAATGTCTACATTTGTTGCATTTGCAGATTAAATTATGAATAGAAGTTAAGAATTTCTGCAGAGAAACTCTTTCATAAAAGGGGGGAAAATTAAGTCAAAGAAAAAGAGATTTGCATGAGATTAAATTCATCAACTAATGAAACAGTTCAACCAAATTCCCATAAGTTATAACCTCAGAAAATATTGTTTGGGAATTATCTTTTTCCACAATGTTTTGGATGTGTATAAAAATTTTATTTTTACTACTTTAAAAATGTTTAATCATCTACGTTTTTTTGTACACATTCTTTTGAGAGAAGTGTATTTTTAAGAAGACCAGATGGTCTGTGGAAAAAAAAGTGTTACACTTGAATATCATTTCAGGTCCAGCTATTAAAAGCCACCAAAATTGTTATGGATTCATTTCCAGTTTATGGAAAATTCTTTTTTCATATTTTGTGGCCAAGGAGAACCATGGTCTCAAGCCCTTGTAAAAACTTGGATAGAGTCTTTTGTGAGCTTCTTTTTCTGAATATTTTCTCATTTTCTTCACTTACCTAAGTGGACAAAATGAGGAAATATTTTGGCAGCAAGGGGACAATAAAATTGACACCAACGAAGAGACTGCTAAGAAGGCAGCAGTTACCAGGCAGCTGCAGAGAGCCTAGAAGTTCACAAGAAGTGAAAATTCTTCTGCAGTTGGACAACAAAGAACGAAAAGAATTCAAAGAAATTTTACCGAGCACGAACAATGTGAATTTATCAAGGTCCTCGACAAAATACAGAGACAAATATGCAATGTGATTGGTCCTGATCTGGCATCTTATCTACAGTCGCTTTCTCACAGACATTCCGTTACTTCCCTCTGTCTTTTCTAAAAATACTTTCATGGTACCTGCTCTGACGAGCTACTTTCGCTGATTCCCAAATTGCATGAATTTAAATGTGGTACAAGGCTGGCATCTCAATCCCACCCTTTCACTGTCAAAACTGTTAAATGTAGCCATCTCTTCTACTCTAACAGCTTCATGTCTCGCACTTCCATCAATGGAACTCCCTTCATCTTACTTGCTTCCCTGATAGCCATAATCTTCAATTATTCAAATGCAATGTCAATCGAGATCTTCACATTCCTTGATCTAATTCCCCATCGTTCTCTTCATCCTTTCCTCTATCAGGCCTCTTTGCTCTTGCTCCCACTCTCCATAACCCCTTGCGTGCTAGTCGCACACTTGCCTTGCTTGGGGCGAAGTCAGTCAGTTATGTGTCATGCATGATGCATGCTTAGGCGATCATGTAACTTTCGATTCATGACTGACGAGGCAGATTTTTTCTCACAGTAGGTTGCTTTTCTTTCTGCTGTAGACCAGTTGCCATCCAAGGCTATAGAACGCAGTCTGTCCTGCTATTTACCCATTGCGATAAGGAACTGGAATTCGAACTCAGTTCTTCAATTCCTCAATCCAAGCTGTTATTCCACTGTGCCTCCATGATTCGGGTGAAGTAGGTGAGAAAAAAAGGGGAACTTTTCTAAAATGACACCATGTCTCTGAGACTCACGTAGGAAAAGTAAAAAAAAAGGTGTCTTCATTTTTCTGAAAGGTGGCTGCATCTTTGTTTTTCTGCCTTCTTGAATTGTTTTCTCTTTTTGTCATTGAATCCTTGTCTCTTCCCAAAATGTAACACTTTTCTTTCTCCAGTTTTTTCAATAGTAATCCTTTTTCAAAACATCAGAAATTTGTTACCCTACCTTAAAAGGTGCAAGAAAGGAAGTTTTTGCGCAAATTTTGTATTGGTACCTATTTGTCTTTACTTGTCTATTAAATGTTTTCCTTAAAATTTTATGCAATAGTTGTGTTTTATTTTGTTATTTGTGTCTATTATGACATCAAGGAGAAGAGAAGCACATGTTCTATTTACTCTTTATATTCCTACTAACTAGGTCTTTGTGTTTGGCACAAGAATTTAGATTTAGTAGGGAGTTAAAATTTTTACATGTGTTATACTCTGTTTCAAATTAGATGTCTTTTTGATTTACTCTGCATCAAAAACTGTTTGGCCGGATGTGAATGCTAAGAATACAAAACTAATAATAAAAATGTCGGTCTGCTCAGTGGCTCCAAGTTTCACATCCAGCTCACAAAACAAATCCCCTCTAAAAAAAAATATAAAATACAATATAAAAAGAGCCTATCATAAACACTGCAGTTAAAACAAAAGAAAATGCTGTCATGATCCACCTTGTCTATTTTTAAGAATGCTACTCATGTCACTGTTGTCAGTCGTGGCGAGTGGAAAGGTGTCAACATCATCACCAGTAATCTCAATCAACTGACCTGACACACAGATCAACTCCAGCCCCTAATACAACTCACCCAGTCCTTCAGGTCACTTCCCTAGCCCACAAAGAGACTCTCCACCTTGATCCTCTATATATTTCATAGTAACAATTCTTGTTTTCTTTTTGCCTTACTGCTGACAATACTTCTTGTTTAATTTGTTCCCTCGTTCTACCATATGTGTATTTATAAAAGATGTGTACCCTCCAGCCTTCCTCAGGAACTGTTGTGCATTGACAGTATGTCAGAACATGAGACACAAAGAAAGGTCAAAGAGTACATGTCTGAAATGTTTTGAAAAGAAACAAAAAATAATGATGAAAATATTTCTTGAAAGAAAACTACTTACACTGATTAAAACATTTTGGGTTTACAAAATTCAGATAAGAAATATAAGATATTAGAACATGAAGACAACTAAATAATTATCCATGAGAAACTAAACATAGCAAAACACAGAAATTAAAAATCTTTGCATCTGTCATTATACTCGCCATTTGCGGAGATAAAAAGAAGTTGTTATAATGTTATGTTTACACAAAGAAATTACACACATTCTGGTATTTGATATGAGCTTGGCAGAAATTGTAACTGATGTCTGTAGTAAAAAATACTATCTTAGTTTATCACATGTTAACAACATGAGCGTGGATTCAATTATTGGCTTCATGGGTAGGGATAATAGCATTTGTTATGCTTACTATACTCCCATGAGTAAAATCCCATAAATAATTTCAATCCAAATAACTCAGATATAATATACTTTCTTGATTTTCTTAAGGAAATATACTTCCTCCATTTTCTTTGACAAAACTTCAGGGAATTTTTGAATTTTGAATTGTGGCAAGATACTGAAAAGTGTATCCCATCATGAATTAGGTTAATAATTATTTTGGATAAAATGCTCAAGGACACAAAACAATGAACTTTATAATGAATATTTTTTTTGGTATCTGGAAGTGCAGTGTAGGGTGACAGTCACCAATGCCAAAAACAATTGATGAGCTTCAGACCAGAGCTTCAGATGCTTACTTTTGATATATGACCTTGAGAAAGACATGAACTGACTTTTCCTTAGACTCTCTACCATTTCTAATGAGTTAAATGGTACGCCATGGCATTTAAGAGAGAAAAGGGTATTATTTGCAGATGAGATTGGAACAGTCAGACAACCTTAAATGAAAGATATCATTAAGGAACAAATATGGCGCCTGACTGATTTAAATGATGGGAGTAACTATTTAAGATGAGATGAGATTGGCAAGATACATACATCAATATGAGACCATAATAAAAATAAGAAATCTTTTTTTTCAGCAACTTCTTTTGCTTCTGTATTGGGATCAGCAATTGCATTGCTCAATGTAACCAATCCCTGTTTTAAAAAACAAATTCAATTTCCATTGTTTCTTTTTAATCAAGATTTGAGAAAGACTCAAGAAAAGATTTAATACAGATTTAAAAAAAAGAGAAATCTGAAAATAATTCATATTTCTCAAGATTTAAAATCACAGTAAAACAAAAACTGTTTAAACTTTTCAAAACAATTATAATAGGAAGGGAAATGTGTTGGAAGTAATTTCTTTTTCTGATTTTATATATATACGTGTGTGTGTGTGTGTGTGTGAATAAATACAAAAGGGAAACTAAGCTTAGCTGATGTGTTTTGTCCTCTGATTATCAAAGCAAATATAAGGATTTTTTTCACAAGTATTTATAAACAGAAGTAAAAATTGTTATTAAAAGAGAACATAACTCACTTAGAAAATTCTTGACTGTGCCACTATAGAATCTTATCAAAATCTAAATCTGTGCTTTAGATTTCTCCAAATATATCCTTTCCTGAAAGAATTACTTCTTTCCCAAGCCAACATAAATGACTATAAAATTTTTTTTAAATCAAAAGAAAACAGTTAAATTGAAACCTATTATTTAAAATAATACATAAGGTAATTTCTCAACCTAAAACAATATAAGTAATAATGATATAATAAAAAAAGCCAACAATAACAAGTACTTGCTTTCATTTATTAGACATCAAATTACATTACTTAACATGTTGCAAAATAAAATCCTTACATTTGCCTTGATAAAGTCGATCATCAAATGAAATACAGTGGATAAGATAATTTTTCCAGATGTTTTTGTTATATCTGAATTTTTAAACACACACATGTATGTATGTGTATGTGCACACACACACACACAACATATATATCTAGATGTATACAGGCACATACACCTTTCTTCTTTTTAATCATTTCTCCTCAAGCAAGGCACTAAAGCTACTAAGACATAAAGGGTCAATGAGAGTGAAAGAAACTTGAGGAAACATTATTGAGGAGAAAAGTCAATAAAAGAACAGGTTTAAAAAAAGACAGGAGGCGGGGATTAAATTTTTGAAGATTTTGATTGACAGGAAAGTAAGGGGCCAGAAGTATGTTTTGCAGTCTCAAAGTGCAAGAGAAAAAAATCTATTAGAATAGAAGTTACCATTACAACTAGCAATTTCAACAGTAAAATGATGAGATCTAACTGCCAATCTAGCCCTATGCACAGATATACAGGTAGAGATATCTAAAGAATCTTGACAAAATTAACTAGTCTCCATTATTTTCAAGTGTTTCATTACTCAATAATTTGAACCTAAGAATATCTTATGCAACTTAATATTTGGTAAATTTTCTGTTATTTTTAAGTTTTTTATCCATTCTGGCAGCAAATTTATCAATTCTAAGATCTTCGCGGTGAAATTCATCAATGCCAATTTTTTATTTCATGATCCAAAATGGTCCTGCTTTGTTAGGGGTTATAGGCCGAAGTGAACACACATGTGTGTGCCAAGTGTATCAAGAGCTAAAGACACCATTTTTTAAGTGAAATAAGGAAATCTATTAAATTACCCTCTAGATCAAAAGTTTGGGGGCCACCCTCTGGATTGAATAAATATTAAATTTCACGCCTTCTTTGATTAAATTAACTCCTACTTAACTAGAATGCTGAAACTATTTCACTCAGTGTATGGCATCCAATTTTTTTAGAGAGTAGTTTGCCTAAAATTTAAAATCTACCTTCTCTTTCATTGGCCAGAAAGTAGATTAGGCAAAGAGATAGAATCTTAAGGAGACTTTATGAAGTAATGGGTTAATTTAGTTATTATTGTTATTGAATATATGATAAAAGCCATCAGGAAGAGAAGTGAGTTAATAAATTAGTTCTGAAAAAAAAAAATGAAACCTTCAATTTTTTAGTGATTTTGTGAAATCTAGAGGGTGGCCACCAAATTTTGGCTGATAGTGTATGTTGTGTTTCTATTTTGGGCTGTTGAAAAAATGTTCGGCTTGATCATGAAGGGATTTTAAAAATTTGGTCAGATTTTGGGAAGTGATTAAAACTGAGAACTTTTCATCACCCCCTCACATGTTCATAAATACAGCTATATCTATACAACATCATAAATACATACACATATCACAGAAATAAAAACATGTATCTGAAGTCATATATTGACAGGTCCCAAAATCTCATAGATAATGTCATCTTAAAAAAAGGTCATTTTATGAAACTTCAGGTATACATTATCAATTTCTTGATATATTCAGAGCCAGTTCTTGTGCAAGATGTCTGAAAAATTGTTCTTCACAAATATTTGTTCACAAGCAGCCATTTTATTGGGAATAACAAAATGAAATTAATCTGAGCTGAAACAACAATAAAACAGCAGAAAATAAAATCAAAAAACAATATTAAATTTTTTAAAAAAATATTAAATTTCCTGATATCAAAATACGTGTTTTGTAGCTAATCTCCAAATAAGCAGAAAAGTTAGAATACCAGATTAAATTCGGATAAAAAAACGAGAGTATATTTACTGTACATTTTTATTAAATTATTGTCTTGAGATATGCTTAAAGGATGTGAAAGACACATTTACATAAGTTTTGTGATAGAAAAAATAAGGCACAGATTCAAATGGACAATATTAAAAAGTCATATAATAAAGATTTATAGAGGGAAGCTTCAGAATGGACGCTATAGAGACTATCACTTACAGAAATATTTTATTTTACTAAGAATAGAAATCCACAAGAGACCAATTTGAAGAAGCTATGAAAAGTAATAGCTTTAACATGGCCTGATGTCTCTGTCACCAGATTTTAACAAGTTGCTAAACCAGTACAGTGTGAGATACATATGCTGGAGCATAACAACCATTATATATATATATATATATATATATATATATATATATATATATATATATATATATGTATGTATATATATATGCACATGTGTTTTCTCTTTATACATTATTTTTGTTCGGTAAATGTAATTAATACTGTTTAATTAAAAAGCAGGGAATTTACTTAAATAAATTATATCTATAAAAATGACGTATAAACAGAAAATATATTAAATAATTGTTAGACTTAATCCATTTCATAATATATATATGTATGTATGTATGTATATATGCGTGTGCATTTATGTCTGTCTGTCTGTCTGTCAATGAAAAGAAAGACTTAATTTCTGGAAGATACTGTAATAGAAAACAGCCAACATTAAATAGAGTATCTTTTTCCATAGGGGACCATATATTAAAGTGTGTGTAAAAAAAATCATGTAAAAATTTAGTTTCATTGTTGTAAATGATGTCACCTTTAAGTGACTTGAAATTGATTTCAGCAAACAAGGGAATGCTGGAATTAGCCAAACACGATTTCATAAACAGGCAGAAAATGAAATTCTTTATCATGACTGTAGAGAGTCGAAAATCTTTGGTTTGGTTTGGTTTGATTTTATAGCATATCAACCTCAAAGGGTTATTTAATACCGACAAAATTTTTATTGCTGGTAATATTTTTTTCTCCAAAAATGTATTGTTGGTAATGTTTTTTCCTTCAAAAATCTTTTTCTGGTAATATTTTTTCTTCAAAAATCTATTGCAGGTAATTTAAAAAAAAAATCTATTGCAGGTAATATTTTTTTCAAAAATGTATTGCTGGTAATATTTTTTCCTAAACAAAATATAGCTGATATTTTTTCCAAAAATATATAGCTGATAATATTTTTTCCAAAAAAAAAGTATAGCTAATAATATTTTTTCCAAAAATGTATTGCTAGCAATATTTTATTTGTAATAATTTCCTTTAAAAATGTATTGCTGGTAATAATTTTTCCTTCAAAATTGTATCTCCGATAATAGTTTTTCCTCCAAAACTATATTGTTGGTAATAACTTTTTCTTAAAAAATGTATTGCTGGTAATAATTTTTCTTTTATAAAAATATTTCTGATAATAATTTTTCCCTCAAAAATGTATTGCTGGTATTAATACCTATTTTTACACTGCCACAGCATTTTGACCCCTGGTCCAGGGTGGGGGGGCAACTATTTGCCCATAGCTGGGACCATAACAGGTGCTACCACCTGCGAACACCAGCAATTAAGAGGTGGTTCCACACTCCACAAACCTCCAATGAGATTCCTTGCTGTTAGATGTAGTTTAATGTCTTACCCAGTATCGAAAGTCCTTGGATTCAGAAAAATATAATGAACTTGGCAGTAAGGTCAAGGACAAGGGACCAGATGGAATGTGACCAAACTCAAGTGCCACTTATTTGTGGTTGAATGGTTGTTCTTGATATCTGAGAAGAACTAAAAATCCTTTGATAGAAGCTGAAAGTAGGTTGATTAAGAAAAGCAGTCCTTCACCCTTGCCTTCATCTATCAACTCACATCCCAAGTGAGAGACAGTCGTATGCTTTTGGCCATGGAAATCAGAAAAACTCACTTCAGAGTTACCATAATTGTATCAAAGCACCCTAAAAATGATGTCAATTTATTCTGTTCATAAAGTGTCAAATCTAAATATTAGAAAGAAGCAATTGACGAATCTCCTGTAAGATTTTATCGACAGACCACCTACTTCCTATTATCTCCTCTCCCTCCTAATATGATGTTTAAATGTCATTTAAACATCACATGGTCAAAAGTTCTATGGCCGCTGATTGACTTTCCAAATTAGCTATCTGAATGTTCATTCCTCAAAATAACTGGAAATCAGAACCAAGACTGTTTTGTTTGTTTGAGATTTTTTTGTACTGGTTTGATTTTTGTTTTTTAATAGGAGTTGACAAAATCCAGAGACAGATATGCAATGTGATTGGTCCTGATCTGGCATCTCATCTACAGTCACTATCTCACAGACATGCCGTTGCTTCCCCTCTGTCTTTTCTACAAATACTTTAACAGTAACTGCTCCAACGAGCTACTTTCGCTGGTTCCCAAACTACATGATTTTAAGCATGCTAGTAGGTTGGCATCTCAGTCCCACCCTTTCACTATCGAAAATGTTAAATGTAGCTGTCTCTTTTTGTGATGAAAGACATGACTTACCTCAGAGTTCAAAACGAGTGTGAACATGTCTTGCCTGCAGAGTACTCCCGAAAATATGGCTGCTATCGAAGACAAAATTTATGTGCGCCGATCTCGTCCAAAACGAGATGATATCTGCACACATGCAAATTTTGGCCGTGTCAGGCTGGCATAAAAGTGAGGTGCCAGCAGCATGAATCAGGTTGAGTCATTCGGCAGACTTTGTGCAACAGAGTTGGATGTGCGAATTGACTGGCAGACGAAAAGGAATTTGAAGTTCCTGAGTTGGTGTCTGTTTCACGACTGCCTGGTGTAACGGCTGAGAAAGGGAGACTCGCAATCCATTTCCTCGCGGTGGCCGACAACAAAAGTAGAACAGCTGGTCTGCCAGTGAACAGCGCACTGCTCTCTCTAACCCCCCTCTCGTCACTTTTTCTTTTTGTTCACTACAAGCTATTTCAGTAGTTATGGCAAAGGTTCGCATAAGTCGCGACATTATAAAACCGTTTTCCGGCCAGGGTGATGTAGTGGCATGACTAAAAAAAAGGTCAGGCTGGTGGCAAGACTTCAGCAGGTGGGCGATGTAGCTAGCCTGCTACCATTATACCTAGAGGGGAACGCACTAGCCCTCTACATGGAAATGGAAGAGGAGAGTAATTTTAGTTACGAAGGGCTGAGATGACAAAACAAAAGATGCCCTCCTCTGGTGCATGGTGTCTGAGACCGCGGATTCTGTGCAGCGGGACAATCCAGCCCATGGAGAGTGGTGCATGGATGGCTGGGAGCTGAACGTGTGGGTCGATGCAAGTTCCCTGGAGACCAGAGTGGCGTTAGAGAGCCACAAAACAGTGCTGGAGGATGCTTGCTCATTGCGACCTAAAGATGACGCTCAACACATCAACCTGGCTGAGCTGGATGCCATGTTGAAAGGCGTCAATCTACCCCCCCCCTCGTCACTTTTTCTTTTTGTTCACTACACTATTAATCCAATAGCATCATGTTTCGCATTTCCCGTGTGTGGAATTCCTTTCTTCTTACTTGCTTCCCTGATAGCTATAATCTTCAGTTATTCAAATGCAATGTCAATTGACATCTTCAGATGCCCTGATCTATTCCCCGTCCTTCTCTTCATCCTTTCCTCTATCACACCTCTTTGCTCTTGCTCCCACTCTCTGTAACCCCTTGTGTGCTAATGGCACTCCTGTTTTGCTTAGGGTGAAATGCTTAAAAAGAAAAAAGATAGGCTTTTCTACTACCTGGTCCATACACATCTCCATTCTCCTGAACAGTAGTAGAGGCTCATACCTTGATTCTTGTTTAATAAGGGGTTCCTGGTTCCTTTCCTTAGGCCTTAATAGTAGTGCTGTCATGAATTTTTGTGATCTGTGTGGATCATGGCTTTATCTCTTCATACTGAGGGTACCAGGTTAGCAGTTTTCTAGTTGCTGTCCCCAACTTGTAATTAAGTGCCCAAACTCTTGTGTATAACATCTGCTCTGATCAACAGTCACATAATACTGTTTTTTTTTGTAGTGCCATGTCACACATGGAAGGGTGTCCCTGCAAGCTCCTATGGTGGGCAACCTTGAGGCTAGACTATGTTGCAGTCTGCACCAGTTCCCTTCCTGCATATGTTACATTAGATAGCTGACTGCTACTATAACCCTAGGCCTTTCCTTACCAAAACACACCATGATTATAAGATACCAAAGATAAAAAACTAAACCCCTCAACCTTTCTTTCTCCAACATTCAGGGTATTCATACCAACTTCTCCAGTGTGGAAACAGTCCTCTTTGAAAAGTCTCCAGACATACTAGCTCTCTGTGAAGCTAATCTTAATTCTTCAATCCCCTACTCTGATTTCATGATTCCTCTCCTTAGGTAGGACTCTAATATCCACATGCATGGCTTATGAGTTTCTGCCCATGAACATCTCCCGCTGGCTAAGGAACTCTCTCTGGAATCTCCACACTACTCTTACATGTGTTTCAGTCTCTCTCTACTTAACACAGCTATCTCTTCTCTCTTTACCATTCCCCTTCCTCTCATTACTGTTGTATGCTAGATAGTAATCCTGATAATATAGACAAGGCCATCTCTCTACACCCGTTTGCAAATATATTTGTGTCTGGTGATTAATCCCCACCATGCCAGGTGGCTTAAACACTGTCACTGACCCCGATGGCATCCAAACCATTAACTTCTCAATCACCCAATCTCTCATGCAAGTTGTTGACTTCTCCACATGCTTCCCCAGTAACCCTGATGGACACAGTTCTCTTCCAGATCTCTGTTTTACCTCTATCCCAGACTCATGTACAATGCAGCTCTTTCTACTCCCCTAACAGCCAAGAGCTTCCTACCAGCGGAACATCTTTCTGTTAGCAGCATGCAGATTGGGACTCATTCTGTGATTTCCTCTGCAATATTCCTTGGAATAAAGTTTTTAATCATCCTGTTCATAAATGCGCATCTGAGGTTTCCTCCTGAGTGAAAACTATCATTGATGCTTTCATTCCAGCAAGGATATACCAAACCAAGTTAAACCACATTAATCTCCTTAGTTCTCCCCTGCATCCTTGAATGCAAGCATGCCCGCAAAGAAGTGAAGTTACTGTTTTCTGATAGAAGGAAACAATGTCTAGCATCTCGCAAGCTTGGTTCTAGAGATTATTGGCAGCTCTGCAAGAGTGTGCTGAACAACAGCAAGTCCTCAATCTCTCCTCTATTCAATCAATTTGAAGTCCAGGAATCTCCAGCAGATAAGGTTGAATGCTTTGCTTAGAAATTCTCTTCCAACTTAACACTTGACTCATTTGGAGTGCCATACCTGATTTCCCCACTAGAACAGATGCTCTACTGAGTGATATACACATAACCCAGACATCATTTCTAAATTAGACTCCCATAAGGTAAGCAGGGGTGATGGGATCTCAGCTGTCATCCTAAAGAAATGTGCTCCTTAGCTGGCTTCAATTCTCTCCAAACTCTACAACTATTGCCTCACTGCTTCCAGCTTGTTGGAAGTCCTCCTCTATAGTTCTTGTTTTTAAGAACTCTGGAGAATCTTCTGACCCCTCTATCAACCTATCAGTCTCCTACCACTTTTTGGCAAAGTATTCAAGGCTTTAATCAATGCTGAAGTGGTTAAGTATCCTACCTCTCACAACTTACTGACAAAAAATATGGCTTCGATTTTGCTTCTGATGTGCTAATGGCCGTCACTGAATATATACATCAAGCGCTTGATAATGACAGTGAAGCTCAAGCTGTGGCTCTAGATATCTCAAAGGAATTTGACAGTGTTTGGCACACTTGTCTTCTATGTAAGCTGGATGATTGTTTGATTTAATCCAATTGTTCCTATAAAATCGTGAAATGAAAGTCGTTTTGAATGGGATCACTTCCAGATCCTTTTCACATGAACGCAGATGCCCCCATGTGGGTCCTACGCTGTTTCTGATCCTTATCAAAGATGTTCCTGATATCATCAGTTCCCAAGTAGGCATTTATGTTGATTACATTATCATTTACTCCTGTCTCAATAGCAAATCTGTCAGAGCTGATAAAGTTAATCTGGTCACTGCTATTGAAAAGGACCGCCAATCTGTGGTTAACTGGAGCAGCAAATACCTTGTAAATTTTAATGCCTCCAAAACTAAATTTCTCCCATTTAATCACAATAGAGAAAATTTCCTGCCCACAATCCACATGGCTGATGCTAAACTCCAGGAGAGCATCTTACTGCACCTTCTTGGCCTCATATTTTCAACTGACCTGAAGTGGAACAACGACATTGAATCAATAGCTGCATCTACTGCAAGGAAATTTGGGTCACTGCATCATGCAAGAAGATTTTTCTCATCAGAGTCCATTTTGCACATTTACAAATTTACCATTCATCCATGCACACTGATGTCATATCTGGTCAGGTGCTCCTGTTACTCTTCTCAAAGTTCTTGACAAAATCCAAAGGATCTGCAATGTAATCAATTCTGACTTGGCATCTTGACTTCAGTCACTTTGTCACCAATGTAACATGGCTTCCCTCAGCCTTTTCTACAAATATTTTCATGGCTACTGCTCTGACAAGCTTTTTTTCTCTGGTGCCCAAACTATGTGAGTTTAAGCATGCTATTAGATTGACATCTAGGTCTCACCCTTTTGCTGTTGAACTAGTTAAATGTAACTGCCACTTCTGCACCAACAGTTTTTTTTCTCACACTTCCCACCTGTGGAAATCCCTTTACTTGCTTCCCTGATAACTACAAGCTTCAAATATTTAAATGCAATGTTAATCCCTATCTTCTATCTTCCTGGACCCCATTCAGCTTTTATCCTTTCCTATAACCAGTCTTTTCTCTCACCTTCATTCTCTGTAGTCCCCTGTATACTAGTGGCATTCCCACTTGCTTGTGGTGAAATGATTAAAAAATAAAAATAAAATAAAACCCCCAAAGATCCCAACAGCAGAATAGGCAAAGATCTACATATCCTCAATAGCCAGACTGGCAGAAGAGGGCAGCACCAGTTGGTCTGGAGTAACTAAAGTGGATCTGGACAGACCAAGCATTTGACAGCCTAATGCAACCAAGTTTGCCAGATTTTTTTAGATTGTAAGAAATTTTATTGGGAGATAATAGTTTAGTGATACAAGTCTTACTAACTAACCCATAGCAGTGGGTGGGGAAGAGATAGATCCATACCTTTCCTAAGAGTATTTGTGTGTAAGTGAATAGAACAATCTCAATGCGAATTGGAACCAGGGTCTCCGATTATCAATTCTAAGCCATTATTCATTAAATCACCTGCACATCCACGCTGGTACTCCCAAGTGGTTACGCATCTCGGTACTGACCAGGCTGAACATTGCTTAACTCATATGAGAAACAGTGTTTCAACATGATATGGCCATATATATATATATATATATATATATATATATATATATATATTACAAAACAAATTTCAAAATTACCTCATATGGGGGTAGGGGGTTATAGATCTATTTCAACCAACAGGAAGTACGTTAGTCTTTTTCAACCCCAGTGTATAAACTGTTTGTATTGGAATTAGAAATTTAAAATTTAACTTTGACAGCAGTCGAAAAATTGATACAGAATTTATCCATTTTGATATTTCATTCAGACGAAATGTCCAAGTCAGTGGTAAGGGGAGGGTTGAAGGTATTAGCCTTAAAGTGAGGAGGTTTTATAAAATTAAACCCAAATATAAACCTTATGACATTAAATTGGGGTTATATGAAGGTTTTAAATTGAAATTAAAAGAGGGCCAAAAAACATAGTTTTATATAAAAAAAAATTTAATTATATATAAAAGTTAGGTTCCTACATAAAAAGTAACAAATTATGCTTAAAAATGAGATATAATAAAAAGATTAACAATAAATCATATTTAGATAATTTATATTAAATTTAAGTAAGAATATAATTAAAAATATTATATTAAAGAATAAAATTTTTTTACATAAAATAAATTATCCATTTTTAACTTTAAATCAATTTATATTAAAAAAAAAAACAAACCATACCAAGTTATATTTAAAAAAAAAATATATATATATATATAGATAAAGAGGTGCAAGTGATAAAAGTAAAGAAAGTTCCTAGAACAGGAAACAGTTAAGATATAATTAATATGGTGAAGAAATAGAAATATAGAAATTAGTAGTTATACATTCAACATTTGAAGAGTTAGAGAATTAAAAACTAATAAAGTAAAATCTATATTATAGAAGTTTAAATCTATGTTGATATTTTAAAACTAATTCATTCCTTTGTTTTAATAGTTTGCTTTGATTATTGTATTTTATTATTTTAATTTTTTCTTCTAAACACAAGTTACACCTATCTCTAAGACTATTTGGAGTATGAGCAAAATCTATAATTTTTCAGTCTATCTGTGGGTTCAGACCTTTCTCTTTCAATTCCTGAAATGTTTTTGAAAGAGCTGTCCGGTATTTTAATTTAGGGTTGGTAAGAGAGTGCCTATGGGTATAAAATCTCTGTTTCCATTCCCCCATGGAAATTCCAATGTAAACATTATAATTTAACATATTTTCTTTGGAGGAACAGGTTGCTTGGTATATAACCCTAGTAGATCTGCATTTGCTCTCAACAGGACAATTTTCTTTACTGCTACAATTACAGGATGGTTTCATACCAGGTTTGTTGTTTATTCCATAACAATTACTTAAAATACAGTTATTATGAGAGTTGATAATTTTAAAAAATGAACTCCAAAAAAAAAAACCCCAAAAAAACAAGTATTTTTGTCCTGAGAAATGTATAAACTGTTCAAGACAAAATAACAAAAGGAATGACTGTTGTGTCATCTGATATAAGCAAAATATTCTTAGAGATATTTTTTGACAGAGAGAATGGCAAGATAAAAGTTTGCAAAAATAAATATAGAAGTTTGCATGATTAGCCTCCAGAGTTTGCATTCCTTTGATGTTTACCAAAAGTTTATGACAAACAAACCAACTATTTCTTATCATCAGGAATTTAAGCCTGTATTTGATCATTTCAAGTATGTCTTGACAAAAGCATTGAAACATGTTTTTATTAATTAAAAATGTTTTATTCTGTTTATCATAATCAAATAGCTAATTTTCCAGTTATTATTACATACTGGAAAAGTCAGTCAGAAAAATTTACATTTTCTATCTCTCATCATCTTAGTTTGTCTCTCATGATTTGTGAGTGACTTCAGAAACGTTTTGGAAAAAATGAGTTATATTCATTAAATAATTATTACCATACATGTAAGCCAATGGCAACGCCAGCGGTAATCTGGTGGCAGCCACAGGTGGGCCACCGGTGGGCCTCTAGCAGTCTGCCAGTGGTAACATTGCCAAGACGAACAGTGGTAGATTGGGTGGCTTGTACGTGGGGTAGTTATTAAAATTATTTTAAGTATCATTATAGATTTTAAAAATTGCTTGTTGTTGCTTTTTGTTCAGTCAGAATTTAATATTATTTTATGTTTTTAAATTTTAAGTTTTTTTTTTTTTAATAAGTAATTCACCCTAAGCAAGGCAGGAATTCCACTAGCACACAAGGGGTTACAGAGAGTGGGAGTAAGAGTAAAGAGGAGTGATTGGGAAAAGGATAACGATAAGGACAGGGACCAAGGTCAAGGCACCAGAAAATGTCAGTTGACATTATATTTGAAGATTTGAAGATTATAGCTATTAGGGAAGCAAGTGATAGGAAGGGAGTTCCACTGATGAGAGGTGTGAGATCAGAAGCTGTTGGAGTAGAAGAGATGGCTACTTTTAGCAGTTTCAACAGTGAAAGGGTGGGATCAAGAAGCCAACCTAGTAGCACGCTTAAATTCATGCAGTTTGGGAACCAGTGAAAGTAGCTCGTCAGAGCAGTTGTCATGAGAGTACTTGTAGAAAAGGCAGAGGGAAGCCACAGCATGTCTGTGAGATAGTGATTGCAGATGGGATGCCAGATCAGGACCAACCACGTTGCATATCCATTTTTGGATTTAATCTAGGACCTCGAGATGAACAGCAGGAACACCAGACCATATATGACAGCAGTATTCAATGCAGGGATGAATTGTTGATTTGTAGATTTGAAGGATAGACTCCGATGAGAAGAAGCTTCTGGCGTGACACAGAGAACTAACTTTCCTTGCTGTAGATGAGGCTATAGATTCAATGTAGTTGTTCCACTTCAGATCAGTGGTCAGTGTGAGACCAAGCAGGTGGAGAGAGGTGCTCTTGTGGAGTTGGATATCAGCCATCCTGATGGGTGGCATGGAGAGTTCTCTTTGGTAGGTAACTGAGAGCAGTTTCCTTTTTAGAGGCATTAAAGATTACAAACCATTTCCTGCCCCCGTCAACCACAGATTGGAGGTCCTTCTCAAGGCCTTTTTGTTCAGTCAGAATTTAATATTATTTTATATCTTTTATTAATCTTTTACAAATTCCTTCTTTAGATTTAAATAGATGAACATTTTCAGAATCTGCATTGTTGGCAACATTCAATCTTGGTAAATAGTCACTTTAATCTGAGGAAAAGTGTAGAGGAAACACTTTTTTATTTTATAAGATCAACAAATATCTCAACATAGAAGAAATAATAAAATTAATACAAGGAAAATAATATTTTACTGGCATTTTTTCTGTTAAGCAATACAAAACTTTTCTGTGAAGAAAAAAAAAAAAATTTTATCCAAAGAAATTTTGACATTTATTTTCAGACTATATTTTTTTGCATGTTATTTGGAGTTTTGGTTTAAAAGGATTCAAAGATATGGAAATCCTCTGTGGCCCCAAAATAAAAATAGAATTGAGAAAGGAAAAAAAAATGAAGGGCACTGAGATTAAGTAAGATTCCAACACAGCTAAGATGAAGAATTGGGAAAGAAAGGAACAAAATATGTCCCCAGATAAAGATATCAAAGATAAGACATAAGCATGTAAAAATTGTGGTATATAATTTTAGAGACTGGAGAGAAATCTATGGTATCCTATTTATATAGACCACATTAAAAAAAAAAAAAGACTATAAGTTTACTTCTTTAATCTAAAATATTATTTTACATTCTACATTCCATACTGAGTTTATACACAATATATGTTGATAATGGAAGATTCTGTTTGTCTATATCACTTTGAATCAAGGAAAGACAACCAAATATGCCTTTTGGCCAAGAACCATAACTCATCTTAACAACCCTCAGCTTTTTTTTAGTTATTGGTAAGGCCAAGGAGAGAGAGAGTTGAGAAACACCTGCACTGATTTTATGAGCATCAGAAAACCAGCCATTCGCAACAACCTTCATGGACCTACCTGAGAGAGGGGATGAACTCATGAAAAAATAATAGGAATAAGTAGGCAAGAATCTTTGAAGCTTGGTGATAATTAGAAATTATAAATAATTATTGTAAAACTAAGAAGCCACAAATTCCAGACGCAAGGGTACATAACTCTTAATAACTTTTTAGTTTCTTTATATCCTTTAGAACTCAGTCATGTGATATTTTTCTATTATTACAAAGATCTTTTTAGTTTAGATAATCACTTTTCTTTTTGAAGGAATCTGCAATCTCTTTGCTAGTTGATACGACTTAGTTCATCCTTATTTAACATCTTCCTAAATATACTAATTTCAGTGTGCAGTCTCTTGTGTAGAATTTATAGAGAAAAGAGTTATTGGTCTAACAGATTATGTGCAAATATCTAGCTTCATTTTCCAAACCAAGGAATTATACTATAAATTTTCTGTAGAAAAATAGTTGCTCCTGTTAAGTCAAGCTTGACTAATGTTTCCGTAGACAAAGTGCTTTTGACAACTCTCCTAATATGTTTAAACTGCCACAATACAGACATCTACTTGCTATTATTGCGAACCAAAAATAATGTATATCCTCTTTGTGATCCTACATCCAATAGGTTAGCAAATGAGGCATCAGTGTGAGCAACAACCTTTACTTTCACAAGGTTAGCTAAATTAGAAATGGCTGTCTGATATTTTTCTCTCTTAGGCTTCTTAACAGCTTTATTGACTTGCTTAATGCAGTCACCATTTTCTTGCTTCCATATTGAACTTAGTTCATATTAAAGTTCAGATCTGGTCTGGTCTGTGTTGCCAGCCACTTTAACTGACCAATCAATTGCCTGAGATTTGTAACCTTATCTGGCAATATGATGAAGATTTTGATTTTCATCAAATAGGATAAGCTCACTTTGCCAAAGTATAATACTTGATCCAACTTTGTTTTTTATATTCAAGTCAATATATTTAAAATTGGTTGATTCTTATGATTTAATTTTGAAGTCTTTTCAGATATTCCCTTTTGATAAAATTGAAAATAACATTGTATTCATGCTTGAATAAAAATGAAACGAATGCACAATTTCTAGACATTAATAAGCATTTATGAGGTTGTGGCCTTTTCTAAATTGTGCCATGGTAAATTACCTGCATTTTCTGAGAGAAATTGCCAGCCAATGTATACAAGAGAAAGCAAAGACTAACACTAAATCGAGAGAGACAACTTAGCCATGTAAGTAGAAAGAAACTGTGCATCCTGGCTTAGGGCTAGTGCAAGGGTCTTGTGCCCCCCATCAATCTATGATACTGCCCTGGAATCTATCATACAAGCACCCCCACCATCTCAATTTTCATAAAGTAGATAGAATACAAATTTTATAGTAACTTAATTATGTACACTAATGGATCATATGCAATGTAGGTAACAATTCAACTAGAAAATTTGAAAATAAATACAGTTTATCTAAATAGAAATTAGAGACATGTCATAATAGATCATTCCATCTTAGATAAATTAACAATGTTTTGCAGCAGTTTTTAACATCAATTTCAGATTTTTCTTGTTAAAAAGTTGAATAATTTTAACATACTTGTATTATGGATAAAAAATAGTGAATTTTTTATCATTCTTTTTTTGACATAGCAAATGCAAAACAAATTCACTGATATGGACAAGAAAAAAAGAAAAAAAATGGCCCCCAGAATGATGTCAATATCCATGAAAATTTTTCATCCATTAATAGTGTAAAAAAACAAAACAAATGTTGACAAGTTAGCAAGGGTCACAAAGCACTGCCTGGTGCTCCCAATATGGCTCCTCCTCAGTTGGAATGTTTGGTATAGTACGCACTGGTCCTGACCTGGCTAAAGATGCAAATGTAAAAATATTTGGTGAAATATTAGAGGGTATTCCATCTCTTTTGGAATGGAAATCATTTGAAATATTGAAACTTACAATTTGTCATCAACTGAAAAAAAACATCATTGCTTTATAATACAATAAATATTTTATTTTCTAAGAGAAATTAAATGTGACTGGTGAATGTGACGATGTACAGCAGTTGACAAAGAATATAATAATATAGGTATTTGTCAAACTTGAGAGTACATTTGAAAGAGTGTATCCTTTCAATCTAATGAGGTATCCTAGGAGAAATGGAAATGTGTAGAAAATTGTGACAGTTATTTTGTATCCATTAAATAAATGTGTCATGTTTATTCTATGGTACTGACTAGTATGAAAACTCAACAAAATTGTGGAAAAAAACAGTGTAATGTGAGTTAAGTGGTGATGTTGGTGTAAATGGTCGAATTTCAGTCCCCACAAAAGTTGTTGAGCTTCTTAAATCTGGACTAGTACTAGTAATAATTTACAAACTCTCTGATAAAGAAGAGTGGATGAGACTGAATGTTATAAGAAAAGCAGGCAAAGCAAGACTAAGAGGACAAAAGCAGATTGATGATGAATGTTATCACAGAACAAGATGAACTATTTTCGTGAGATTTTGAATGTGGAATTTCACAATAGAAGACAAATGATAGATTATAAATCTTTGATAGTTAAGATGAGACATTAGTATAAAGGAAAAGAAAAAAGAATTACAACATTGAATTGAAAAATAACTAAGTTCCCAATAAATGGTCAGAGAAGAATGCATACAAAATGAATTTGCACAAACAAAAAATCTCATAAAAAACAGTTATTAATGTAAGGCTAATACCAAAAGGCTTTTGTGACAGTGAAGCAGACAACATTAGAAGTGATTCCTGTATGTGTTCCAGGGAAGCTTTTATTGAAGCCATTAGAATAATATCTTCAAAGGGATAGGTTTGTACATCATTGGACATTAGAATTTCTTTTCTGCAAGGGAAGACATTTGATAGACAAGTCTAACTGTGTCCGCCTCCTCCTCCTCCTCCAAAGGCCCATGTCTTACAAGGTTACCTTTGGAAGCTTTCAAAGTGTGCATATGAAGTGTCAGATATCTTGTGTGTCTGGTATTTAACAGTCACAAAGTTACTAAAAAAATCTAAGAGGACTTGCTTCAAAATCTGATCAAGACATTTTTTACATGGTATGTTAACTATAAATTGAATGTCGTTATCACCACCAAAGGAAAATGGTAAACAAAATTGAAACTTTAGAATCAGAAAGAGACTATTGAAATTTCTGGAACACACGAGGAAAGAAGGTTTAGTGAATATGATACTCACAAGACAAACTTTAGACAGTGGAAACAGCAAATAGCCTATATAGCAAAACTTGTGTAAATTGCTGGCAGAACAGATACTGCAAGGGATATAAACATTGCTTAGAGCTACAAATGATAAGAAGTTGTGGAGAATCATGATCACCCATGTCCTGGAGGCATATGATGCATAAAAGAAGAAATATTGGAGCCTTGATTGCATGAATTTAAGCATACTACTAAGGTCTCACTGTTTTACTGGTCAACTAGCTGCTAGTAACTGAAATTTCTATTTTAATAGTTTTTCTTGCACTCCTCGCCTGTGAAACTCTTTTGGTTTCTGCATCAATGTCACCTATAATCTTCAGAAATTTAAATGCAATGCCAATTGCCATCTTGTTTCCTTGAATCCTGTTTGCTAATATCATTTCTCCTTACTAAAGTTTTCTTATCCTCTTTCACTCCCAATAACCTCTGAGGGCCATTATCACCTTGCTCAGTGTAAAATGAATAAAAAAAGGTAAAATTAGAACAATCAATTTTAAGTTAATTCTAAAGACAGTTGGAGTGAGTCCCATTTTGGGGTAAAATGAATATATTAAAAATTTAGCATCTATCCCATTGGTTAGGTTAGGGTGGTCAATCTAACAATATATGAATCTCTTGTTGGATTATATAATACTGGACAGAAATATTATTGAACAAAAACTACAATGAATTAATAGTTCCAATATTAACCCTTCAATATTAATCAACATCAAGAACACCTCCATAAATTTTTAATGTTTTATATAATTAAAGAAATAATATTTTAAAAGATTTAAAGTAAAATACAAGTAACATTTATAAAATTTAAGAATTAGCTTTAATAAGTGAAAATGGCATCTTCAAAACACTTTTTGACTGACAAAGTGAAGAAAACTCTTGCTATAACAATGTCCTGGGAAATGTTTCTTTAACAGTATCAGCTGTCAAAGTGAGAAAGAGAAAACTGTACGAGTCTGACAGCCAAGTGATTTAAACTTGTGAAAAGCAATTTAAAAATGAAAAAAGCTCCCAATGGATGATTTTATAGGTCAGAATATAATATAGGCATTATTTATTGGGGGTTTTTGATTTGGTGGAGTCTTGAAGATGGAGGATTGGTCTTTTGTTTTACCAGACGATTTTTGTAGTTTTGGGCTTCTTCTCTAATTGTGTTCCTGCTTTTATGAGGATTGGTAGTTTATGTCAAGATCTTTCATTAGGTAGTTCTTTTTTGGGGATCTCTCCTCATTAGTGGATGATCAGATTGGAGATCATTGTTATCTCTGTTTGTAAAATTTTTAGTTTGGTTTGATAGATGGTTTGTGTGGTATAAGATGTGGGGGGTTCTTGATTGTGAAGGTCTTAGTGACATGCTTTGTTCATTATGATTTTCATTACATTCTTGTGGGAATGGTTTGTGGTTTGGGTTTTTTATGGGTTTGGTTTTGTGGGGATTAGCAGCAGATATGGTTTCATTTTTCTCTGTTATAAAAAGTAATCTGGTCCTAGGAGCTCTCAATGAGTGCTTTGTATTAGTAACATCTTAGATGTGGGTATATATTAATCCATTTTCTCAATGGTGTACACTATTTTGATTTTTTAGTATTGTGGTGGGGATGCTGAAGATAACTATGTATATGCTTGAATTAGTTTGCTTTCTTTTTTTGTTTATTCTTCAAATATCAATAATCCCTTGAATTTAGATAACGTATTTTCTAACTTACAAAATGCTATAGCTCGGAAGATGCACCCTAATATTGGAAAGAAATCTCTAAGAAAAAAGTTATTCTCATACAACAACACATTTACCATGCATCCCTTGCATACTGACACCAATTATTGTTTACATTAATCACTTGTCCAATTTTGTTTGTATGACAATGACATACTAGTCAAAAGCTGAAAGGCTCACACTGTTGCTATTAAACAGAGCATGTTTAAGTTTGTGGCTGAGCTCCAGGAAGGTTTATATTCTTGGAAATACTTGCAACAACTAAGTACTAAGATTACATTATTTAAAAGTCTGAATTAGGTAGATAGCTAACATTATAGTGTAATGACTCAACATACAAATCCACGTCCCTATCAGTCAAGCCAATTAGGTGACCATCCAAGCTCACTTGAGCCTGTGCGTTGCCTTACATTTGTCTTGGAAGACACAGATGTATTTTTTAGGAAGAAAAGTGCATCTTTTAAGCCGGAAAATATGGTATTTGTTTTCACCTTAAGTAAGCAAAGGTAATGTCTGTGGCTTCTCACTTCTTTGCTTGTGTTTAGTATTTAATGGGAATGTTCTTATTTTTATCTTGTGTAATGTGTTCAATGTCCCTACTTGCTTCTTTTTTTCTATTCCAACCAGAAATAACCAGTTTATAATTTTTTTGACAGGTTCTTGGGTCAATCAAGAGGATACAACTTTATTGATAATGAATGGTGAGAGTCTTGACAGGAACGTGTCCCCTCCTACTGATTCTAGCACCAGACCTCTTGGGAATTCAAGTACATCCGTTCCTTCTTGTCATTTGAATCAGTGTCAACATATACTTGCTTGAATGATTTATTATATTCCATATTTTTTCAATATCTTTTATTGTCCATGCATTGTCTTGGAGCCCAATATTAAGAAATTTCAACAAAGAAACTCATCCAGCTTGACATGATGGGGATGGTTGAGATAAACTCTAAGTACGGGTAAACCATTGGCCGCTCTATCCAAGTTTTAGTGTAACCAAATATGTTTTACTGACTTGAAACTTTACAACACTACTTTATACATGTTATGATTGTTATTCTAATTTATATATGACTATATTTTTAGTTATCATAAATTATTATTGATATTACTACCAGTTTTGTTGAGCTTATTAGTCATCAATTAAACTCTATAGAAAGTATGGGGAGCAATGTTGGTGTTTGTGGGAGTTTTCTCAAACAGGAGATAGGAATGAAATTACAAACAATGACATACATTTAAGGACAATACATTTTATTGCCTTAGCAAACTAAATGGAAAGAATACAAAAACAGTGGATAAAGTTGTGTATGTAGCGATGACCTTTTTACATATGTAGTTTGAATGAAAGAGGAGAAAATGAAATGTCACTTACCCCGTGGGTTGGGGAGAAAATCAAGTAGTGACAGGGAACTATTTCTTTTATAGAAAAATATGAATTATGGGAAGGAAGAAAAGATATAAAACTCAACTGAAAATAGGAGTGGGCAATTTTCTCGTTCATTTCAAGAAAAGTTGCAAGTGAGGAAGGATGAGAGAGATACTAAAAGTTTTTTTTTATTTTTGAACCCCACATGTGCTAACTACATGTGAAATAGTGTGTGACTGACATGCTTGTATGTAGTTCAGAAATTTTAGGGTCTTTGTATACTGAGCTGTGTTCACTGTGACATGTGGTTTGCTGGGGAGTGAAAAGTCCCTTAGCAGGGTAACAAGACACACCCTATCTTTAAGGCATAGTGTGGCTAAAAAGAAAAACAGACGACGAGACCTTACGTCCTTTTCTTATATATTGCTGTTTGGCAAAATGTTATCTTGTAGTGGTTAGCAGAAGTTATTTGGCACATGACTGTAGTCAAGATCATTGAGTCAATGCAAATGATCCTTCCCTTAGCTGCATAGTATGTGCTTTGCCAAGGCTACATACAGTTTGGAATTCAGAATTTTCTCTCTCTTAGATCAGTTGCCACCCAAGGCTACAGAACCCAGACTGTCTTACTATTTACTCATATCAGTGAGGGAAAGCAATGGAGTCATACCTTTCCTGAGGGTATTAGTACATAAGTGAATGTAATGAACTCGACTGGAATTCGAACTTGGTTCTCCAATTCCTCAATCTGAGCCGCAATCCATTACTCTTGGTGGCTACATGGGGTGAGTGTTAGGAAAAGAGATGAAGTTGTGGCTAGCAGTTTTAATCTGTAATCTTTCTCGACTTGAGATAATCAACACAAGTGAAGGATTTGTATCTGATTCTCATTCAACCATTCACTCTTTGGCCGATAATCAGATAATCCCACTGTTTATCCATGACATAAAAAGTAACAGCTTATTTCATTAAGTCTTTACTGTTATAAGGTTTTCACATGTGAGCTTTTAAATATATTTTTCCAGTTATTGCTCTTTCAAAGAGTCAGTCTTTTCACTTCCCGGCTTCATGAACACCTAGGAGAAGGTTAACACTCTTTGTAAACTGGTATCACTCGGGTTAGGGAGATAATTCTAGTCCCTTTATGATGTAATCGATCATGGTTCTCTACAACTTCCTATTCTTTGTTGCTCTAAGTTATGTCTGACTTTTTAACATCCCTTCTTGTCCCTGTTCTGCCATCCATTCATATAATTAAGTACATTGCTCCATTTCCCTTGGCACCCCTTTCCTTCAGTATGTTCTGTGAGTGTTACATTTTCTAAGCCTTCCTTCCTCATAATGTGTCTCAGAAATTCCAGCTAGCCCTTCCTGATTTTAGGTAGGAGTTTATTTCTAGTTCCCATTTTCTTTAGAACTTTTTATTGCTCACATGTTCTCTCCATCGTATTCTTCTGTTGCTTTGGATTTCTTCTTCCTCTATGAGGAGGTTATCCAGCATTCAGTGCCATATCAGAGAATAGATATGGCATAGCAGTCCAGTAGTACACTATTCTTTTTTTCTAAAAAAAAAAAAAAATATGTTTCTGTGTCTTAATGTTTTGCTTAGTTTCTGGAAGACTTCTTTCACTGTGTCAATTACATTTCTGTACTTTCTATTGGTAGTGTAAAAACATTGATCCTGATTTGGGCAGTGGAATAACATTGATCCTCATCTGGGGAGTGCAGTAACATCTATCTGGATAGTGTGAAAATTGATTCTGATGTTTCCAGTTTGAAGCACTTCCTTTTGGCTGCCTCATAGACAAAAGCTATTCAGATACAAAGGGTGTATGACCGATGGAACACCTCGTTAGTAATTTGATTGAATGTGAGGCACACAGAAAATCCTTAAAACTCTGTTATGTTTGAGACATTTTTCTCTTCCTTTTTGTGTATTATAATAATTCTCTAATTCCTCATGAATATTAATCACCCCATGAAAGAGTTAAATCCAATTTTTCTTATTTTCATTTTTCTAGGGTAAACAGTTCATTAAAATGAATGCAAAGGTTTTAAAGATAATTAAAGCAAAATAACACACTAAGATAAATGAAATGTAAAGTATCAGAATATAGAACAATGCAATCATATTACCATAAAATGTGAAGGTAAATTCAGAGTAGGAGGAGTATCAATGATTATCCAACCTCTTTTACTAGTTGTCATATTGCATAGTCTAATAATGCCTCATGTATGTTTTTCTATGTACCGTCTGTAACTTTTTATTGTATTAGAGTTAACTCCTTTGTAATGGTGTTATGTAATAGTAGGCTCGTTGTTATGTCAATGGCAGACTGTTCAAACAAAACTACAGCACTGGAAGATGAAAAAACAAGCTCTTGTACAATAATAGCTATAATTGAAATAAAATATATTAAAAGATTCACATGTGAAAATCTTATCTGAAGAAAGTAATGATTCAGTTTTCTGTTGTTACTCGGTAATAAACTGATCCCCAGAATTATTACATATTAATATGATAATTGGGAAAATGTATTTAAAGACACACATGTGAAAAACTGATAATAGTAAAAATGTAACAAAATATAAATTTTGTAAATCATTATTTTATCATTTTTGGGTAAAGTAGCACTTAAATAATAAAGCCTGATTCAATATAGAAATGTACACACATAAAAAAAAGCACCATCCGTAGAGCTAGAAACTAGCCTTGTACACCATTCCTCATGATTCTCTGCTGTGTATGCTCTGATTTTGTGACCTTTTGCCAGACTATGGCAAACAAAGTAAATTTCTCTCTACTCTATGAAACAATGTAAAAACAGTGATAATATAAGTCCACAAGATTTAACCTCAGTCTAAAATAAATGATCAGCTCAAACCTGTGAAATCTAAATTGCCTGAGGTTACTTAAATATTCCTGAAATAATCATTACACCAATAATTAATCAATATTCAGAATAATTAATAATGGTTATTTGATTATGTAAAAATATTTGAGCTTTAATATGGTTGGTTTATTGAATTAGAAATACACAATGAATTCATTGATGACCATGTCAGAAATATATACATGTATATATAAACTATTTAAATATTAGTTACTGAGTGTGGATATACACACAGACATAGAGCAGTCTTTTATATATATATATATATATATATATATATATATATATGATAGGATAAAGGACAAATAGGAAACATTTATCAATATAACATGTTTCACTTTTATTAAAGAGAATAAAATAGGGAGAAAGAAAGAAATTCTGGTATTTTCATTTTTGTGCTGCTTGATTTTCTTTGGTTAAGCTGGATTCAGATGTATCTCTCCTTGATTTCAGATTGCCATAACATATACTAACATTGCTTAACAAGTCAACTGGGTGTGAAACCTCCTTAACCAATGAAAAGGTAAAATGTCCATATAGACAAATATCCAAAAGGTCATCGTTGTATCTCAACACAACAATTCATATCAAATGTTCAAAATGTCTTATAATTGCTTCTGCACATGCATGCACCCTTCGGATCATTGACTGGCAGCCACTTCCAAATACTCTCACACAGTGTTGATTGGTTTTGCAGGGACCATTGACATGCTGATGAAGCGTCTCTGCAGTATTAATATTTTCTGCATAAATCGTTTTAGGTGGCCCCACAGATAAAAATCCAAAGGATTGAGGTCAGGAGAATGTGCAGGTCACGGAATTGGTCCTCCTATACCTGTCCTTCTTTCATTATAGATGTCAGCCAGTGCATTGCAAACAATGGGACAAAAATGTGCTGGAGCCCCCTCACGCATGAACCACATGCATCTTTGTATTAGCAGGTGTACATCTTCAGGTTTGGAAATGTGTTTGAAATAAAGTATCTGTAGACAGCTCCTTTAAGATGTGCAGGGAGAACATATGGACCTACCAGACAGTCATTTGCATTTATAGTAATAACTCAAAAACAAAGTATTTGTGGACATATGTTTATATGGACTTTTGTCCTTGTTTTGGTTTGAGAAACCTGCCCCCAAAGTTTGTAAAAGTAGTTTTGATACACCATATATATATATATATATATATATATATATATATATATATAAATGCACACAATATTTTCTAAGGAATCAAAGGATATTTTTTAATTCAACATTATTTCCACCTACTCCAAAAGTTAATTTATGGATACCTGATTTTGAGTAGATGCCCTGTTTATTTGGGGGGGTTTTGAAAACAAATTACATCTGTTGTATGTGAATGAGAAATTGTGCATTCTTCAAAAAGACAATTGAACCTTGCTGTATTGTGACACTTGCTGTGGTTGAGCAGTCTGAAGCATGTTGCATCAGATGCTGGTTTCTCCTACTTATAGAGATGCAGGGTCAAACCTTGCCAGAGAGTTCATTTACCTTTTTGTAAGTTTTGCCAATGTGCAAACTGGTAGATGTAATTCACACTGAGTTTTTAAAAAAAAAAGAAAAAGAAAAAAGGATGTCTCCTAAAAAGTGGACATTAACAAAATAGCATTTGGTGGGGTGCAGGACAACTCATCACCACCAACTCAACTCCAGGACAACTCACCACCAGCCTACTCAGCATGAGGACAACTCAACAACATGCAAACTATCAAATTTTTTCATTCACTTTTTAAAAACAAATAAAAGTAATTTATTAAGGATCATTTTTTAATACATGACTTGACTTTAATTTATTGAAAATTGTATGCAATTCCCATCAAATATTCAGTTGGAGATTGTTGTGAAAAAGAAGAAACAATCTGTCAAATTCTTTCATCTTCCTTCATATACATCTTCAGTTTAGGGGCAGCAGCATGACCTCCAATTATTTTCTTTAAAAATACATCTCAGTTTCTTTTGCAGCCCTGTAATGAATCTCCATATTGTGGGATGCTCTTTCCCCAGCACCGTGTGCAGTCTTCTATTTGTTGCTTCAGCATGGTTATTTGTCTGATCTTGAAAATTAAACACCAGTCATCCAAATAGGTTGTTGTAAGACAAACAGCCAAACTTTCAAAATCACTATGATGCAAAGCCAATCTGAGAGATATGTATACTATGACAGCAAACTCTGGTATGAAGCTATGAATTTAATGCTTGTGCTGAGTAGGTTGGTGGTGAGTCTTCCTTGAGTTGTCATAGAGATGAGTTGGCTGGTGTTGAGTCGGCGGTGATGAAATGTCTCATCCCACATTTGGAGTACTGGGGAAAAATATATATATCTATTTAACTTAAATTCAATAAAGATGTAAATTTCTGCATACGAAGTTGAAATACACAGACATGCTAATGCTAACAGGTGCACTTAAAATTGATAAATGAATATTTAATATCATTTATCTACTGATAACTTTTCAGTAAAAATAAGAGAAAATTAATGCAATAAATATGAAATATTGCTTTAGAAATCAAGAATAGAAATGTTCTTAGATTTGTTCTTATAACAAACAAATAATAATAATAATATCCTTTGCTAGTTGAATTTGATCGTTATACTCATGTTTTAGCCAGTGTCTCATCTGGCCTTCATCAAGTGTATGCATTTCTAATTGGTAACTTTTGACTGAATCCTTTATTCAATCTATGGGATGAAATTCTTCTCATCCTATCTAAAGAGCTAAGCATTTCAGATAGAAAGTCATCTAAACAAGACAAGAGAAGGAAATATTGAGAACATAGCAATCAATGTAACAAACAAAAGGAAAAACATTGGTTCAAATATTATACAATAATGATATTTTCCTACGTGAAAAATTCTAACAAAACAAATATTACAGCAAATATTTTCAAAGTTAAATATTTGATGAGTTTTTCTTTCATCTCTTGCTTTTTCTATCTTCTACATCTGTCATTCAGAATTAACCAAAATTAATGAACCAGTAATTTGCTCACAATATCAGAGAAGCATATCAAATCTAGTCTGAAGGTAATTCTTCTTTTCTTAACCAGGTTATTTAATAAATATAAAATAACAAAAACCTGAGCATAATGATAACAAGCAACAAAAAACAATGACAAAGAAAAAACATAAAACATGTTAATTAAGATAACAAATCATAAAAAATACGATACAGCAATGATTCATCCTTTGTTTTATTTCCAAGATTGAGTGGTATCACATAATTCCTGTATTTAATCATTTACTATATATATATATATATATATATATATTGTCATCCACAGACAGACTGTTTTGCTGTATCACAGCTCATCAGTGTGGCTGGACGTCCGGTTGCCTCTGGCTAGAATCGAAAACCGGCTGAAGAAGAGAAGAAGGTGAATTTAAGCATATTTATTTTTAGATAAATACACAGTGACTGAGAGAACTCGATTCAATTTACTGAAGAGTCTTGCATTATTAGCTGTAATAGTCACAGTTTACAAACCCAAACATCCTCCCCAGAGAGCTCAACCGAAATAAATTTTTCAGGAGCATGTATATTGTCATCCACAGACAGACTGTTTCGCTGTATCACAGCTCATCAGTGTGGCTAGACATCCGGTTACCTCTGACTAGAATCGAAAACCGGCTGAATTTGCGTCAGTCGGAAATTTTACCCTGAAGCCGTTGGCGCACAGCAGAGAAGAAGGTGAATTTAAGCGTATTTATTTTTAGATAAATACACAGTGACTGAGAGAACTCGATTTGGTTTCCGGAAAATTTGCATTATTAGCCGTAATAGTCACCACTTTTTGATTCCTCTACCTGAAATTTTTTTTTTTTTCAGGTCTATGCATTTAATTTAATATAAATCTTTAATCTTCCTTGAAAGTTAATGAAAATTAATATTTCTTCATTGCAACCATTAACCTTGTTTGCAAGTCAATAAACATTGTATTTAGTGTCATTTAAAGAAGGGAGAAAATTCTTGGGGAATATGCCACACAGGCACACATACATACAGTATCCGTTAATATGTCTTTATTTGCATATACAAACATTTAATTAATGTGTGCCCAAATGTTAAAATAATAGAAAATAATGTCTTAATTAATACTTAATTAGTACAAAAATAATAATATAATCTTACTTACAAAAAAAATTATTCACTTAGTAACACATCATTAGTACATCATTGATTTCCTGTTTCAGTTTGTAAATGCATTCAGTACACACCATGCTGTTCTATATTAGCATAGTACACCATAGTGCACACCTAATTTTGTTAAAAGGAAAAATGGTACAACAATTTTGTTCACATTGATGACTAAAAATCAAAATCTCTCTCTCTCTCACTCTCTATACATATATGAGAGAGAGAAAGTAAAGGTAACAAATCCATTGGTATATAATCCAAGTGGATCCTAGTAATATAAAATATTAAAACTAATCCATAAAAAGAGTTCAATATATTTATTATTACAGAGCAATATAATTAATAAACGATAAAATCCAAAAATCACCTCCTATGGGGGATAGCCTTTTTCAGCAGACAAAAATATATGTCTGTCTTATCAATCCCGGCATGTACTGAGTTCATGCCAGAAATAGAAACTAATACAGAATTTATCCATTTCAATGTTTCAGTCAGGTGAAAGGCATGAGACAGGAATCAGGGGAGAGTAGAAGGTATTTGTCTTAAGGGAAAGAAGTTTTATAAAATTAAACCCAAATATCAGCCTTATGACATTCATATGGGGTTATATGAAGAATGAAATCTTAATTTAATATTAAAAGAGGAATAAAATAACTTTAAAATATATAGATAAAAGAATGTAAGGGATTAATGGGAAGATCTTAGAATAAAGGAAAGTTTATAAATTATAATTAATATAGTGTAAAGAGATTATGGAGGGGGATATAGAAATTAGAATTAGTTATACATTCGACATTGGAAGCGTTAGAGGGAAGTGAACATTATGGAAATATAGTAGCTAATTAAGTTAAACCTTTACTATGGAAATTTGAATTTGTTTTTATGTCTACATTTTAAAACTAATTCATTCCTCTAATTCAATAGATGGCTTTGATTATTGTATTTTATTATTCCAATTTTTCCTTCTAAACATAAGTCACACCTATCTATAAGACTATTAGAATTACATGCAGAACCTATAATCTTCCTAACTATCTGTGGACTCAAACCTTTCTCTTTCAATTCCCAAAATGTTTTTGAAAGAGCTGTCTGGTGTTTTAGTTTAGGGTTAGAAAATGAGTGCCTATCAGCATAAAATCTCTATTTCTATTCCCTCATGGAAATTCCAATGTAAACATAATTTTTCATATTTTCTTTGGGGGAAAATGACTGCTTGACATATAACCCTGGGAAATCTGCATTTGTCCTCTGCTAGACAATTTTCTTTAGATCTACAATTACAGGAGGGTTTAATACCAAAGTTTGTTGTTTATCCCATAGAAATTTCTTAAAATATGGTTATTGTGTGAATTAATAATTTCATGTTGTTGGTACAGGAGTAGCTAATCTTAATCATTTTCCTAGTAAAGATTTTAGAGGGTTATTTTTTTGGAAGTGTTTATTTATTAACTTAAAAAAATACTGTCTGATACTAATATTTGACAGTTTGTAGAAGTAGGAAGGGTGAACCATATAATTTTTCTTTTTCTGCATCTATATTTCATTTTAGATATTTCTTTGTTACTTATAGGGGTTAGATAAGATAATTTATTTTTTACAACCACCTTTTTGGAGAGCATTTTCATACAATTTTTTTTATTTTTATTAAAGTTGTTTATGTTGGATAATAATCAACAAATACTAGTGCCAATGGTGGGAGGTATCTGTTTCCCAATGGCATTGGAATGGTTAGAATTCACATTAATATAGGTGGGGATTTCATTCCCTTTATGGTATGGTTTAAAGGTTTTATTATTGAGGTTAAGGGTGATGTATAGATAATCAATTATTTTAAATTTAGAGGAAATCTCAGTCCTAAACCCTAGTAATTTAAAGGCCCTAATGATTTTCATTTGGATCTTCAATTACTATTGGGAATAAAAATGAGTCCATCATCTCTGTATAGGCCTATCTGTTTGGGATACCCTTAGAAGAATAATTCCAAACATTCCTATTTAGCATTCAGTTTCCAGTTCTTTCTGAAATCTACTTCAACTCTATACTTCTGTGTCTAAAATCTGAAATTTTATTTACTGATTATTTATTACTAGCTTAAAAGCCACCTATCAGGTGGTATTTAAGCTAACTCCTGTGGAGTGATCTTGATTGGACCTTCATCATAATAGGTAGCAAGCAGAAGATACAATAGGCAACAATAAACCACAGAACTCAAAACTGATCACTGCATTTAAGTATTGTGTTAATATTTAAGCTTACCTTTTAAAACTTCAATGATAATTCTTCTGCCACCACTTAATTTAAAGCTAATTTGATGTACGTAGGTCCTTACTTTCCATATAAACAATTACTTTTATTTCATGGTTGACTTTCACTGGATATTGTAATCAATTTAAATTATTCCCAAATTTATTTCTGAGTTATAAAAATTGTTATCATACAAAAATAATGTTGAAAAAAATCATGTAAAAAAAAAAATATTGCTGAAAGCAATTGTAATCGTGAAAATTTGGGAATCAAAAATTTCAGAATTGCAGGTCCAGATCCATCCCAGAATGTTTTTAATTTGCCCATGGAACTGACCTGATTCCAAAATGGTATGATATGTTGGGCTACAACCTCTAAGAGTAAAGTTGAAAAAGTGTGACACAGTGACACACTGACATTCATATTTCTTGTATAGATTTGTTTTTTTCTTTTTCTTTTATTCTCTTTAACAGGATTAGATAGGTTCACTTGTTGCCTGGTTCACACTCCTCTCAAGTATTTTGAACAGGAGTACAGTTTTATCCCTTGTTCCCTGTTTAGGATTGGGTTTCTGGTTCCTACTAAAATCTTTTCATTCTCTTTCACTCCCAGTGTCCCCTTGTGTCTTAGTGGCTTTGTTGCCTGGCTTGGAGTGAATTGATTACAAAAAAATCCTTATAAACTGTACCTCTTACTTGAGTTGATCTTGTATCTTGTACAGGGTAAACATCATTGTAAAAAAAAAAATATGTGAGGTTTTGAAACTTTGTATTCAAATGGCCCGATGGTCCTCATAATGGCTGATAAATTCAGTCAATAGTCCTATGTCTGATTTTAGGTGAAGCTCAGCAGATCTACTACTAAGAGTCTTTGGCTGGCATCTGATGAAAATTCTTTAGGCTGAATCCAGGCATGTTTCAAGGTGAGTCAAGATGTTCAGGGTAACCAATCATTAGCAAAAGGTGAGAAAATGTGGAACAAAGCAACAATCCCCTTGTGATTTTGTTGTTTTCTTTTTAATTGCTTCTCCCCAAGCAAAGCAATAATATGCCACTGATATATGCAAGGGGTTACTCAGAGTGAAAGATGAGAAAACACAAAAAAATGAACAAGATTCAGGAATACAGAAGATGGCGATTGACATTGCATTTAAGCTTTTGAAGATTGTAGGTGAAAATAAAGAAAGAAGATGGAACAGAGTTCCACAAGCAAAGTGCAAGAAAAGAAACTATTATCAGAATTATGATTACATCTACGTTTTTCAACAGTAAAATGATGACACCTAGTTGCAGTCTAATATAACATCTAAATTCCTAGAATGAATTTTTATTAATCTGACAGATTTCTATCACTTTAAATGTTATTTTTAGTGGATACTCATATTTGAGTAGACGCCCTGTTTATGAAACGGAATATTCATTTTCACCAAAGGGTGCAAATTTTTCTTTACTAAAATTTATCAAATATCCAGGCCAATTATCAACTAAAATATTTGAAGTGATGCAAATCGAAATTCATGTAGTTGAGGTACTAAGGAAGAGAACTTATCAGAACAATTACTATGAACATATTTATATGAGGAAAAGCACTGGAAACCGCATAATGGCAATGAGAAAGTGACTGAAGCCAAGATGCCAGGTCAGGACTGATAATATTACATACCATTTAGATTTTATCAAATATATATGTGTTTTCCAAAATGAAATGGGAGATGAAAGAGTGGAAATGAAATTTAGTGGGAATCACATTGAACAATTTTAAGAAAATGGACTTCCTTGATATTTTTGTAGTGGTGAAGAGATAGTCAAAACAAATTGTGTTATGAAGGAGATAATGGCTGAATTTTAAAATATCATGAAATATTTTCTTTTAAATAATAAGTATAAGTACAATTTCCTCTTCATCTAGATTCTTGTGAGTTGTAGTAATATATCATCCTACACAAAGATATCAGGTGTTAGGCCTGTGTGTCTTGGCTAAATGTACCCT
>OZ038488.1:12110967-12330967 GCA_964036315.1 Acanthosepion esculentum
GTATATATATATATATATATATATATATATATATATATATATATATATATATATATATCTTTGCCGTGCCTTTAAAACTGTAAATTTAAAAATAAGTTACTCCAAAATTCACTTGAAGATGAAATGGAACTAATGTCTTTAATTTAATTACAAAATTAAATTTGAAGCTTTTAGCTTCCATTTTTGAAACATGGTTATTACTGTGTAGCGAGAAAAAAACATTTTAAATCAGTTAATTTATAATGTATATATATATATATATATATATATATATATATTGTTTATTGTCTTGCACATATATATATATTGTTTATTGTCTTGCGCACTATATATATATATATATATATATATATATATTGTTTGCCAAGTATTATTGTTGCCCTGATCTTTTCTTTCTTTTCTTATTGTTTATTGCAAACTTTTATCAATTCTGTTTGTTTGGCATTTCTGTCAATTACATTTAACCATGGCCAATTACTCTACAAATATTCATTGGCTATTAACTTGTCAAAAATATGTAAGTGATATATCAGTATGATTTCATTGGCTAAAAACCAAAAGACTCAAACAAATAAAAGGTCCAGTCCAAAGCTTGAGGATTCATTACAGTGGACGGGAAGCTGGTTGGAAGATGATCACTACTAGCTGGGTCACCTGGTTGAGCGGGTTGAATATTTTTAGGGATTCAAAACTCCGCCCCCAATGACAGCAGGAAAAAATGGTTACGGAAAGGCTGTTTGGATCATCATTCACACAGAGAATTATGCTGATTGTATTGTGAATAACACACTGTCAATGGTGTCATCGGATAGAGCAGTTTGTTTTGTGAATTAAAGAACGTGAAGACTGATGCCCAACAGAGTAGGGACAGATGAGAGCTACAGATCCATCAGACATGAAAACATTGTCAGCAACTGATGTAGAGAGTGTATCAGAGCATGGTTGTGAAAGAGGTCTTGTATCATCAGGTTCAAACTCTTCCTCGGTCTTTTGAACAGGAGTTTTATTCTTTGCTTCCTCTTTAGGATTGTGTTTGCAGTTCCCTTCTAAAGCCTTTTCCTTCTTTTTCACTCTCAGTATCCTCTTGCATTTTAGTAGGATTATCACCTTTCTTGAGGTGGATTAAAAAAATATCAACTTTAGCCTGGAAGTCACCAGTTGTAATAATTCCTTGTGGCATTGAATAAAGACTCCCCAGGCTGAGTGATTGGGATTATCCCAATGCAACAATTTTTCCTCTATAAATTCTTACTGCACATGACTGTTTTCAAAATTTCAACCAGTTCCACTGATGAATTGCAAGATAAAGTCTTCTTTGGCCATGAAGTACAACCATGAATTGATTACTGCACACACATACATATATATATATATTTGTTAAGATGAATTAAATTCTCTAGTCACTGGTGTGTTTTTTCTAAAAATAAATATATCTAAATTCACCTTCATCCCTGCCATGTGCTTAGGGCTTAGGGGTAGAGTCTCCAACTGATACTAAATCAGTCAGCTTTTGATCCCAACTTGAGGCATTTGGATGTCTAGCCAAACTGATGAGCTGTGAAACAGTCTATCTGTGGTTGACAATATAAACATGCCCCTGAAAAAAAATTGTTTTGGTTGAGCTTTCAAGGAGAAAAGTGAATTTGTAAACTGTGACTATTACTGCTGCTGATTCAAGACTCTTTGTTAAGATGAATCAAGTTCTCTAGTCACTGTCATGTTTATCTAAAATAAATATGTCTAAATTCATCTTCATCTCTGCCATGCGCCAACTGCTTAGGGGTAGAGTCTTCAACTGATACTAAATCAGTTAGGTTTCAATCCCAGCTTGAGGCAATTGGATGTCTCTTCACACTGATGAGCTGTGAAACAGTGAAACAGACTGACTGTGAATGACAATATATATGTTTCATTGAATAATACAGATATATTGTTCTTTCTTATTTTTATGATGATCATTTCCAGTTGTCTAATCAGTTTCTTGATGTCAAGATGAAATTCATCAAGGAATGTTCTGTTGTTTTTTTCTAATCCAGCTACTTTTTATCTTTTCCAAGATCATCTTCAGGGGTAAATTACAAAGATACACTTATTGTAACTGAGGTAAAATCTGCATTCCATTGTGATGGTGACTTTAAAAACTATGGCACCTTTCTTGATGAATTTCATCTTAACATCAAGAAAATGATCGGACAACTGGAAAAGATCATTAAAAGTATGTAGACACAATATGTCTATATTATTCAATGAAACATGTTTGAATGAAGATATGTTGCATATATATATATATATATATATATATATATATGTATGTATACACACACACACACACACACACACATTAGAGTTTAAAAGTTTGAAGCCACCCCCAGAATTATCATGGGATGAACTTGACAGAAGAGTGAAAAAAAAAAAATTAAAAAGACCTGTGAGAGTCACTGAAAAAAATAATCAAATTTTACACTATATATGCATTGCTGTGAGTTTGTGACCCTGGGTTTCATGCCCTTGCGATCATCAGACAATTGTCACAAACTCACATCAATCCAACTAAATATGTTATCTCTATCACTGATATTGAGTGCTTTCCAATAAATACCACACACACACACACACATATATATATATATATATATATATATATATTAGACTCCACTGTATTATCAATACTAATATTATATATATATATATCAGTAATATTCAATATTCCTTTTTTTTCCAAAGTGTAATGTAGATATGAAGATCCTTGTAATTTTATTTTAAACTGAGCCTAAAAAACAAAGCTGCTCAGATGAATTTGGGAAGGAAAAATAATATCTGACCATATTACCTCAAATTGATTAAACCATTTTCTGTTGTTATTTACATCATTTACCATCAGACTAATATCCTCATCTTTTGTGGCTATCACCATTGTGCCATGTGGCCTTCTTTCAATGTTTATCAATCTGGATAACCTTCTGGGCATTTCAAACTTAACCTTTTATTTAATCTACATAGAAGCAATGGTTTGTGAATTTGTTGTCAGAGTAATTGTGAGTTCAATCCCTGTATCTGGTAGTACAAACACAGACTCAATGGAAATGGATCGAGCTATAACCGAGCAGTATTGAAAAAGAACAAGAGATGATATCTTTGGATATGAATGGCAAAACAAGAACAATCTACTCCATCAGCCTGTAGATAAAATAAAGGATTCAGTTGGATTACCAAGATAAAAAATCACTTCAAGAAACAGTCAAAATGTGTAAATAATGATAAATAGAAAGCAATCAGGTGATAATAACAACAATGATGAGGAGATTAGTCTGAATGTAAATAATGATAACTCATCATCCCAGAAAACCAGGTAGAAAGCAATCAGGTGATAATAACAACAATGATGAGGAGATTAGTCTGAATGTAAATAATGATAACTCATCATCCCAGAAATTCAGGTAAAAAGCAATCAGGTGATAATAACAATGATGAGGACATTAGTCTGAATGTAAATTATGATAAATCCTCATCCCAGAAAACCAGGTAGAAAGCAATCAGGTGATAATAACAACAACGATGAGGACATTAGTCTGAATGTAAATTATGATAAATCCTCATCCCAGAAAACCAGGTAGAAAGCAATCAGGTGATAATAACAACAATGATGAGGAGATTAGTCTGAATGTAAATAATGATAAATCCTCATCCCAGAAAACCAGGTAGAAAGCAATCAGGTGATAATAACAACAATGATGAGGAGATTAGTCTGAATGTAAATAATGATAAATCCTCATCCCAGAAAACCAGGTAGAAAGCAATCAGGTGATAATAACAACAATGATGAGGAGATTAGTCTGAATGTAAATAATGATAAATCCTCATCCCAGAAAACCAGGTAGAAAGCAATCAGGTGATAATAACAACAATGATGAGGAGATTAGTCTGAATGTAAATAATGATAAATCCTCATCCCAGAAAACCAGGTAAAAAGCAATCAGGTGATAATAACAACAACGATGAGGACATTAGTCTGAATGTAAATTATGATAAATCCTCATCCCAGAAAACCAGGTAGAAAGCAATCAGGTGATAATAACAACAATGATGAGGACATTAGTCTGAATGTAAATTATGATAAATCCTCATCCCAGAAAACCAGGTAGAAAGCAATCAGGTGATAATAACAACAATGATGAGGAGATTAGTCTGAATGTAAATAATGATAAATCCTCATCCCAGAAAACCAGGTAGAAAGCAATCAGGTGATAATAACAACAATGATGAGGACATTAGTCTGAATGTAAATTATGAGAATTCCACATCCCATAAATTCAGCTAGAAAGCAATCAAGTAATAATAACAAAGATGGGGACAATAGTCTGAATGTAAATAATGCTCACTCCTCATTCTAGAAATTCAAACATGTGACACTGGCAAAGGAAGAGTGTTAATGTAAATAGGAACTGGAACAGATGGAGAGAATTAAAAGTACAGAATAACTTATAAACTGAAAGAAGGAAGAAAATTCTTTCCTATCAAAAATCTAGCATGACGAAAAGACAGACCTGAAAAGAATGACTTTATTGAACCTTGGAAAGATATTATTAAAGGCCATGTGAAAAGCTTTAACATATGACATCCAAGAAGGAATAGTGAAAGTACAGTCAAGGTTAGTTGAAAATTTTGGAAGCAAAAGCAGAAAATGATTTATGCCCACTTAAAGTGGAAGTTACAAAAACCTGTCTCATGATTACCAGAATGAAGAAGGGGTCAACTGAGTTATAATATTTGGTAATTTTGAAGACAAGGCAGATTCAAGAAACTGATTTATACCTGCCTATCAAAGAATGGATAAAACTTTGCTGATTTTGGAAATGTAAACAAATCGAGAAAAATGATTTTATCCTTCACTCAAAGAAATTGAATTATGAAACGGACCTGTAAGGTTCATGAGTATAATTAAGCAAAAAGATATGGAGACAAGTTTTGCTAATAGCATGTCCATGGAACACCTGGTAAATGTCTGCTTAAAGAAACAGGACTGGGGACTGAGAAAATTTGTTGTTGAAAATTAAGCTAATTACAATTAATGATTAAAAGTAAGAACCTCCTTTTTGTACACTGCGTTTAAAAATCAGATTTGTCAGATACAACCAAAGCAGTAAGCTTAGATGAAATACTAAGAAAGGAGGTGGAAGAAGAAGAAATTACCTCCACCCATTTGTAAGTAAAGGTGCAATTCATAAATACGAGAAGGAATGAGTTATAAGGGCAGGGTGATGCCTACAACCACCACTAGTAGGGTTAATGGTTCTCTCAAATTTGGAAAGATAATTAATATTGTGAATCATACAACAAAGAACTCTTATTCAAATCAATAGAGAAACCTGGGGAATCACCAGATCCCCCATATATTGTCATCCCCACTCCAGTCTTGGGTTGAAGTCAATATAAGTACAGCGCTTAGGCGACCAGAGAGAGATGAGAGACAAGCAGTGAAGAGCAGGTGAAGGTGCTATTGAAATCCACATGACATTGTGCCAAGAGAACCACTGACTTTGAGCCCTGTTCCAAGAATTAGCACCTATAGGTAAAGTGTCACTATAGAGATTTTAGTGGGAAGGTTTAATGTTGTTATACAAAGAACTACATAAACCAAATTCATTTTTATTTTTGTCGTTTCTTTTTTTTTCCTTCATGATATAGCTTTACATGGTTTGAACAAGTGCTACGATTACTGATGATACTCAATCGCCATTGTTCTGTGATCAAGAAACATGACATGGGCAGAGCAAAGTGTGGACCGGTGCAGCCAGTGAGTTGACCAGTGACAGTATTAACCAGTTTGAAATTGACCCTGCAATCAACTCATCATCCTATAACCCTGAGGACCAAGGCATCTTCTAGTATAGGCTGTGTGTGGCAAGTTCATATCATCTGGTCACTGCTGACCAGGTTCAGCCCAGGATTGGTGGGGCGGGGGTGTTATAGAAGGCAATCATGTGATAATAACAACAAAGATAGTCTGAATGTAAATAATGATAACTCCTCATCCTAGAAATTCAGAGACAAATCATCAGTTGTTAATTATAAATTCTAACTTGCCAAAGGTCAAAAATTATTTTATCAAAATGTGGTTTTACAAAATGTCATCTTTTTTTCTGCAGGCTCAACAATAATTTTCAAACTTATATGAATAACTAACAAAGTTGGAATCTGTTCTGCTTCTGGTAGCTTTCATTTTTCATATGCTGACTTGCTTGGAAAATCAGTATTCAGAATAAGGAAATCAGTAATGATAGGGAAACTTATATTTACAAGCAGAAAGAGACATGAACCTGCTGAGACACATAATGAGGTGAGAAGGTTTAGAAAATTTAACACTCACAAGAATATATTGAAGGCAAGAGAAGCAGGGGGAAACAATGTGTCACCTACTAAACAAGTTGTGTGAGTACAAGATGGCAGGACAAGAATAAAAAAGGATAAAAAATTACTTACAGCAACAAAAGATAGGAATTTAGGAGAGACCACCTACAACTAGAAATGAATTGACATATAAAAGAAAAAAATTCTTGATGCAAAAATAAAAATTGCATCATTTACTTCAGTTTTAGATTAGCAGGTACAAAAATTCTGTATTCTTTAGTAATATTTATTTTACTGCAATTTTTTTTTGTAGTGCTTAACTTGTTATTGCTCATTGTTCAACTCATGAAACATAATTTATGACATATCTCTTGATATCAGATATGTATAAATTTTGATTATTTTTATCTACAATATATACGGAAAAAAACCTAAAATACAATATGTGCTTACACATGTTAAAATGACTTATCAATCCAGACCGAATTTTGGAAAAATTTTGCAGCCATGTTCAAACAATAAAAGGTTAAAATAAAAATTTGTTATATATTTTCCAATTAATCCTAAAAACTATACAGAAATTTGCTGGCTTTTGCAGCAATGTTTGGTCTGATGGTACTATGCTATGTCTAATATCCTGAAAAAAATGGTAGGCCATTTGCACAATTTGTTTTTTTTATGATATGCTTTCATTATACTTTCCAGTGTTTAATCAATGAAAGGGTAGACAGGATATGATAACATTCAAATTATGATTGTGACTTAACAGTAAATGATTGCCAGCCACATAGATAAGTTTAGAGGTCAGAACAATGTCAAACAAGTTTTTATGAAATTCACAATACTAAAAAAATATCATTAGTTTAGAATGTACTATAGTTTTAACTTTTAACCTTTTCAGTCAGTTTATTCAGTAAAATAAAAAGATGATTTGTGTAAACAGAGAATATAATTTAAAATTTCACTGTAAAAAAAAAAATACTCTTTAAAAATAAATTATCCATGAAATAATTATGCATATCTTACCACGTGAAGCCACTTTGAAAAAAAGTCAGGAGTTCCAGTTTTAATCTTTTATAAAAGCGTAGGATCAGAGTGTAGTATCTGTTGTGATGATCCTACGATGACACCTTTGAATTAAAACTAAACCCAGGGATGTTAAGTTGCATAGTGAACTTTCTGTCTGTGACTATTACCCTCTCTCTTTATTGATAACAATTACTCTCTCTCTCTCTGTCTGTGGCAATTACCCTCTCTCTCTCTGTGGCAAGCTAAAAGTAGTCAAGCAAAAGCCCATGAAGTCTAAAAAGATTGACCCCTAGCAACCATGCCATGTGTATGCTAAAAATGACTATGTGGAGTCTTCTGATTCAAAATTCAAAACTGCATGGAAAAGAAACATAGCAAATCAGTTGGGGAGCAATAAAACTCAAGGACTGTTCATGAAATCATCATGTGAATACATTCACTGAAAAGAGAATGGATGCCATCCCCAACTCACATAAACTCCCAGTTATGAGAACACTTGTGTGACCATATGGGTCTACACAAAATTCAGTGGAGTCTGTGATGATCAACATGATAAATATCATTTCAAAATGGAAATGAATCAACCTTATGCAAAAGAAGCATAGAAAAAGAAATAACATTTTTCCACATGTGAAGACAAAAAAGACAAAACCCTGAAAATATAAAAGTTCCAATCATGAAAAAATAAAACATTCAATATTATATAAAGAAAAGAAAGGAAAAAGAGAAAGATATAACAAGAGAAAGAAAAGAGAAAAAAAGAGAGAGAAGAAAAAATGTACTTGATTTCAGTCAAATGAAAAAGCTAAATGTTTTTTTCATATTCATATCACACACACCACATAATTTTTTTACATTCAGATATTCTTTGTTTCAAATTGTTTTATATGCAATTAAAATTTCATTACACTTTACATTTGTGTTTGCTGGTTTTCTTATTCACATGTTTTCGACCCTGTGAAAGAAAAATCACTATTATAGTGAAATCTCAGGTCATATCATTGGCAAGTGATCCAGTTTATTATTTATTCTAGTTTTTTTTTTTCTTATTTATGTTGCAGCTCTATGAGTCATAACACTGTACATTCTGTGAAACTACTATAGATATATGGGTGCCTACCTGTGTGGTTAGATAATTAGTGTTCTGAACATGAGATGTGGGTATGGATCTCATCAGGGTTTATTTGTCAGGTGGGTGAGGTTTTGAAGTTATCAACCTGGGGATATTATCTCGGTATGTGGCAATGTTGGAAAGTGTCTGCAGAGAGCACTGCTTGTTAATGCAAGCTGTGTGCATGGATAGATGGTACTGGTTGGAAGCCATCACTAACTGTGCTAGCACAAAGTCACAAGTCATGACCTAGAGTTTGTGCATACTGGCTTTGTTTAGCTACTGATCATAACAGATTATTTGCTCTCTCCCCAATACTCTAAGGTCCACTCAGCATAGTTGCAGTATAAACCATAGGTTGACTCTGTGGGTGTTGAAGAAAACCAGTTATGGAGATCAGATTTCTTTGTCGAAATAAAAGATAGATCAGCTAGATTATTTCAGTTACTCAGAGAAATTTACAATTTATTTTTAGGTTTACTTTATTTTCATTTCCTTTCAACATTATATATATATATATATATATATATATATATATATATATATAGAGAGAGAGAGAGAGAGAGAGAGAGAGAGAGGGGGGGGTATGCATGTGTCTTCAATTGTGTAGTGAGATAGGAACCAACTGTTGTAGACAGTCATGTCTTTGATTTTTAAATCATAGAAGCGTCTTTCACTATAATTTATTGTCATGTGGTAGCACAGCAAGTTTATTTACTTTACAGTAATTGAATCATAATGTCTGCTGCTATCAGTCATTTTAAGAACTCCTGCCAAATGTCTGTCTGTAAACTTATTTGTTTGCTCAAATCCATTAAGACATTTAAACTAAGAAAGAAGTGGAACAAGTTTTGAGTGAGAAGCCATCTTGTGTTTTCTGCATTTCAAAATTTCCTTTATCTTTGTTTTTTTATTACATAACCAAAAAGTTTTCTTTTGATGATTTCACTTAAAACATCTTCATCTTTAACGAGCATCTATATTTGAATATAAGTTGTTAATTTTAGCCAAGAAATCATTAGCTGATGATATGTCATGTAATGAAGTCGACTATAGTTTTTGGGGAGCCACTTCTATGTGCCATATCCCTTCAGTCCTTTGTAGTGCTTAATAAATTTTATCTTTTTCTTTTCTCTCCTGAACCTGGTTCTACCATACATTTACACAAGCTTGCAAGGTAAATTATGCATTGTGTTCCTCTATCTGGTGAGTATTAAATTTTCCAAGCCCTCTTTACTCATTAGACACCCTAAAAATGTCTTCTTTTGTATTGTGTATCTTCAGGATGTGGACAATCATGGCTCTCCACAACTTCCTATCCTTTGCAACTCTGAATAATGATTGTCCTCTTACTATCCCTCCAAGCCCCTGTTCTGCATTCCATTTATACACACTCATATTATTCAATCTTTCTCTCTTGCCTTCTGTATGTCATGGGATTCTCAAATTCTCCAAACTATCTTTCCTCATTATCTATCCCATAGATTTCAACTGTCACTGGTTCTAAGAATAAGTGTCTTTTGTTTCCATTTTTCTTACAACTTCCTTATTCTTCCCATGTTCCATCCATGGTATTCTCAGCATCCTTCTGTAGAACCAGGTATCTCTATTGCTTCAAGTCTCTTCTTCATTATCTGTGATGAGATTATTAAGCATTCTAATTAAATTTTTCTGTTTCTTAATACTGTTTAGCTTTTGGACAGCATCTTTCACTATGTCAGTGTACCTTCAGATTTCTATGTAACATTTTTTGTTGTCTGATAAAATACTTTGTAGATAATTAATTTCTGCACCTGCTTTATGCTGGCATCTCCAGTTTGAAGCTTGTCTCTTGAGCTGTTCTTGTTCATAAACATACATTCTGTTTTCCACATCTGATACTACACTTTGATCCTAGCTCTCTAATAATATATTGAGTTTGACCAGATTAAACTATTATTCATCTATAGGTCAACCCAAAGATTTTGCCTAAATTTTGGTGTTAAAAAATGAAGTTGTAAACTATTATATACCGTACATATGAACACTAATGGGTGTGTTCCAATCCTCATAAATACATTGGACACTGTTGTAAGTGGGGTAATATGCTCACTAAGTAGGTCACCACTAGCAGTGGTTTACCTACTTCATGCCACTGGCGAGTATTGTATTTTGTTGATGTTATAATGATTACCATTTCATTTCCAACCTCCATTTTGGTTATTCCTCATTCAGTAACCCTTTCTAGGTTACAACATAAACACAGTATAATAGCTCTCATTCTGTTACCTTAATGAATAACTAACTTCATTTTCATAACATATTAGAGTTTGCTTTTATGACTTATTTTGAATCCTTGGATCCTTCAAAATGATTATATTATTTAATTTTTATTGACTGATTTGGTTTTGCAGAAAGATCTATCACTTGTCAATCATAATTCTCCAATTGATTTCTCATAATCAATAAGCTGATCACATTGCTAACTACATGAGCTTTTCATTTGTTTTATTTTTCCTTCTTCTATATCCTTTGATGATCATTTCACCTTTTTGCTCAGAGGTCTTCAAATGTCTTTTTCTCTTCTTTCCTGGATTTCTCTCATTTCTTCCAATATTGTTTGGAATTAATTCTTTTTTTTTTCTGTTCAATCAATGAATTCTGTCTTTTTAATTTTTCAGACTTTTGAAGATTCTGATCTTTCTTCCATCTTGTATTTTAACTTAAAAACCTTGTTTTTCAAGAGAATCTTTTTAAATCTTTCTTATTGTTTCCTTCCTTCCGCTCACTCATTCCAAGTAAATATTTTCTTAATACATCCTTATTTTATACAACTTCCTCGTCATTGCATTTTTAGATATTTAATCTTTTCCTTTCATATGGGTTATTCATTTTTCAATTTGATCTTTTTCCACTGTTTCATTTTATTCATTCATTTGAAAGTTTGTTTTTTGAAACAGATGGAATTTTTAAAACTCTGAATTTTCCTTGATTATCTTCCTATTTGTTTGCTCTTAACACTACCAGTTGAAAAAAACGTTTTTTGTAGTCTGTATAAAATCCTCTTTTGTTACCATTTTTATTACATCTCATTCGTCTATCATATATTTCTTTCTTCTTTGTGGCTCTCCATTTCTCTTGTTTTAAAATCTGGCAGCTTCCATTCATCCTCTATTCATTTTATCCTTTGATTTTTTTTTTCCTTTTTTATTTTCCTTGGTTTTCTTGCTTTTAATTTCATTCATTCCTTTTCAATCTATTGTTCCCACAATGCCTAAAACCAAATGTCCTATGTTTTGTGGATGGAAAAACTTCATTCTGCTGGGATCAATAAACTAATCAGCAAAGCAGACTCAAATCCTTGATAGAATTAAGATAAAACTTTTTCCTTTTTAAAATAAGAACGAATAATGATGCCAAAATGTTATCTTTTTCACTTCAAGGACAAATTCACTGGTGATATGGGTCATGATATGCATGTAAGTAGTTAAATTTACATACGTATTGCACATATATACAGGAATAGATATGAAGGAGGAGTAAATACTAGATTTGCAATTGAAAATTTATCTAGCAAACATTAGATCAGAACATGTACAGGAAAAAGAATGGTAGTGAGTGTTTGTGTGTGTGTGTGTATATATATATATACATATATATATATATATATATATATATATATATATATATATATATATATAAGCCTAGGATGCAGCAAACAAAATTTTGCCTACCAAAATGATGACATCATATCGTTCTTGATAATTATTTCAACAATCAAAATTATTTAAACGAAAACAGAATAAAACATGAACTTTGGGACAGTTTATTACTTAATCCCCCATTTATTTATTTGTTAATCCACCATTTATTTATTTATTAGTTAATCCACTGTTTATTCATTTATTTATTAATCCACCATTTATTTATTAGTTAATCCACCATTTATTTATTTATTTATTTGTTAACCACTGTTTATTCATTTATTTGTTAATCCACTGTTTATTCATTTATTAGTTAATCCACCATTTATTTATTTATTAGTTAATCCACAATTTTGTTGCTGTTGTTCAAAGTCCTCAAGTGATAGGGTTTCTATTATTTGAATAGAGTTCATTCTTTGTGATTATGTAGCACCAGTTCACTTGGTCCAAAGAAAGAGGGTCCTTTCTAAGATCTACATTCATTCAAAGCTATTTTTAATCATTCATCATAGGAAATGGTTGTATAATGCTGACAGTTTAGATATTTCTGAACTAGTTTAATACCATGCATGGCATCCATATGAAAGTCTCAGTCTGACTTAAGCTATTTAAGAACATGGACTTATTTTGGTTCAGTTTTCCTAGCAGATTGCATTGTTGGGCAAAACTGCTCTTTGTGCAGCCTTTGCTGTGTTCATCCCTTATTTCCTATACTAAATTCATTGTAACCAATTCATATATCAAGTGTTTTGTGTTTACTTATTTCATATCCTCAATGTTTATGATAGATCCAGGGTATATGCTATCATTGACTTAATTCCAATTTCACATCTTCAGTTTCTGTTTTAGAAACGTTTATCTGGAGTCCTAATTCTTGGTAGAGGATGTTGATATTTTCAGAGATCATTCTTATCCCCACTATGAATATTTATGTCATCACTATAGCCCTTAAAGACAGGAACAATGGTTGAGGACTTCCAGCAGTCAGGAAAACAAGACTCCTTGAGGCAGCGGTTGTATAATTTAGAGAGGGCAGGCGCCAGTTCAGGCGCGCATTTCTTCAGGACAATGGCTGGTATCCCGTCACCACCAGTAGCCTTGTGGTGATCTAAGTTAGAAATAATGCCCAATACCTACGATGGGGTTATGTGCAATCCGTTCAAGAGGGCCTGGCAAGGGTACCCCGGAAGAGTCTAGCGTTGAATTGGAAGAAAACTTCTGAGCAAAGCATTCAGCCTTGTCGGTAGAGGGGGTCAGGACCTCAAACTGATTGAACAGGGGAGGAATGGAGGGTTTGTTATTGTTCCGAACGCTCTTGCAGAGGTGCCAATAATCTTTGGAGCCAAATTTGCGGGATGCAATACGTTCCTTCATCCGAGCAGCAAATAGTGACTTGGCATCGTTGAGGATACGCTTACACTCGTTACGGGCAGAGGTAAATAGACGTCTATTGAAGTCAGACATATCACTACGAAAACGGTGGAAGAAGTGGTTCCTATGGGCAATGGCGGCTGAGCAAGTAGCTGTGAGCCAGGGGGAGGAGCGCGGTTTGTATGTATTAGAGATAATATTTTATTCTTAATACTCAAGAAATTGTAACTAATAATTAATAAACAAATAAAACATTAAAAATTGAATTAAGTTAAATATATTTCCCTAGCATTATGCAAAATATAAAACTGGGAATTAACCTGATATCAACACAATAAGAATGCTTTTTTTTAATCATTTCATCCCAAGCAAGGGAATAAAGCCACTAAGACACAAGGGGGTTACTGAGTGTGAAAGAATATGAGAACAAAGAAAACATTACAAAGCAGTCATAACAATAACAGAAAAGGAATTAGGAAGGCAGAAGATAACAATTGATATTGCATATCAATTTGTAAAGTTCAAAGTTGACTAGAAAGCAAGAAGCGGGAAGAAAATTCCAGAAATGAGAAGTGTAAGAGAAGAAACTGTTAGCATAGAACTTACAGTTGTATCTAACCATTTCAACGTAAAAGAATGAGACCCAATTGCCAATCTAGTACTGCAATTAAATTCATGAAGTCAAGATACCAAAGAGAAAAGCTCATCAGAACAATTATTTTAGATTATTCAGGTTTTATTCCTGTATTCTGAAGACAGTCATTGAAAACATACGTCAAACATAAGCAACAATAATTTGTTTAATAAACTAATGTTGTCATTAATACATTCTTGTTCAGGGAAAAAAATGGAAACAGCTGTATTGTTTTCAATAATCTGAAGTCTGTTTGCTTACTTACCTTGGATACTTTGAAGGTCTAGATTTATGCAACAAGTGTGTAATTAGCATAGTTTCCTTTAATTCTTACAGCTTTTCTTATGCTTACAACGATTGTCAGCAATGGTTAATGACTGAGTTGTGCAGCATTCAAAGCAATCTACCATTTGCATTTGTTTGCTGGTATCACACTATGAAAATATATATTATTTCTTTAAAGGTTTAAAGTGTATTTCTATAAGTTACAAGTATCAAATGCATTTTTTCATCATAGAAGAAAGAAATTCTGATAAAATATCATTAAAATTGTTGCCTGTATTAAAAGTTTTGCTGGTCAAGATTTGCCTGTATTAAAAGTTTTGCCGGTCAAGATTTGCCTGGATTAAAAGTTTCGATGGTCAAGATTTGCCTGTATTAAAAGTTTTGATGGTCAAGATTTGCCTGTATTAAAAGTTTTGATGGTCAAGATTTGCCTGTATTAAAAGATTTGCTGGTCAAGATTTGCCTGTATTAAAAGTTTTGCTGGTCAAGATTTGCCTGTATTAAAAGATTTGCTGGTCAAGATTTGCCTGTATTAAAAGATTTGCTGGTCAAGATTTGCCTGTATTAAAAGTTTTGCTGGTCAAGATTTGCCTGTATTAAAAGATTTGCTGGTCAAGATTTGCCTGTATTAAAAGATTTGCTGGTCAAGATTTGCCTGTGTTAAAAGTTTTGCTGGTTAAATTTGCCTGTATTAAAAGATTTGCCTGTGTTAAAAGTTTTGCTGGTCAAGATTTGCCTGTATTAAAAGTTTTGCTGGTCAAGATTTGCCTGTATTAAAAGTTTTGCCGGTCAAGATTTGCCTGTATTAAAAGTTTCGATGGTCAAGATTTGCCTGTATTAAAAGTTTTGCTGGTCAAGATTTGCCTGTATTAAAAGATTTGCTGGTCAAGATTTGCCTGTATTAAAAGATTTGCTGGTCAAGATTTGCCTGTATTAAAAGTTTTGCTGGTCAAGATTTGCCTGTATTAAAAGTTTTGCTGGTCAAGATTTGCCTGTATTAAAAGATTTGCTGGTCAAGATTTGCCTGTATTAAAAGATTTGCTGGTCAAGATTTGCTGGTCAAGATTTGCTGGTCAAGATTTGCCTGTGTTAAAAGTTTTGCTGGTTAAATTTGCCTGTATTAAAAGATTTGCCTGTGTTAAAAGTTTTGCTGGTCAAGATTTGCCTGTGTTAAAAGTTTTGCTGGTCAAGATTTGCCTGTATTAAAAGTTTTGCTGGTCAAGATTTGCCTGTATTAAAAGTTTTGCCGGTCAAGATTTGCCTGTATTAAAAGTTTCGATGGTCAAGATTTGCCTGTATTAAAAGATTTGCTGGTCAAGATTTGCCTGTATTAAAAGTTTTGCTGGTCAAGATTTGCCTGTGTTAAAAGTTTTGCTGGTCAAATTTGCCTGTATTAAAAGATTTGCCTGTATTAAAAGTTTTGCTGGTCAAGATTTGCCTGTATTAAAAGTTTTGCTGGTCAAGTAAATGTTAAAAAAAGGGAATTAAGTCATGAATAAGTATTTTTGAAGAATACAGATGTGATGTGTCCTTTCAGAATGTGGGGGATCATGGTTTTCCACAATTTCTTTTCATTAGTAGCTCTTTGCAATGTTTGTCTTTTTTCTATACATCCCACTCCATGTTCTGCTATCCATTCATACAAGTTTGTTAGGTAGGTTATTTGCTTTTTTCCTTTTGTCTTTCTTGCCTTCAATAGGAACTGTGAGTGTCAAATTCTCCAAAATCTTTCCTCTTTATATGTCTGAGAAATTTCAACTGTCGCTTTTTGATTCTAAGCATAAGTTTTTCTTTGGAACTTCCTTGTTGCTCACATGCTATATCCGTGATATTCACAGCATTCTTCTACCAATTTCTGTTGCCTCAAGTCTCTTCATCTCTAACGAAATTGATACTACATAGCAATTTAACATGCTTTTCTTTGATTGTATTAAGACACACAAAAATGTAATTACAATGTTTAGCTTTTGAAAGACATCTTTGGATTCTCATGTCACTTTTTCAGTTGTCTATTAAAAAAACATCCCAGATATTTAACTTTATATATTTGCTTCATTTTGACATCACCAATTCATCTATTGCCTCTAGGGCTGTTCCTCTTACTTCATCTATGTGTCATGTCTCTTCAGGGTATTGCCAATCATGGCTCTCCACAATTTCCTCTCCTTTGTAGCTCTTAATAACTTTTGTCTCTTAATTGTCTCTCCTAAACCCTATTCTGCCATCTGTTTACTCAAGCTCGCTGTTTTTCTCTGTCCCTCTTGCTTTCAATCTGTCCTGTGAGTATCAAATTTTCCAGGCCCTCTTTCCTCCTCCTAGAAATTTCAACTGTTGCTTCCTTATGTTAAGCATACGAATCCTTTTTGTTGTCATTGTCTTTAAAACTCTGTTGTTGCTCACATGTTCAGTCCATAGCATTCTCATCATCCTTCTGTAGAACAGTTATGTTGCTTCAAGTCTCTTCTTCATCCTTGAGGAAGTTTTCCAGCATTCACTGCCATGTAGGAGGACTGGTGCTACATAACAGTTCAGTCCTATTTTCTTTGTTTCTAATAATATCTTTCAGGTTTTCTTGCTTGATAATTGTTAATTTGTGATAGTTAAAACTGATGCATATAATTTATATTCTAAAACTTAATGATACCAAACATTCTTTATTTCTCTCTAAATAAGTAAAACTATTTGACATCATTCCACTTAACATAAATAGCAGAATTAATATCAAGGCTACAGTTTTCTGATAATGACAAGAAAACAATTATTACACTGTAATCACCTGTTTGTATCAATTTGTTGTGTCACAAATGAAACAGATCATTTTTGCCATGATTAATTCTAATTAATGATTCAAGACAGTAAAAAATCTAAGACATATAATCTACTTTAGAAATTACTTGTGGCTTCAATTTTCTAAAATGAAAATCTTCATTACTTTGATATCTGTCTATATCTCTGAGATGAGGTATTATTATTACTTACATTATTTACATTAATTGGACTGTTATCCTCATCTTCATTGCCATATTCACAACACTTTGGCTGACGACTAGAATTTCTAACTGAACCTCTTATTTCAGCCAACGGGGTAGATTGTTCTAGTTCCATGTATCATGCCTTTACCAGATGTCTCAGTTATTTTCACTCAAAGACATATGGCCCAGTGGATTAAGAGCCGGTGACTAGGTCCAAACAGTTGTGAGTTCAGCACCAGGCCACAGCAGTGATGAACCAAAAACTTGGAGAGTTGTGCTAAAGGGAAATAACTGAGACATCCAGTAGAGGAATGGCACGTGGAACTAGAACAATCTACCCTGGTATGAAATAAAGGGTTTGGTTTGAAATTCCAATCACCTGAAGAAGGCCAGATAGTACAGCTGAAATGTTCATTACTTTGCTTTAAAATATTGCAGTTTTTATTTTTTTCATCAAAATAGGTTAATTTTTTATCATAATTTCAGTGAGAGAGAATTACTAGAACTAATTTTGGTATCTTTTTTGACGTTCAACTCTACCGGCATCCCTCGATTAATGTGCATTCAATGAGAGGACTAAAATTTTTATATACCAAAATTTGATTAGTGCATACATAGTACTACATTAGTGCAGTAAAACATTCTTCAGTTTAATCATAGGAATTGAAAATTGATTTTTTTTATAATTACCGATGTACACATTAGCTGCACTAATCGAAGGATTCCTGTACTTTCTTGTGAAAATGTCAAACAGCCATACCATCTGGTGCAGCTGCTGATTTTTTACAATTACAGGAACAGACAATATCAGAGAAAATTTCTAATAAGATGTTTTGCTTGAGAGAGGACACTTTTACAATTTTCACTCAATTAGTTATAGGAAAAAATAATGAAGTCTTTACTCAGCCAACAATACAGTGGACATTGTGGGTGGTGGAGATTATCTTAGGACAATGCCCATTTCCACCATAACCTTGTGTAAGAATTGAAAGAAAAAGCACTGAGAGTTAATATATACAAAATAAATCTCTCTATATTTCTGAGATAACGTATTGTAACTATTTACACTATCTATATTATTTGGATTTTTGTCCTCATCTTTATTGTCATATTCACAATGTTTTGGCTGTTGCATGCTCCAGTCTTCTTCAGGTGATATACGTTGGAATTTCGAACCAAACTGTTCATTTCGTCCACTGAGGTAGAATGTTGTAGTTCCATATGTTCTGGATATCTCAATTTCAGTTTTCCTTTTAGAAACAATGTGGGCCAGTGGATAAAACTGTTGGCTGAAGTGATCCAGTCACTTGACCCAAAAAGTTGTGAGTTCAATATCTGGCCAAAGCAGAGGTAACTAAAACTTGCAGAGTTGAGTTACTAAAAGGAAATAGCAAAAACTGCAATATCCAGAAAAGGCTTGGCACGTGCAACAAGAACAATCTCCCCCAGTTGACTAAATAATGGGTTCAGTCCAAAATTCAAAGGCATATTGCCTGAAGAAGGCCAGAGCATACAATGTCTGAAAAGTCTTGATTATGACAATAAAGATGAAGCCAATAGCCTGAACAATGTAAATAGTGTATACATTTTTTATATAGCACAATAAATATATATATATATATATATGAGAAGGATAGAGTGATTAGTTAGAGGTTCAAGAGTTCAAATGTAAATGTCCTGGTGCATATGAGAGTGAATTCAGGAGAATGTATATATATATGTGCAAAAAATTTCAGCTAGTGTATATCTGTAAAATGACATTATGAATAAAGACAAAAGGAAAACTTTTCTTAGCTGACACATTTCATGCTCTGAAGCAAATACAAGGATTTCATTTTGTAACAAGTATTTATTTTGGAACAAGTATTTATATACAAGAGCAAAAATGTTATTGGTTTTTCAAAATTTTCGAGTTTAGGAACACTGAAATATTCATTAGGTTAGCTGAAATGTTAGGCAAACTATGGGAGACATGAAGTGATAGTATTTAAATTAATTTAGTTTGGGATTAATTTATGTATTATATATTTTGGATAACATGAGTTATCGGTTTAACCATTTTCTTTTAATTTTTAACATTTTTGTAGTCATATCTAGGGGAAGTAGTATATATGTATGTATTCAGAAGTAGTAGTTGCCTGATTAAATGGGTTAAGGAAGCATGTATGTTTTAAGTGTCAATGCAATCTGTAGACATCTTAGTCACCAGTGGTAGAGGGTATTGCATGAGCCTATGCAAAACTATTGTTGGTTAATGCATAAGTGTAATTCTTTGGCTCTGGGTATGTTACAATAACTGCAACATCAGAGAATTGATCAAATTAATTCATCAATTATTATTTAGTTTAACTATCTTGTTACATGTGTATCTAGTAAAACAAAGATCCATTTCGAAACTGCCACTTGTCATCTGATTCATGATCATTGACCTCATATCCTTGTTGAGAATAGATTTCGTTTATGATTCACTTGCTAGACTATGATGTTTGTAACCTGATCAGGACAGTTCAGTGATTCAAATTAGACATCTATGTTTAGAGATAATGAAATTTTGGTCTCTTTTTTATTATTTATTTATTTATCACCACAGACTCACAAGTGAACGTTTAGTATTTTTGAAACATTCTCCGAGTGATATGCACTAGATCAAATCTGAAAGAAGCCAGTCCCAAGATTTCAGAACTTTGTCCTAAAATCGGTATTTGTCAAGTTAAGATCATTTGAAGTTAATCAAGACTGGCACATATTTAATTCTTTATTTTTAGATGATCAATTCTGGAGAATTGCTTTTTCCAACTCTTTTTCGTTGGAAAGTCATTGGAATGAATTTTATAAATGATTGATAGGTTTAACATGTTATTTTTTTTAAAATGACCTGTATTGTGGATTTGGGGTACAACATAAAATCCAATAAAATTAACACAATTTTTGTCATTTTACCTACATTTTGTCTTTGATCATCCAAGTTTAAATAATGCTAACAAAATAATTTTTCTTTTTAGTTTAAGTTACCAAATATTAAAACTGTGTTCGTCTTGTCCAGTTTTTGCTCATCCACACATTGAGAGTGCTTCTCAACTCAGAGAAAAAAAAATGGTGTTATATAGCTCTCCCAGTCCCAGACCTATGCTGACTATTAGCTAATAGCTGCCCATTATCATTCATGTGCAAATAGTCAGTGCCACCTACTCTAAGTAGAAGCCCATTGAGGAAGAGGATGCAACTCCTGGTGCTTGCAACACCACATACAACCAACTCAGAGGGGCACCTCAAGGTGGTGTAATGGTTAGCAATCTTGTCTTGCTAGAACAATTACGACTGAGTAGTGAGTTCGATCCTCACTGGGCGCCCCTTACTTTTGGCCTTTGCCACATCTAAGCTACGCTTGGAAAATCAATAAAACCAACTCAGAGTCTTTTATCAGGCTGACCTGATTCTCTGTTACAAAAACATTTTAAATCTGCAAAATATTAAAAAAATCTTTTCAAGAAGATATTTAAAACAGTTTCTTTCCTTGACCATTACCCATTTTTGTCACCATAACCATAACTTTCCTCGTCTTTATCAGAAAATCATCATGTAGATCACTGTTCCTATGATTTTTGGATGCTGAATCCATTTTTAGCAACAAAAATTCCTGTGAGGAATGAGAAGACTTACCTCCTGCAAAGCGAATTTGCTTGTCGTGTCAGGTCCTGTTGAAAGATCAAGACCGGCATAAGAAGAAATGGATTATTGCGAAATTCCTATACCGTGGGCAGACGTACAAAGGAAAAAAAAAATAAATAAAAAAAGACCAAGAATTCAAACCAGCTTGAATTTATAAAATTGGAAGTCTCGGGTGAACGAGAAGTAAGTCTCGTATGCAAATTTTAGTTGCCCCCGATGTAGGCATAAATAGTGAGTCTGTGAGGAAGACGAGAGAGGATGTTGTTGGCATGATGGCGTACATGCGTACTAACAAGACAGAATAAGAGGCCACTCGCAACAGCTCAGTTGGTAGACCGGAGGACTGAACGAAAGTAAGCACTTTAATCCATTTCAGTCATCAGAAACGACGGGCAAACTTAATTATCCACAATTCCTCCAAAAGAAATCTAAATGGGTTGAATGCAAAATTTAAGCTCTTTTTGAGGAATTTTGATCATTCACAGCAGATCAGGGTTTCTAGACATAAACTACTATGTTTTAAATAGAAATGTGAAAGTTTGGTTTTAATCTTCCTCTTAGGTAAGATAACATTAATGCAATTCCCATAATTGAGGTGAAAATCATTCATGGAACTAAAAAAATCACAAATTTCCTCTTGACTCTATGGTCTGATATATAATTACAATTACACATTTAAGCAGTAGTTTTATAAGCAAAGAACATCCTTTAACTTGAACAAATGCAAAAATAACAAGTTCTGTTCAAGTATATATTGGAAGAAAGATATATGAATGCATTCAGCCAATTAATAAATGAAGCATAGTAAAAAGGACTGTGTCAGGAGGAAAAACTCACTATAGATACTTTCCCTGAGTAAAAGAATCTGCTAAATAAAAGATAGAAAATCATGACTGTGTTTACATGCACAAAATGTGTGCTGTATTTAAAAGTAGCCCAATCCAGAGTTGATCAAGGTTTTTTTCTCAAGTGGTATACAAACTAATTCTAATGCACTTTCCTCATACACAGGGTTTATCTTTCATTCCAGCCTGAAGACACCTACTATAAATAAACAAAATGTGTAGCCTGAATAAATTTCCCACTTTATCTCTAATTTTGTTTTGATATTATTTTACATCACACAGATATATATATATATATATATATATATATATATATATATATATATATATATATATATATATTTTTAATCAAATTCAACAGAAGCCACTAAGGTAAAAGGGGTTACTGGGTGTGAGAGAATTAGAAAACAGAAACGTTATTAAAGAACAAGAACAATAAAAGATTAATCAGGAAGACAGCAGATAATGACTGACATTACATTTAAATTTTTCTTCTTGACTGGAAAGCATGGCGCCAAAAGAGAATTCCACAAGTGATAAGAGTGAGAAAAGAAACTGTTAGCATAGAAGTTACATGTTAAATCAGGGTCTTCCTCAATCAACAGAGTGACAGCACTTTACCAAACAACAGAAAAATGTCCACTGAGGAGAAATTTCAAAGAACTTAAATACTACCAAATGGTTAAATACACTTTGTCAGGAAGGGAAATAAGTTGCTGCTACTACTACTTAAAACACATCCATTAAACAGAGGAGTTGGAGTCTAAATTTGTTAGTCAGTGATGGTGAGTTCAATCTCGGGTAGGATCACAAGAGTCAGCATAGTTATCATTACAGTTACATCTAGCCATCTGTAAATTGATGTAACCTTGTTGCCAATCTAGTACTGTACTTAAATTCATAGTCTAGGTACCATAGCAAAGAGCTCATCTGAACAATTACCATGAAAATATTTATAGAAAAAGCAAACGGAAGCAACTTTACAGGTCAGGACCAATAATGTTGCTGATTCTTCTTTGGAATTTATCAAGAATCTCTAAATATATAGCAATAGCATATAAATTATATATATATATATATATATACACGTGTGTGTACCAACAGTACATTAAGAGGATTTAGGCCTGCTAGTACAGTTGATATGATGCTTGTGTTGTATCGTAATGGTCCAGGTTTAATTCTTGGTAGTGGATGTGCACTGCTGATGAGTCCCAAATATAGGTTGAAACGGCTGTCCAATGCTTTCTGCTTTCTATTGAGGTTTCGTCCAGACTTGATGAATTACTTAATTATGATTATCTCAAATCCTCCTAATAATTTCTATCACTTATATATATATAGATATATATATATATATATATATGCACATTTCATTAAAAACGACTGACAAGGTGCTTTTATTTAGTTTTTTATATAATTTCTCGTGCGATCTAATAATGGCTAAATGTATAGCTGAAAGCGCTCGGATAAAAAGAACATTCGGACAGTTTTTATATAATTTATCATCTGAAAAGAAAAACATTATTAGATCGCACGAGAAATTATATAAAAAACTAAATAAAAGCAACTTGTCAGTCATTTTTAATGAAATGTGCATGAAAGAAGGATTGCTGCCTAAATACACAAATAATATATATATTCACACACACAAACACACACATATATACATACAGAGCAACCTTGGTTCTTGAACATCTCACATGTTACACAAATTGTTTTTCAAACAAAAAATTTGAGATGAACCTCACGAACAACAATGCTGAACAAAGCCGAACAGAGTTAACCTGAATGGAACCATTTCTGAGTTGACCACTGTGTGTTGTACTGTGCTTTTCTTTTCCAATTGTACCGTGCCTTTTTTTCTTCTTCATTAGTCCTCAGTCATGGCTCCAAAGAAAGCTAGCAGTGATACTGGTAAAGAAAAAAGAAAAGTTAAAGAGAAAAACAATTGTTGCTGATATTGTCTCTATGGGAAAAACTATGGGTTTGGATGTTGGCAGTGAAGATATTGAAGAGCTGGTGGAAGACCACTGTACTGAGATTACCACTAAAGAGTTTGTACACCTTCAAAATGAGTAGTAAAAGACTTTCTCTGAGGAAATATCTTCTGAGGGGGAGTAAGGAAAGGAGATGTCTCAAATTCTTTAATAATCAAAGAAATTTTTGTTAAATGGAGTGATGTGCAAAGTTTTGTGTAAAAAATATCACCCTGGTACAGTAGTAGCAAATGGAGCAGTAAATCTTTTTGATGACAATGTCATGTCTCATTTTAGAAAAATTTTACAAGGCAGGCAAAAAGAAATAACACTGGACAGGTATTTACATAAAGAAAAAAGGAAAAAAAAAACCAGAAAGATTTAACTGAGCCAAAGAGAAGAGAAGAAACTCCTGAAAGGCAGTTACCAGAGGTTTTTATGGAAAGGGGCTCCCCTCCTAAGAAATAACCCCTCCCCCTTCCCTCACCTCACCTCAGTCCACAACCAAAAAGGTACAAACATAATACAGTGCTGTTATGTTAATTTTACTTCTCTTAGGTTTTTCTTTTCATTTACACTTTTGTGTTATTTACTGTTTGAATAAAAGTTTTTATACTAATATATATATATATATATATATATATATATATATATATATATATAGTGTAAGCATGTAAATAGGCATTCATCTGGTGCTTGGAAACAAATTAATCTCTTACATTAATTGTAATGGTAAAAATGATTTGGCTCTCGAACAATTTTGTTTTAGAAAAGACTTACAAAACAAATTATAGTTGAGTACTGAGGTTGCTGTGTGTGTGTGTATATATATATATATATATATATATATATATATATATATATATATATATATATATATATATATATTGCAAACTAAAGTGTATGAGCATCAATGAACACTCAAAATTTATTCACTAATGTACTTGTCAGTGAAATAATAGACTTCATAATAAACAATGTCTATAAAGATCTGTCATGTTCACCTCCAAAAGTAAAACCAACAATTCTCTAGGAAGAAGAAGAAGAAGAAGAAGAAGAAGAAGAAGAAGAAGAAGAAGAAGAAGAAGAACAACAACAACAACAACAACAGCAGCAGCAGCAGCAGCTGCTGCTGCTGCTGCTGCTGCTGCTGCTAAGCACCATACAATTTCTCCTTTTACAACCATTTACAAGATCTACAGATCAACACTGACAGTGTTGATCTTTCACCCCGATACAAACCCAAATTTAATATGTTAACCCCTTTTATGGTCCCTTTGGAGATATACACACATAAACTGATGTAGTCACCATGTGCTCACTTATCACTATTAGAATTTTGTGGATGTTAACCCTGGAAAACGATATTAAAAAACAACAACTTAAACTGAGAATTTACACCCAGTGTTTATGATATGTTTATATGAAAGATGTAAAAAAAAAATCTAGAAGAACCTTAAAAAATAGTTCAGTCCCTAACTCAACAGAATTCCCTTTTTAGATGAAATAATTGATTTAAATAATGGAAAATTTAAAACCTTCCTCTATAAAAGAAAACATAAAAAAACAAAGGACTTAAACTTAACTACAATATCCACATGGATGTAAAATAGCCATCATGAATAATTTCATAAATACAGCCCATTTAATGTCTTCTCTATTTTTGTGATGTCAACGAACAGTCATCGCCACTTTTGCAATGTCAATGAATACTTGTCACTTTTGTAATGCTCATTGTAGTAGAGACTTTGTAATTGCAGATACAACTATAGTAATGCCGTTGAACAATACTGGTGTCGGACACTTTTGAATAACACTCACACTAATAGTACTTACTCAATAATACTTGCTCAAATAGTAACCACCAAATAGTGATCTGAATAATAATTCATATAGTGATCAGTATATAGAAATAGTATAGTGAATAGTATAGTGATAGAGGATAGAGTAGAAATAGTGATCATTTAGATGTCATGCTAATTCCCTTTGCCATCACATGATCTACTTATTCAAAATGGGATCACGTATGTTTGCACTCTGGTTATGTGTTCAATCTCCAGTGTCAGCAGTGAGACTTATCCATGCACAATATTATTTAAGGAACTCAAAAACATAACAATTATTTTTGAGACACATAATTTATAAAAATAATAACATCAAAAAACATACTAACAGAAATCAACAACACAGAGAAACTTTATACACCAAACCTAATGCTAACAACAGACAAATTAATCTCATCACTTACTACAAGAAGATAAAATCTTCAACATTATCACCACCCATCATATATAAAAAAAAGCTTCAAAAAATAAATGTTGTTTATGAATTCACTTGTCCACGTGGAAAATATCACTCTTATAATAGTTCAAATAACACAAACATTGGTTACAAAGTCACTACATTATCATGCCAATTAACTTAGTTCAATTAACTTGTATATCACCAACCAAATACAACAACAAAAGTAATCCAACAAATCCTTATCAGCAGCACAAAAATACTACATATAAACTGTAAAAAAAAATGTCTACAAATACTGAAAACATAAAACCATAAAAATCAACTCATCATCAATAAGATTTTATCAAATTTAAAAACAAACATAAATCTATTTCATAGTTAAAACAAAAAGTAAAAATGACAATAAAAATTGATGTGGGAAGTTGTGATACTTTCAAAAAGCAACATGTGAAGATATGTGTTATTTGAAAAGAGATATAACTGATGTAACACAAAAGAACAATAAAAATATGTCACAAAATTATCAATAAAACCTTTTTGATAATGGCTTATCAAAGCCAAAAATACTGACATCAGACAGCTTATATTCAAATTTTCACTGTAAACCAGGTAAATGGTCCAGAACACACATACATATATATGAATAAAGACAAAAGGAAAAACTATCTTAGCCAACATGCTTTGTCCTTTGATGGATTTTATCAAGGCATAATGCTTTGATAAAGTTCATCAGAGGACAAAATGCATCAGCTAAGATAAATTTTCCTTTTGTCTTTATTTATATTGTACATTTACAGATATATTGCAGCTATATCTGATCACAAACATACATATACATGTATATATAATATCCCACATTGAGTGCTGGTGTTAATAAAATAGTGCACAATGTAGAATAACAGACCTATAATTTATATATTAATAATAAATACACATTTTTTCCTCACTAGTAGCACAAGAGTTGTGAGGAAATATATATATATATATATATATATATATATATATATATATATATATATATATATTTGTGCATTTAGACAGAAATCCTTCTTTCATGCACATTTCATTAAAAACAACTGACAAGGTGCTTTTATTTACTTTTTTATATAATTTCTCGTGCGATCTAATAAAGTTTTTCTTTTCAGATGATAAATTATATAAAAACTGTCCGAATGTTCTTTTTATCCGAGTGCTTTCGGCTATAAATTTAGCCATTTTCAAGGATTATATTTCAACTGTTAGAATTAGAAATACGAATTCAAATGCCCATTAAGGAATTGTATTCCTCAAGAATCAACTTTCGTAAATAATTATATAGGCCACACTACAAATTGTTTAACATGCAGACTAACTCTACACCTTTCTGACAATAGCTCAATTAGATCTCATTTAAATATTCATGGAGACCTACCGGACACTATTCGGAATATACTTGTCGACAACACTAATATAATAGCATCATCCACTTGCAAAAAAGGCTAAAAATAATGGAAGCCTTACTAATAAAAACAAACAAACCAACACTTAATAATATTAACTTTGAACATGGACATAATATCTTGACTGTGTTTTGAAACAAAAAAATGAATTATTTTATAAAACATACATATAACAAACTATTTCTAATTCTAACAGTTGAAATATAATCCTTGAAAATGGCTAAATGTATAGCCGAAACTGCTTGGATAAAAAGAACATTCGGACAGTTTTTATATAATTTATCATCTGAAAAGAAAAACTTTATTAGATCGCACGAGAAATTATATAAAAAACTAAATAAAAAACTAAATAAAATCACCTTGTCAGTCGTTTTTAATGAAATGTGCATACATATATATATATATATATATATATATATATATATATATATATATATAGAGAGAGAGAGAGAGAGAGAGAGAGAGTAATAATATAAAATATTAAAACTTATCTTCTGACTCAGAGTTTGGCAGAAATAGTACTTGCATGTCAGATAGTAGATTGCATTTATTTCCAATGTTAGATAAATTTCTTTGTAAAGATGTTAAGTTTTGTTGGCAACTTATTTTAAATTAGTTCTCTCTTAAAAAGATAGTCACATGAAATAATCTAATTTGAAATTGTGTAGCTGTGTTGGTAATATAGTGAAAAGGTCTATTGATGGTTCATTGGATATTAGATATCATTGACTTTTCTAAATATTTAAGGATTTTCATTATATTTATGTTATTGTAATATTTAAAATCATGGTTGGTTTGCTACAAGTACTAATTGCCAATATCTGTCATTTAGCTGCATCATTGGTTAAAATCTTTGAAAATGGTTTCATGCAAGGAAGCCTGAGGGTATTGGTTAAAACTTTCTTTAAAGCATGCAGACTTGTGGACAGAATCACAATGAACTGGACAAGATGGAAGAAACCATATCACTTGCTTGATTGATTGATTGATTCATTTATTTTGTAGGGCTTATCAACCTATTGCAGGTTATTTAAGGCCAGAAAATGTTTAGATTGTAAATTTTTTTTGCAGATAATAATGAGTGATACACGTTTTACTGATTAACCCATAGCTGGAGGGGAGAAGGGGGTGGATTCATACCTTTCCCAATGGTATTTGCACATAAGGGAATATAATGAACCCAACTGGAATTGAAACTTGGCTCCTCAATTAACAATTCTGAGCCAATACTCATTATACCATCTGCACATCCAAGCTTACAGCACCTGGTATTCTTAAGTAGTCATCCGTCTAGGGACTGACATTGCTTAACTTCGATGATTGTAAGGAAGCAATACTTAAATGTGATGTGGCCTGTAAACCTTATATCACTTGAGGACTTTCAACAGCAGCAACAACTAAAATGGATAGCACATGTAACTCACACAGAAAATAATGACATAATGAGTTTGTTGAAATTCTACACTACTTCAAATAAAAGGTTAGAAAGGAAACCCTCATTAATATTGGAAAGAGCAATAACTGCTACTGGAATTGAGAAACATATTTTTCTGAAAAATTATTTTAAGAGAGAGATTTTATAAATTTCAAGTGAGTGCAGTACTAGCTGCTTAGTCAATGAATGCCAAATATTTCCTTATAAGGAAACAGCTAAAATTACCATTAACATTCGTATAAAAATATTTCATAAAGATTTAATCCTTAAATCTTCACAATCAGACTGTTCCAGTCAGAAGTCTTGAATTGACATCTGATGCCATCTTTTCTAAAATATGATCCTCTATTTTCGTTCGTGCAATTATTTGGGAAATTCAAACAGTATGCCCAAACTGAATGTTGAATGGATTTTATTGCTACTTTTTGTGAGCTGTATTCTTAAATGAACTTCCTTTCAAATACTACTTAAAAGATTGTGGAAATTAGATACAGGTCGTTTTTTTTTCATACTATTTGAATTGTATATAGTATGGAGAAGAATTTGTATCACATAAAAATATCAAGTGCATGTGTAGAGTTTGTTCATCCACCTTCATTTGTGACAATGTAAATGCTTGAGTATATGTTTCCATTTTTATTTCTATACCAATAAAAGATAGACTGGATTATTTGGTGTTGAATCAAATGGGATCAACTGTTAAATAGTAACTATTAAATAAAGTTTGGAAATTAAACACTGATTTTTAATTCTTATTATATTGTGGACATTAGATGCCCTTGCCTGCCAGGATGCCCACTAGGTGGCATTCTATTCAGGACTATAAAAGGAAGGACATAAATCCACTCTTTGTCTTTCTGCTCTAAGTTATAGTAGTGACATGATTGTCTCCAATGTAGGAATTCCTTTCCCCTAAGAAACCGATTACTTAATTTAAAACAAACTGCAGGTATCACACACGCAGATACTATGGCTAAGGATATGTGTTTTCTTTCTCATTTTTTGAGCTATCTGTATACATGTAAATGTCATTTTCCTTTTCTCTTCTATGTTCTGTATTCTTCTATGTAAAAATATTTACATATATAAAAATCACCCAAGCATAAAATTCATTTCTTTTGAACTAATGATCAATACCAAAACCATGTAGATTGCAAACCTGTAGCATTGTTTCACTACAATATAAAGTAATCTTTTTCCTGTTTTTATTCTCTTAACTTATGGATTTTATATTAAATTTAACAAGACTGAGTCATCCTTTTATTAGGCATGGATAGTATGAAAAGGTCTTCAGTTTGCATGATACACTGTCTAATGAAAACAGTTTTAGAAACTGGTGTAAATACAAGCATTTTTCGCCAGTAAAGATGAAGGCCGATCTGGTTGTCTCTGCAGGGGAAAAAATTACTTTGTTGACAAGTCTATAAAATTACTAAAACTGACAAAGGAAAAATCCACATTTACACTTCTGGTTCTGATATAAAATTATTTGCATTTAAAAAAGAAAAAAGATATTTCCATTTTAACTTGGTTACTAATGTGAAAAATGTAGTTTTGAACAATGATTTAAAACTAAAAATACTCTTTGCAGTTTTATTTATGCTTTCGAACAGAATTTTTTTCTCTCTGATGAATATTTAAATGATTCCAGATTATTCTGTAAAAACTGGTGAAAATGAAAATCTGATAGTTTGGTGATTACTGGAATTCTTCTCTATGTGGGGATTTTGTAACTGATTTTTGAATATCTTTTTTTTCTTCCCAATAAGAAAAAAAATCCTTCTGAATTTAAGCACTTTTTTTTTAGCAATAGTACATAGTCGAATAATTTGCCTCGTTGTTTACCTGTATTTTAAACCCTGAACCCAACACAAATGACAATGACACATGTGACAACAGTTCAATGTCTAAATGTATACAAACTAATTAATTGAACCACTTAAGAAACTCTTTAAATAATGTATTCAACTGAAAAGTTTATGTAAATGACTTACCTGGTCATCTTGCTTTCTGACCTCTCCTGTGACGTAGTCTTCCTCTTCTATGCAGTGATCCCAACAGGAGTTCTCCTCCCAAGATCCTAAGCAGCAGATAGTAGCACCTTTTACAAATGTAGAAAAGCATACAAAGAATAATATCTTTAAATCAAATTTTGATTTTTTTTCCCCTTTGTATTTGTTATAGAGAACGAAACTGATGAAAAAGAAAAAATAGCATACAGTTGAACAGAAATTGAAAAGGTAATATTTCTATTTCATGGCACATGAATAAATATGGAAAATGTTATATGTACATTAGTTGGATGTCGAATAATATCTGAACAAAAGTGGAGATAATGTGATAAGGTGGAAAAGATTGTTCAGACAATGTGTTTTGACTTTTTATTCCAGGTGTTTTCAGGTAAATTTCAGTGTCGGGATCCGTCTAGCCAGGTTTTGTTACTATCTGAGTGTTGGGATTCAAAACATTTAACAACAAACTACACATATTTTAAATGAAACATAAAATTGGTTATTTTCTCTAGGAAAAGTAGAAGCAGAACATCAGTTGAAATAACATTTATTTATTCCTTTCAGAAAGATACAATTGCAATAAAATATTCAATTTTTTTTGCTGTGAATTTTGTTTTTTATTAAGTGTTCTTAGAGCAAATATGTGAACAGACTAACTTTATGATGGTCAGCCTAATGTGTTTGTGAATTCATAGACAAATTCTTACTATGTGGTTGCTGGTTCATCCCTACTATTGTGTGGGTGGACAAGGCCTTACTCAGTGACTGTTGGCTGTGTCTCTTCCATTGTGTATGTTTGTGTATGCACATGTAGATCAAACTGGCTCTCGAAATTGCTGTGAGCCTTGAGAAGTATGCTTCTATTTTTATATCCATAACAAGATTGAGAATCAAATTTCATATGGAGATGTGAACACTTTGAATACAAGATTTTCATTGGTTAGAAAATTTCATACTGTCTTGTGAAAAACTTTTTCTTGAATTTACGGGAGTGGTGAAGGGAGTTTATTATTGTTATTTTCTAAATGATCCAAAAATAACATGTGGTATGTTTACAACTATGCCTGCCAAGTATTTTGGCAGTATTTACCATTGTATCAAACAATACTTCTGATGGAATTTTATTGGTAAAAAATATATATAGGATTTAATTCCTATAATAGATAAAATCCTGTGCAAGGAATGACCTAATAAATGCCAGCCTAATTAGAAGAGAAAATAGTCCACTAAGAAAATGCATCAAAAGTGTACTGATCTCACAATTCTGAACCATCAACTGGTCTCATATGCAATATTAATGACCATTACAAAAGTAATAATAATACAATGTAGTGTACAAATTAATAGAGAAAAAACAGATCTACTCAGAGTGATCTAATTTAAAATCCAGACATAACTGCTTCAATACAAAAAGCAAAACTTTCTAGATATGGCATCTGATAAAGAAATTCATTAGCTCTTTCTTGAAATTCTAATGCACATCTCTTCTTACACAAAGGTTTATTTCTCATTCTGGCTTGAAGATGTCTGCTATAAAGAGGTAAAATGAATTATTTGAACAGTTTTTCCACTCTGAGAGGTTATCTCCACACTTATAATTTAGTTTGGCTGACTTTTTTTAACAGCATATCAAACTCCAGGAGTTATTTAATGCCAAAATGTAAATATTTTGTATACAATCTTACTTTATTGTTAGAAATAATAATGGTTTAGTGATACAGGTCTTACTAATTAACCCATAAGTGGGGGAAGAAATGTTGGATTCATAACCCTCCCTAGTGTATTTACACAAAAGTGAATATAACAAGCTCAATTGGAATTTGGCTCCTTGATTAACAATTCCAAGCTATTATTTATGATACCACTTGCAACAGGACCAGTATTCCCAAGCAGTCACCCATCTAGATACTGACCAGGTTTGATGTTGCTTAACTTTGGTGATCACACATCATTTCAATGTGATGTGGCCAGAAGCCTGCAGAATTATAAGTTATCTTATCAAAGGAAAGAAGAAGAATTCAGAATCATGAGTTTTTAGATATTTTGTTTTATATTTTGATTTCTTGTTGAGAACATTCCTTCAACTTTTATGTTCTTTAAATTTAGCCCAATGGTGCTTTGAAAAATGTGTCATTGTTGAAGTTCTGTCCTCATTTGGTTTGAAGAGAAACAGGTTATGTTTACAGTAGCAATTATCGTATAAAGATATTTGGATTCAGATTCAATTGGCAAAAATGAACTTCTATTCTTTTTTATATGTCTGTTTTTCTGTCTCGTTCCTAACGCAGTGTTTCTTTGTTTCTGTGTGCTTCTTACGATGGTCTTTCATTTGAGATGCCATTTCAAGAAAGTAGGAACACATTGAACTGTCTGGATGAACACGACTCAAATAGCTTGAAATTAGTGTTTCATTTTATGTCTTCTAATTTTAACATTCAGCAAATTATCTTTCATTCTTTATGATCTTAATGAGTTTTGACTTTATGATCTTAATGATTTAATCTGTTTATGATAATGTAAGTCAGTTGTATTTGAATTGAGTCATGAACCATCCATATTTCTTTATTGTTTAAATTATTCTTAGATGTATTTCGGAATTGCAACAACAAACAAAATAAGAGGTGGCTTAAAAACATTGTCTTTTTTCAGAATCTATTCTAATTTTTAGTAACTGAAATATACTTTAGCATCAATCAGTAAATGGTAATATTAACTGTTTCCTTATAAGGAAACATTAGGCATTCATTAACAGAACAGCCAGTTCTACCTTCAGTTGAAGTTTATAAAATCTTTCTCTTTAAACAATTTTGCAGGAGAATAAGTTTCTCAAGTCAAATAACTTATCGCTCTTTCCAGTACTGATGCAGTCTTCTTTTCTAACCTTTTCTTTAAAATAGTATAGAAAGTCAACATGGAATTCACAATTTAGGTAAAAGTGACATGTCGTCAGAGAATGCCAGAGAAATATTTTACGCATAAAGGAATAAAAAGGATAAAATTATTTTTCAAAAAATAAATGGTAGAAACTATTAAGTTAATACTTCACAAATCTCCACAGAATATAGTTTTATTAAATGTATTATTGTTCATTCAAATTACAGCACTGGCATTTGTCACTAATAAATAAGGACTGAGGAGATGAAATCTTATATGACATGATTCTGATCTTTGTCTTTTGTGGCCAGGTTTAATTATGTCATTATTTTCTCTGAATTAGATATACTATCCATTTTAGTTATTACTCCTGTTGAAAGTCCTCAACTGGTATCTGTTATTTGGTATAGTTCTTTGTGATTCTGTAATGCCTAACCATGAGGTCCAAAGAAAGATGTTCCTCACTAAGATCTACAGATTTAATTCCTCTGAAGCCGTTTTTAATCATTGATTTGAAAAAGCAGCTGAGAGTTTAGATATTTCTGAATGAATTTGGTGCCATGAATGACATCTTGATCTGACAAGTTTATTTAAGAACATGACTCATGTTTTTAGTTTAATGTTTTGGTTTTGTAGTAACTTGCCGTGTTAGGCTGCACTAGAGGTAATTTTACCATTGTTCAATTTGCTTACCTTCTATACTAAATTTGTTATAACTGATTCATACTCCAAGGTATTTGAAGTGTTTAGTATTTACTAATTCCATAATAATATTCATGTTAAAATTATCATTTCAAGTCACTTTTAAGAAAACAAGCAAAAGTTATAAGCAGAGATGGATAAATTTCTTGCACTTTTCATTTCACTGTTCTGCTGCTTACAGCCAATGGCTGCAGAAGATTGATTTGCTTCCATTTTAACTCTAAGGAAGAAAACTCATTATGTATATCTTTGGCTTCCACCCAAAAGAATTAATCACAGTAGATACAGACATTGTTCTCATTATGAAGGTCTCAATGTTGTGTCTTCCTTGCAATCTTTTAGAGCAGCTATGCTAATCTTATTTCATCCTGCTTCTTTGGTAAATGCTTTACTGATGATTATCAGTTTGAATGAAGCCGTGATCCTTCGCGTGACTACCCTTCAGGGAATATAACCAATAAATATAACTACAAAGAAAAACTTGAGATTTCTGAAAACCCAAAACAAACCAACCAAAAGAATAGTTGCTCTTATTTTATGCTTTTCCACTTATTTCTGTAGTTTAGTTCAACTTTTGGGAAATGGCATGTCCAAAAGATATGAAAGCAACTAAACTGTCATTTAAGTAAACATCACAAAAAGAAATATATTAAAAGTTGTATTAAAATATATATGAAACCTGATTTGTCAAGAGTAATTTTTAGTGATGAATGTAGAGCTACATTGGATAGATTTTTCACTGGACAGAGGTTTGGCCTTTCATAGAAAAAGTCAACCAACATGAGAGAAAACAATAGAAGGGAGTAATCTTTTAGGCTAGTATTGTAGGCAGTAAAATTAAAGCTTCCTTCAAAATTGAGGATCATATTAAATTTAATGCAGAGAATTATTCTAAGTTCTTGGCCAACATCGCTTTTTACAGTGGTATACATGACAAATAGGAAAGTTAAAGTGAAAGACAATACTTCTTCACATTATACAAAGTTGAATATTACCCAGCTTGCCAAAAATGTTTCAGATATTAAACTTTTTGTACATTATTAAAAACATGTATATAAAAAAGTAAGACAATATGTTTATCTAAATTGTGGTTTTAATTATTGACAAAATAGTAATATTAGACATTTATCTACAAGGAAACATTTGGCATCCATTGGCCGAGCAACCATTACTGCTTTCAGTTGAAATTTATATCATCTTTCTCTTTTGCAGGAAAACAGCTTTCTCAAGTCCATTAGCTGTTATCACTTTTCCCACTATTGATGGGGGTTTCCTTATGAACTTTCTATTTGATGTAGTGTGGAATGTTAACATCTTGGTTATGTCATCATTTTCTCTTCAAGTTACATGTGCTATCTATTTTAGCTGTTGCAGCTGTTGGTAGTCCTCAAGTGATGTGGTTTCTGTTATTTGGTACAGTTCTTTGTGATTCTGTAGCACCAGTCCACAAGGTTCAAAAAAGGATGATTTTTGCCAAGACCCTCATATGGCTTTATTAACTAGGTGTGGCTTTGTTTACTTGTTGTGGCTTCATTTATTAATTATAGTGGTGTGATTTTATTCATTAAATAGAGTAGTTGGGCTTTATTAATTGTAGGGGTGTACCTTCATTTATTAACTACAGGGTGCAATAGGTAAATTATCGCCATTTTATATTTTTAATTTCATGCATGTGTATTGTTTGTTTTTGATTTTGTTGACTGCAGAGTCAGTTGGGCACCATCTGTGAGAAAAAGAGCACCATGACACAATTCACTCTGCAAGAAATTTGGAAACAACATGCTGTACTGCTTGGCTTTTGTGCTGGAAGCTCCAATATGAACATTTCAGAGTTTTTAGGTGCTGAAGATTCGGAAAGATTTGGATGATCTATCCAGTCAACATCATGGTGTTTGAAGTGATCACTAGTGATGGCAACGTTATGCCTCCATTCATCTTCCCACAGGGATTCAAACTCTACATGCAGGCCTACATCAAGTGCCTTGAGGAGGTAGTGCTGTCCTGAGTCAACAGGGTTATGCTGGAAGACTATGTCTGGCAACAGGACTCTGCACCATGCCACACAAGCAGGAGAATCTAGTTATGTCTGTCAGACAATTTCTGTGGCTACATCACCTACCTTCCCAGATTGCAAGCCCACTTAATTATTATGTTTGGGGCACAATTAAGTGAGTGAACAGCAAAACTCCAAAGATGAAATGAAGGCAAGGATTATGGCAGCATTAAAAAAGGAAACAGTCCAGAAGAGATGCAGGAGATCCCAAAATCGTCTGTAGGCCGTGGTTGAAGCCAATGGTGATTTTATTGAATAAATTCACTCTTTAGTATTTGAAGATATTTTTGTGTAATATCTGTTAGAATAAGATGTCAGCATTATTTTCATTTTTGCTTAATTTAGATGACAATTTATCCATCGCACCCTGTAATGGATGTAATTTTATTTAATAAGTATGGAGATGCAGTTTTGTTTATAAACTTTAGAAAGGTGGCATTAAATATTGAAAATTGAGATATGCCCCCATTTATTAACTATCAGGATATGATTTTATATACTATCCATCATGGTGTGACTTTATTAATTTTTGTATTTTTAGTTATTATCTAATATCTGGGTGGATTTATTTGTTAAATAGTGTATTTGTGCCACCAAAAATGATGGCAATTGTTAGAAAGTTTTAATATTTGGATGCAATGAAACAAAGGTTTTGAAACAATGTTTTAACATTCAATAAAACAGTTCCATAATTCACAACTAAAATAGAGGCCAAGGAACTGTTTAATTAATGTTCCCTTATGACTAGCTTTCATAAAAAATATTTTTTCTCATATGGCATTTGTTACATAACAATAACATATATTTCATTATATTACATGAGAAAGTTATAAATACACAATGGTAATTATTATATGGTGTTGATTATTAAAATGAATAAGTAATGACTAATATATTTAATAACGTAAGTTGAGTTACCTTCCTTTTTGTTGTAAAGTGTGACACAAAAGATATAAATAAATACATCATTATTATATTCTTTACTAGAAAGATGTGGTTTAATTATTCACAGCTTTAATACTTAACTAAAGGGGTGTGGCTTTAATTCTTAATTAAAAGGGGTGTGGCCTTATTTCTTAACTAAAAGGGTGTGGCTTTGTTTATTAAATACAGGTTGCCATCTCAGACATTAAAATATATTTTTTCATGTAAAAAAAATAAAGTAGAACTTCAAATGAAACAACTAAAATAATTGAAGCAAACAATGTTGTTCGAAACATGGACATCATGGACATCAGTTTCTGTTTTTCTCTTGCGCATACTAAATACAGATTCTCTATCATGAGTCATATCTTCAGTTCAATCTTGAAGAAAACCTTTTAAGCCGAATTATGGGCCTGTTTGAAGCTTACTGGGATTGATGTTTACTAAAAACAGCTTAAGTATGGTACAAGGCAAGGTGACGTGATATGAATTGGAAGACTGTGTGACATCAAAATCTTCCAAATGAGAAGGGATGATGTAGTTGACTAGAAAATCAGCATTCAAAGCAACTTTTTATCTAGGATCGAACATCTACTTCTGTGCAAGAAGTAGATATCCAATTATGAGAAATATGTAAAGAAGCAGACCCCAAATGGAATCATTACCTCCAAACATAAATAAAAGGAAGGCTATAGAAAATATCAGTTTTGCCAAAATACTCTGCATGTGACATGAAGAATTGACTTTCTTATCACACAGTACACAAACTCACTCAATAGAATTTCATTGCCAAATGAATGACTTCATGGGAAAGTGTTCATTCTTGCATAATGTTCCTTTTAATTAATCGCTAAGTTAGGTCAAAACCAGGCAAATGGTTCTTCAGATATTCAAGACACATTGATATATTCCAAAGAGCTTTAACTATGTCACTGTTTATATATAGATATATGTAAACAGTGAAATAGTTAAAGTGTGTGCTACCAGGGGCAGCCCTTGAGTTTGCTGCCACTCAGCCCCAACAAAAAATACATATTGTAGTGACTCATTCCTACAGTTATATATATATATATATATATATATGAAGAAATATAGTCTTAAGGTGGGCTATATTTTATTGTGGCTTAGTATATTATGTTGTTTTGTACTATACCAAGCCATGATAAAATCCACAGATAATGAAGAAAAAGTATACATAGGAGTAACTGAAGGACACGGGAAACAAAGAAATTATGCACACAAAACATCTTTCACAAATAGTAAATACGAGAACAGCACAATGCTTTCTTAGTATATCTGGGAAATTAAAAACAAAATGCACACCACACCAAACATATCTTGGAAAATAAGGAAAAGATCATCAGCCTATAAAAACCAATCCAAAATTTTCAAATTTTGCTTGCAGGAAAAAATAGCTATCATTACCTTCCCAGACCAAAATAAATTATTAAATAAATGATCCGAGCTCATCTTAGAATGCAAACATGAAAACAAATTTTTACTACATTACTTACAATCGAAAACTGAAAAAAAATAAATAAATAAAATAAAATAAATAAACAAAATAACAATAAAATAAGTAAAATAAATTAACCCAAACAAATTACCAAATCACACCCATTAGAATAGACAAAATAGAATAAATAAATAAAAAACAAAATCAATGAACCCAAATAAAGTAAATAATAAACAAATTAACAAACCATTATGATCAAAATATTAGTTAGACTATAAAATCAAACCAAAAATCAGACGAAAAAAACCCAGCTATAACTGTTATATAACAATAAAAAAAAATACTACATTACTTAAAAATCAAAATCCGAAAAGAGTAAATAAAAATATACAGTATAATAAATAAATAATAAAAAAACAAGTAAAATAAATTAATCTAAATTAATCCAAATAAATAAATAAATAAACTAACAAACTGATCCCAATAAATTAACCATTAGAAAAAACAAATAAAGATAATCAATCCAAATAAATACATGAAGTAATAAACAAATTAAAAACTGCTCCCGCCAAAATAATAGTTAGAATAAACTACAACAATCAACCCCAAAATTGAATAAATAGTTTTATCTTCCCAAACCAAAACAAAACTATTAAATAAGCGATATAAACAAATTTTTACTACATTAATAAAACACTGATTAAAATAAAAATAAAAAAATATGTAAGATAAGAAATAAAAATAAAAAATAAAAATAAATAAAAACAAATGAAATAATTTAACCCAGATAAATAAATAAACGACTTCTGGCAAAATAACTGCCAAAATAGACTACCCACAATGCACTACTGACCCGTATATATAAATAGCTGAGAAAAAAACAGCACTTGTGGCCTGATGATTGCGTCTAGCATGAAACAGACTGTGACCTCAATGTTCATATATATATATATTCATACATGTTTCATTAAATAATATAGATAAGTGTTGTCTATATATTTTATGTAAGTTTTTTTCATATAGTCTGATAAGCTTAATAACATTATCATTAAACAATGAAAGAAAATCACAATATTGATACATATTTTTTTAATCCAATCTAAGCTTTCGGCTTACATAAGCCATTATCGAAGATGACAATTACAGAATATATTTAAGCAATACACGAACAAGAAATTGATGATAGTCTTGTTTGTTTACACGGATGATTTCCAAGCAACGATAAACACGTGCATATAAAACGCTGAAAGCAAAAATCGCACAACAGCTCATGAAAAAATGCCGCCTAAATACACACAATATATATATATATATATATATATATATATATATATATATTCAAATTTATAATATATGCATGATCTAAGATGACTACAAAAGTTGCAATTTTGTTTTGATACTTTTGGTATCTTATCAAGTGATTATGTTAACCATGTGTACCAACCCTGTGCTTGTGCGTGTGTGTGTGTATATATATATATATATATATATATATATATATATATATATATATATATATATATATAAACTAGCTTGTGTACCATTATATTATAATGCTCAAATATAGTATGCTTTAAATACAGACTAAACAGATTTAAGAGTTAACAGTTAAAAAGCAAAAACAACATATAGGAAAAAAGTGTAAAAATTCAGACCATCTTTATCTTGGGAATGAAAATTACAACTTTTTACATAGTAACTTGTTTTTTGTTCTTTGATGACATTGTCAAAAAGTATTTCATCTGTCAAATGTCTCTCTATAGACAGTATGGCAAAATTTCCCAACCACAAGGTGCCGTAGGAGATCCTAAGTAATTCTTTATCAGTTTTAGTTTTGAAAAACGTCCCTCATAGGTAGTAATACTAACAGCAATGGTGAGGAAAATCTGCAGTATTATTACTATATTTGGAAGCGAGTTCTCAAGGTTATAATTTTGAATAAACTGCAAAAGTTCAAGGGGACCTTCTTTCCACATTTTTATTCTGTCTTTAATAGCAGCAACCGCAATAAAATGCTGAAGTTTTTTCGCTCAGCGAAGAACTCCTATTTATCAATGTCATGATCGGGATCTATTTGACAATCATATTTATCATCCAAAATATTCAACAGGATAAGGAAGGAATATTTCAAAGCAAGTGCATGAAGCTGTTGAAATCTCAAAGTTGTTTCTTGGATCGCTCTGTCCAGTGAAGAAAACATTTCTCTCCTCAATTCAACATTGTATGGTAAATCAACATCTTATGATCTTTCACCAATCATTTGTTTCTTTTTTTTTGATTGATACTGATACTACACGAATACCACTACATCACTGCAAATTTCTCTGGAATAGTTTACTTCATAACTCACTAGTTTGTCGGTTTTCAACTAGAAATGTTTCTAATGTTCTTGAGTTTTATATCCTTTGGTTTGAAGGTAAATCTATGTCATGAATTTTTAGGTCAGATCCACCACAGGCCAAGAAACCACAAAAATGAAAACGATTGCAATGCACCAAGTAGAACACCAGTATCTGCCCTGGTAGCTGTATTTTCTTCTTCACCAGTTAACTTTTCCAAGGGCATTTTAGTTTTTTTAGAATTGTTTCTTTACAACACTTACAGCTTCTCCCCTTACACTTCATTGAGTTTCTATTATGCACTTGACACTTTGACTAGTGACTCAACTTAGAACATCCCAGCAATGGGATGATGAAAAACAAAACACAAACATTCACACATCCAAAAAAGTCAACATAATTCACTGTAACAGAAGAGTTGCATGGACACCTGCCAAATTCAGTGAGTGATTTGTACAAGCTGCAAATTTTGTTTTTTGATTAATTATCTTGATACATTTCTGAACATCCGTAAGTAGACCAGACATCACTGCAGTATTTTCATATCCTTGCTTTCTACAATTTCAGTATCAATTTGGTCTTTCTCTAATTTTTCCAAAATTATCATTGAAATACTCTCAGTGGTTTCACCTTTTGTTTCAATAAAACTGACAAATGATTCCACAACCTTCAGTTTATCTCCATCGATCATAACAGTGTAAAACTTAGCTCATTTGATCCTTATATGAAATATCAGGAGTGCTATCAGATATCATGGAAAAGTACACAGCTTAGTTATATTAACAAAAACAAGATAATGGATTTATTCACAAAATAACAAGAAAGTAGTTCAGAAGTGATATTCAACAATACAGAGAAATAAAACAGAATTCGTTTAGTCCGTAGTTTAATGTATTTTCATGACAAGAAAATATTCATCCAAGGGTAAAATGTCCCAACACAAAATATTAATAAAAGTTTGTTTACTCACTTGAAGAGATTTGTGGCTTGTGTTGTTCAAAGTAACAAGAGAGACAGTTGAAGTAAATAGGTTTTTCTGCTTGGTGAGAGAGGACTGTTTAAGTCTCGCTGAGTGATTAATAGCCTATAATTGATAGGCAAATATATATGCACTAGTTTAAGTTTCTCAAAATCGAAAGTGAGTACTGTGCTGACATTAAAATGACTATTATTTCAATAACCCTATACAGGCTTATAGCCTACAGCAGACACAAATATGCCACCCTGGGCAGACTGCCTGCTGATCCAGCTATGCCACTGTATATAAGCAATCAATGGCTTGTTTAAAATTATTTCTGAAGAAACAAACTACACGGAATATAATTCCAGAGTTGATCTTAGCAGGGAAATTACTATACACAAATTTAAAACATTTCTTTTCAGATTGCTCCAAAAGCTTTTCAAGGATTATTGTTGGTCAAACAAGATGGCCGTTTCATCTGAAACCCATTTTATTCAGATATTCATTAGTTATATTTGCCAAATGTGATGAAGCATTATCATGCATAAAAATCACCTTTCTGAATGAATCTGGCTCTTCTTATTGAACCAAGGCACTCCATCCTTCAAAACTGTCCGAGCTGACAACTTAACACCATGTGGAACTTGCCAGGAGGCCCATCACTTTACAATCTAAAACATCAAATCACCCTACCTTGTTGATGTTCCAATCTGCATCAACAGTTTCTGCCAGTAGCCATCTTTGCTCCATCTTCATGGTACATTTCAGAATTTGTCAGTAAAAATAAAAACAATTCTGTTGCCTGGTGTATTTCTTTTAAAGGTTGAATGATCAGCTGCACATGTTTGGCCAATAGATTTAGGACCAGACATCTTGTATTTTTTAATATTTCCTGTCTAAAAATTTCATAACTTATCAAATATAGATTTTTTTTTAACTTCACTGTTGACATAGAACATAAATTGGCAAATTGTCAATTGGCACTTATCAGTTTTGCACTGGAACCATTCTGGATCTTCAAGGAACTTCTTCATGGTTCAGTGGTACCTGTTGATCATTTTTAAATTTCCATCATTGTTTTTGTGTAAACTCCAAAGTTATGAAACATTTGTTTTTATCCGTCAAGTCAGCCTTACAATCCATTTTTAAAGTTTTGAAATTGCAATGTAGTTATTAATTTGAGACTGAAATGCATGTTATTTCATACAAATGTTTGTTTGCATCTATGCAGAAAACAGCACTTATCCTTACTGTACAGATAAATGTCATCATTCAGCAAATAAAGCATTACATTTAAATAAACATTAATATATTGATAAAACATGAAATGGCTAATAATCAGATGCTATATATAAAGATATAACACCTATTGATAGATGTAGATAATAACACCTATTGCTAGATAAAAAATTATGAAATTTCACATATGGCAAGATGAGTAGAATTTTGTCAATTAAAATGCTCAGCAGATATCGAGAGAAATAATAAATAAAATATTCACAATACTTATCACTGACCAATTAATGGTTTTGTATTGTTAACACTCTTCAGGGTCAGATAATATTTTATTATTGACAGAATATTTTATTATTGACAGAACATATATATCCAATATTTAATTTTCCATTATCATCATATTGTCATGAGATTAACAGGTGTCAGTATTAAAAAATTTTAAATTAAAAAATTTAGATATATTTAATAAGGATTTATAAAAAATATATATTCTGTTAACCATACAATATTCTGATCTGACTCTGAGAAGTGTTAACACTATCTTTTAGTCAATCATAGATAAGTATTGAGAAGTTTTTATTTAATTGATAACATATATATATATATATATATATATATATATATATATATATATATATATATATATATATATATATATACATATACATGAATAAAAAGATAAGAGGAAAAATTATTCTTAGCTGATGTGTTTTGTTCTCTGAGAGACTTTATTAAGGTAAAATTTTACTTTGATAAAGTCCCTCAGACAACAAAACATGTCGACTAAAAATGTTTTTTCCTTTTTTCTTTTTATTCATTTTGTTTATTTATAGATACATTCTATCTGAAAATGACAGAGAAAGACAGAGAGACAAAGCTAGACTATCTCACAATTTTTGGGAACTCAATGCAGGATCCAACTCACTATACCTGTGAACAGTGTTGTGATAAGCTTGATAACTACTGCTCAACTGTAGAGATACTTTATTTTACAAAGCTCTGTCTTATACAAGGTGTTAACAGTGAACCACCTAATGCGAATCAAACTTACAAGAAAATATAAAGTAATTATTAGCTCTCCATTGGGCACTCTATCATATATAAGATGGTTTCTTAACTCTGTTGAACCAACTTAATAGAAAAATCAATTCTTTTGGAATCATAAATTAAAGCCCCAACCAGAAATCTATTTACAAAAGTTTCTAAGAAAATATTTTCAATGACAACTTACTATTAATAAATATTAATTCTGTTCAATTGAAGATTTATGATTCAGCCAGAGAAATGCTTCATTTCGATTATGAAGATAACTTTTGTTTTTGTATAAATAAATTATTGTTTAATACAAAGTCCAACATTTATTTATAATTAATTTAATGAACACATCCTCTGGAATAAATGTCAATGAATTTCAATAAATAGTTGTTTCTGATACAATAGCAACCATATTAGAAACCATGAGTAAGTGTATTGGAACAGGTCAAAATGAGGGCCCAATCAGTGCCTTTGTAGAAGTCATGTGATACCCTAGGCAGAAACCCCTATATAAAGTTTGACTCCCAGAATCCGGCCACTTCTTCGTTTGCTTTCCTTTGCAACAGGCTCTTAGCCTTGACTCAGTAACCTGTGTCTTGCACCCAGCGTGACGGACTGCCTTTACCCGAACCCCAGACAGCCAGTGAGAAGCAGCTGCCACTATAGACATGCATGATGCCCCACCTGGATACAAGCCTGCAACTCAGGGGAAGCTAGGACTACTACTTAGAAGCCCACTACCACTGTTACAGACTGACCGTCCAACCACTTATGAAGACAAATCAAGCTAAGTCTTCAAACACAATTTGTTTGCATCCACACACATAACCTTTTCCTTTCAACATTTTTTTCCTTGTAGTAAATTAATTGAAATCAAATGGTTGTTGTGTTTCCTTTCTTCAAAAGCTGTCATTCCAATTTGTTTGTATTCACTTAGCTTCAGTTCTGAACCCGTCCGACTTGGTTCTTTAGCCTAAATAATTTGGGGGAAAAAAATCCCCAAAAGTTAGCCTAAAAATGCTGAAGAGTTCCATTTAAGGAGAATAATATCTCATGAAACATTGGATGCATGATAAAACTCTTTGAAACATCATCAAACATAACATGAAATTCATTAAAAAATGCATTTAGTAATTATACAGTTTGATTTTTAATGATTAATTTCTTCTTTTCCTTTATGTGCATGTATTGACCAAGAATATGAATTTTTCTTTGTGACTGAAATTTTAAAAAAGAATATTATAAAAGACAAGTCAATTGTTTAACCTTGAGTTTTCTGATCGATGACAAACTAATTTCACCTTTGACCTTGTAGCTGAGATTTTTCTGTCTTTGATGATTACTGCAAATTAGAGAAATATTCCATGGATGTGTGTGTTTGATAAATGTACTAAGCTCTCCTAAAATCAATGTTTTAGAGAAAGATGTTCATTATTTTCCCATGAATTTCCCATGTCTTACCAGAAACACTGTAAATAATGTGAATTCTGTGTCTTAGAATTGAGCTTTCTGCTTGTTATGATAACATCAAGTGGGATTTATAAACTGTAATTCAATTCTATCTTCAACTTGACTTCCTCTTACTTATTGGAAAGAATGCATTTAAATAATTGTCCACAGAGACATTTCACAATATTCAATGTGATAATGTTTCTATATGAAGAGCTTTAAATTTCTCCAAGTTCAGCATTAGCAGATTAATGTATACTGTCACATTTTGGGAATAGAGCCCATTAAAGGGTTATAGGGAGAAACCTATAATTAATATTGAATTCTTGTGAATCTAGGCAGTGTAGCAGAAAGTGGAATCAGCAACATCATTTCCAATTTCAGACTTGTCTGTTGCAGTTAATATCATTGGAAAAGGTATGAATCTATATTCTCCATCCCAGCTATGGGTTAAATAGTAGAGTAGTCTGGTCTGGGGTGGCAACTAACTAAGAGAAGGAAAACTCTGAATTCCAAACTGTGAAGAAGGCCATGGGAAACCGTTCTATTATCTTTCCCAAGAATCCACATATTAAAGAAGGAGGTTGGAGAGAGTCATGTAGACATCTTAGACAGTTATGGCAGCAAAAATATTAATAACAATTTTTTAAAAAAACCTATAGTACCATATTTTATAATTAATGGTGGCTTTTACAGTGGCAATTAATAGGTTAAACAGAATATCTTGTCAAAGATGGTTTATAACAATCAGAAATTATTCTCTTATTTTTTTGACAATAAATACACTGCTAGTAATCATTTTGACTGGTAAGTAGTAGGTCACTGGGACTAAATAGAGCAAGACTAAAAAATCAACAAAAGGTACAGACAATGACAAAATTATTCATACACTTATCAATTTAAAATATTTTTATCAATTTCTCAGAATCTAATGGCCATATGATGCCAGGTTTTTTCTATGTTAATAAGCACAAAAAAATTAAAAAAATAGAATATAAAACTCAATTTTCAGAACAATAGGTTAAACAAAACAACATCGACAAGAGAATTATTGAAAATGCAAAAAGACAAAATTATTTGTACAGTAGAAAATATCATTTTAAATTGATTGATTCATGTAAGTATAAGTAATTTACATAATTATTTTATTGGTGAAGCCTTCTAGACTATTTATTCAATAGAACATCATGTGGTGCACAGAGTGTCACCATTGTTATTTTTATGTTAAGAACATGACAAGAAAGACAAAAGAGCTTAACGTTGACTTGAGACATAGAATTATTAACTTCAACAGGTCGAGAAATAGTTACAGTACTATTTCAAACTGGTTAGTTATCCCTAGATCTATGGTTAAGTCTATTACAGAGAAGTTTAAACAGTTTGGAACAACAGAAAATTTGTCTGGGTGTGGAAGAAAACCCAAATTATCACTGAGAAATGTATGAAAACAGTGTTACAAGGTTAATATAAATCCAAGAGTTGTTTTGAAAGATATTGCCAAAAGTTTGGATACATTGAGTTTCAGTGTAAGTACTCACACAATACAACATTGTTTAAATAAAAATGGGTTATATGGAAACTGACCATGAGGATACTCACTTCACAAACCATGTCACATTGTTCTTTGGTTTAATTTTTTAATACAAGAAAGGTGAGGCTTTTCCTCACAAAGAGCACACTGGTAACATGAAAACATGAGGCAGCTCGATAATGTTTTGGGATTGTTTTTAACTCAAGGGGGACTTGACAACTAATTGTAATAAGAGGAATAATGAAATCTACAGACTATATCAAAATTCTGGATGAACATCTACAAGTATCAGCACAAAATCTTCATCTAGGTTTGGCGATTTACTTTCCAGCAAGATAATGATCCAAAATATATCTAAATCAGTAACTGTGTGGCTTCAGAAAAAGAAGATTACAGTTCTGCCATTGTCTTCAGTGAGTTAAAACTTGAATCCTATTGAACATCTATGACAAGAATTGAAAATTCGAATAAATTGTCGGTCACCAAAAAACCTACACGACTTACAATCCCAGAAAAGACTTGTTCAAATCTCATCAAAAACTTTAGAAAACAATTGCAGCAAATTATAAAGATGAGAAGCCATACTAATGACGATTAATATTGTGAAAATTATTCAATTTTTTCTATTTTTCATACTGCATGAATAATTTTGTCTTTTCATATTTTGCATAATTTCCCTATCAAATTTGTTGTATTTAACCTATTGCTCTGAAAATTGAGTTTTATTTTCCTTTTTTTTGTGCTTATTAACATGTAAAAGCCTGGCATCATACAGACATTAGATTATGAGAAATGGATAAAAATATTCAAAACTGATGGGTATACGAATAATTTTGTTGTTGACTGTTGATGTGCCTCTCTTTACTACTGTATTAGGTGTGCTAAAATAGACTTAATATAAGAAAAAAGGAGGTTGTTTTTTTTTCAATAAACAAATGTTATATAAAAAGTTTGCAACTGTTTTACATAAGTGGTTAATAAATTTGTGTATGATCCAGTAAGTTTTTTGTGTGTCACAATGTAGTATTTATACTGTTGTTCTGTCAGTATTACTATGTTACATGATGATGATTGTTGTGATGCTGTTGGTGATGATGGGTGTCTTACATCAACATAAGCTGGTTCGAGTTTGTCAATGGATATATTGTCCAATTTTTTTCATTGCACAGAATATTGTTTTTTTTTCATTATGCATAGAATTTGTTGGTTAGCTCTTTCATGGACATGATAAGGAACATTGTTGAATGGTTCTAAAGCTTTTTTTACATCAGTGCAGCTGAGAATGTTCTCATCTTAGTGGAGTGTATCATGGTTGTCATTCAAGTTGAAGGAAGACATTTTTGCAATTCACCAGTGGATTTGGAAGTAGCTCCTCAACCCTAACCCTGGATACACAGAGTCTGTAGCATTGACGACCCTGGAAATCAGTGGTTGTAATCAATGCCAAAGTTGCATGGTGATGCTTTCACTCTTTTAGTAGTGAGTTTTTGATGTCAGGCCTCTTCAATGTTTTCTGTGGCTTGGTTAATGGTGATATGCCAATGCAATCAGTTAGCATTACATTCCTCTAGCTTCTTTGGTTTGATATTGCACCAATGAAGATTAGACGGCTGAAACTTTGTACCATTTCTTTTAGTTGGACTTACTTCCTCTGATTTTTGATTTGAGTTACTTCCCGTGGATTCCTATGTTGGTAAACTGGTCTCATTCTTGCATAGTTTAGTTCAAACATTTCATTTGTTTTAAATTACTAATCCCATAACACACACATATATATATATATATATATATATATATATATATGTGTTTTTAAAAACACTCACTGCTCCTACTATTAACACATTGCTCTTCAGTTACGAATTGAGCACTACTGGCATTTGCATACATTGCATATATAGTACAGTCAAATTTCTCTTTCTCTGCTGTGCTGTGATAGCTTAGGGGTAGAATCTCTGACTGATGCCAAATCGGTCAGGTTTCGATCCCAGTTTGTAGCAACTGGATGTCTAGCAACACTGATGAGCTGTGATACAACAAAACAGGCTTGTATGTGGATGACTATATATATATATATATATATATATATGTGTGTGCGTGTGTGTGTGTATGTATGTATGTATGTGTGGTATTGGAAAATAGCCTTATGTAAATATGGTGTTAGATGTTTAAACTTAGTTTTGCACTATATTTTATCGCTAAGGGAAACAAGCAGTTATTTAACTGCAGTTATATCTCTTCATATGAAAATCCATCGTGATGTCTTTACTCTGTTCTGCTAAAATAACATCCTAACTGAAGTTATCCAGTCAATATGATGCATTTTAGTTCACAATAAGGTACCATATCGCTGCTTCAAATAATATATTAAATGTTTGAAATATACCTCAAAATATAGTCCAAATCAGTGATTCTCAATATGGACCTTTAGACTCAAAAGTGGGCCTGAGAAAATTTTTAATTTGAACCTAGAGTTGGCCTTCTTGAACTGAAAGAGAACAATGTATTGATGGGGAGGGGGAAATTGAAAGGGAAGGATTGATTGGCTCCAATCCGTCACTCTTTGAAAAGCTTGTTCAATTCTTACTTGGTTTTCCCAGCACCTGGTTGGTTGAGGTGGAATTTTCTGCAGCAAATTATGTATTCATAAAGAAATGTAATTTATTGCAGATTGAAAAGAGAGGCGAGTAGTCATTATTCAGGATTTATATTTTCTACTAAATTTTGTTTTTGGAAATAGAATGTATTTCCTGTTACATGGAATTTCTATTTGTGCTTATGGAGGCCTGAAAAATTTTTGACACCAAAAATAGGCCACAAAAATAAAGCTTGCGAAACACTGGTCTAAATGACGTAATTCTGTTGAGTGTTTTCTGTTGATGATCTTAATGTTTACACTAATAGTTTATGATCTGTAAAAATTGTAAAATCTCTGCCCTATAATGTGTGTCAATAATTGTTGATTGTTAAATAACCAAAAGCGATATAGTAAAGATACATAATCTCTTTGAGGAGAGGTCATTTTGCTAGAAAAGAATGAAATAAGCTGAGAAATATTATCACTTATTGTAATACAGCCCAACAGCTATGGTCGACACGTCTGTGGTAAGATGTATATTTTTCATTGTCATTAGTATGCAATCCATTCAGCTAGGGGTAATTTACTAAAGCTATTTTTTTCTCCATGGATTTGGGCTGTTTGAAATTCAGAGTAATGCCTTTATTTTTTCCTTTTTTTCTAAAATGGAGAATGGGATAAGTATATATGAATATGGTGGACTGTGATTCCTGTATTAATTGTTAAGCCCAATGAATTTCCTAAGTTATGGAGCTGAAATTTTTATAGCTAAATTTGCGATAATCCATTTTGTCTTGAATGTTTGTTTAGCGGCATATCAACTCCTTGTGGGTCATTTAATTCTGAAATTTAATTTTCTTAGAAGCATTATTAATTACTCTTACAAAAATGTATTGCTGGTAGTTTTTTACTATGAAAATGTAATGGTAGCATTTTTACTATAAAAAATCATTATACTTTCATAGTGTTTTGACCCTAGTTTGGGGTGTTAACTATTTGTCCATAGCTTTGACCCTAACAGGTCCTACCACCCTGGATCAAGGTGAACCTGGGAAGAACAGCAATTAAGAGGTGGTTCCACGCTTCTCAAAAACTCCCAATCAGAGGCCTTGCTGCAGGATGTAGTTCATTGTCATACCCAGGATGGTGTCTTGAATGAGGATGTTTGATTGATCAACATCCAAGAGATAATTCTCTAAATCTATTCTCAATCCAACTTAAGTGATTCTATTAAATAATTGATATAAGTGTTTGGAATGTTTTGTTTATCAGGTCATGAGTTGATCTGGTAATGTTCCTACTTTCAATCACCTAAAATCACTACATATACACCAGATGAAATTTGACCTTTGGTACTAAATCTATTGGAGATGACCAGGAACTTTTTGAGAGATGAATAGTTCTGTTCTAATCCATACTAAAATTACAGGCAAACATGGACAATTTTTCCCATGACACTGCTTTTTTAACTGTCTTCTCTCTTTGGCAATGTTTATTGCTTTAAATGATGATTAGAATTGGAATAAAACCTAAGTTATATGAAAGTGAATTTATTATATTTTTCTTTGTTTTTGAGACTTTACAACAAAATATTAAACACTATTTATTTTTTGTCTGAATTTCTTGGATGAGGAATTATCATTATTTACACTATGTATATTCAAACTATTATCCTCATCTCTGTTGTTTATATCACAACATTTCAGTGTGAAATTAATTTTTTATTCATAAACATGTACTAAATTATTAAAATATATGAATCAACTATAAGGAAATCCTTATTATTTATCTATTTTATAAAGTTTGACTCACTTGTTAATTACCAGATATTTTGACAACCATTCCAATAAATAATATAACAGTCTAAATAATAAAACTAAAAAAAAATAGTGTTTATTATTTTTGTTTAAATTCTCAAGAAAGAAAATGTATAAATTCATTTTCATATATTTAGGTTTTATTAAAATACTAATCATTGTTTTTTAAAACAAACATTGGTGAATAGTGAAAGTAGTTAAAAAAGCAGTGTCATGGGAAAACAGTCCTTTTGACACACTCTCTTATTGCAAGCACATTTGTCCATGTTTGCAAAACTATTCTTTTGCAAATTTGTTTTCGTTTGATTTCAACTTAAATGGTATAAAGTATACTTGTTGTCCAGTAGTCAGAATGTGAGTTGTTGCCATGTGCTTGACTCTTAATGTTGTAGTTATTGCCCTTGTCTTTTGGTTGTTGTTTAGTGCCACCAGGTGGTGGCCTCTATAAAATGCCATATTGAAAATGTTTCAGTTGTTCAGTTGTCAATATTCAGACTAATATAAGGGTTGCCTTATTGCACCTGATTCATTGAGGATTAACAAATGGTAACAGAACATAGTTAATCTGCAACAGAAATTAAGTGAATTTCCTTTTCTATTTTTCTGTTACTTTTAAAGCTTTGTGACTCTAAGACTTTTAATTTATGTAACAATAGATAATTCTAATACATATTCTTCCAAATGGCTTCTAAGGCTAGACAATGAATCTTTCTATGAACAATGGAAGAAAAGCCTACGTATTTAGAGTAGGTTGACAGACCTTTCAAAACCAAAACAAGCTTTGGCCATTTACCTATCTTTAAGTGGAATTCTGAGATAGACAGTGAAGATTTGGAAATATAGACAGATGTGGACACTATCATCCAAAAACTGGAGGAATTATTTCTGCTAGATAAGGGGAGACTGCAAAATGTTGCCTTTAATAATTTGTACAAATTGTGTAGAGCAGCAGAAACAGAAAAAAAAGGATTTTCTGATTGATTTTGACCCCACCTACTTTAAGTTTACACTGGAAAACATGGCTCTTCAAGGCCCAGTAATTGCATTTATGCTCCTTTCATCTGTAAACCTTCCTGAGAAGGAGGCATACTTAATAATATCGGCATTGAAGGAAGTGTCTTTCAAAAATATGGAGGAGACCATTAAATGTATTTTCGGGCATTCAGTTACTCCTTCAAATATTGATAAATGTAGCCTGAAATAACAACGGAAAGTCAGGATACCCTTTTTACAGATAGATTCTTACATGGATGGGGTTGACCATATACTCATGCCACACAGGATGGTCGCACTTCAACCAGCCAACGTCCTATACAGTTACATGGCTGTAAATTAAATCCTGTGGGTTGCAATAGGCAGATTTCAAGATTTGTCATATATGACTCAAACTTTTATGAATGCCCTCGTTTAATTGTAGAACAAACCTCTGCCTCTACATTTTCCTTACTATAGAAGATGTAGTGACAGGTTCCAATGTGGGAAGATTATTATTGTGCCAGATTGTAATAAAAGATAGTTTATGTCTGAATAATGGTGGTGTAGTATTCTTGTGGAATCATCGTCTTGTGTTAGTGTTGGACTAATGATTGTAGTACTTTCTATAGTTTGCAGTCCATCTGTTTCTTTTTATCTGTCAAGCAACATTTGGTTCAGTAACAGTCATTTTTGATTTCATGCTGTTTACTTCAGCAGTTGAAAGTTTTATCAACCTGGAAGGTTGTGATAAAAAGAAGATTAATTTAATGTAAGGTTTCTGGCTGTGATTCAAACAATAACATTTCCATCAGAATGAATCAAGTCATGGCTCGCCACAGCTTTTTAGCTCTTAGCAATATTTATCCTTGTACTGCATCTCCACAATTCCTTGTTCTACCATCCATTTACACAAGCTTGTTATGTAGGTTAATCAATACCTTTCCTTGATCTCTCTTGCCTTCACAATGTCCTGTGAGTCTTAAATTTTACGGGCCTTCTTTTCTCATGTGAAGTTTCAATTACTTCTTTCTAATTTTATGTCTAATTCTTCGTTTTTGTTTCCATTTTTTCAAAACTTCCTTGTTGCTCACATGATCCATCTATGGTATTCTCAGCATCCTTCTGTAGAACCACATCTGTTGCCTTAAGTCTTCTCTTCATCTGTGATGATATTGAGCATCTTTCACTACCTGTTGTATCCTTAAAAAGGTTACAAACAGACAAAATGTGGTACTCAAGTGGAAGGAACAGCAACACGGGCATAGATGGGAGAGAGAGAGGTTTATTGTAAAAGAGAATACACCACTGAAGACAGGGAGCCGACTAACAATTTCCAAAACATGTCAGACAGACAAACTTTGGTATGTCCTACATATATTACTGATATAGTCAGTTCACAATAAGTAATAGGGAGAGTGGAACATTCCATTACAACACTACTATATATTAAGACTGAAATTATATAGTATTTCAAAACTCTATTCTTTGTTTCTAATGAAATTTTCCTGCTATGTAATGCACTTTATAGTCTTTAGAAGACATTTTGCTATTCCAATGCCTCTTCGGATTTTGGTATCACATTTTCTGTCATCTGTTAAATCATACCTCAGATATTTAAACTTCTGTAGCTCAGATCTTGGGCTTTTTATGTCACTAAGAATCATACATTCTGTCTTGTTTATAATCGATGGTTAGTCCTTTCTTTCCACTTTCACTTACCAACTTGTCTAGGTCCTGTAGTTTTTATTTTTTTGTCTATCATCAGAACTATCATCTGTGTATCATATATTGTTAAGACTGCTCAGCAATAAATCCTGGTAGGACCTTCAGTTCTCTCAGAATAGCCTTGCTATAAAGACTGAATAAATCCAGTGAGAAGATACATTCTTGTCTTATGTCGCTTTCTGTTTTTGTGGACTTGATCAATATTTTTTCTATTGGTTTTCTGGTGGTTAACTGCCAGTAAATGTTCTGGATTATTCTAACAACCATCTTCCTAAATAAATAAAATTTTTCTAGCAATTCAAATAGATATTTGGTCTGTATCTTATCAAAATGCTTTTGCCTAATTTATCGAATATCTTTCTCCACTTGTCTTGCACTTTCTAAAATTAATAAATATAGCATTTCTTGTTCCAGTATTGTTGATAAAACATCACTTGTGCTACTTCTGGTCTAATTCTACTTTGATTTCTGTTCATCAGAAATTACATTATTGTAGCAAAAAAGCTTTAAACTTTTCATTGCAACCAATGCCTGCAGTTTCAGTTTCTTCTCATTCACTGTCCACAACAAGTGTAGCCAGTTCAACACAAGATTTATCATGTATAAACTACAACTATTATGGCACAGAGCTGAAAAGAGGGAATGGGTTGAGTTTGGTTGACATTATCTTATACCTAGCTAATCAGATTCACAACCCATTCATTGGTTACAGTTTGCACATCCACCCCAAGAACACATTCATCATCATTCAATCCTACATATACCGCAATACTGCACACACATACACAGGGAACTTTAAAAAACACCCTATAAGATAGCAAGTTCAACACAACAATCCTGTCGTCATGTTCTTCCCGTTTTTATGTATCATTGGCAGCCAAAATTTGCTTAGGCACAAAGATAATCTCACAAGAGATAATCTTATTCTGGAATCTAGCTATTTTAAATATGTAACCCAAGAAGCTGACATTTAATTTTTCTTTTTAACAGTTTACACATGAGGCACATTCAAATTTTTGCGCACACTGGAGGGAAGTTCAGTATCTGTCTATATTTCTGAGATGAGGCATTATGTACACTATTTACATTATTCAGACTATTGTGTCCTCATCTTTGTCGCCATATTTATTACAATTTTGTAATAAATATGGTGACAAAGATGAGGACAATAGTCTGAATAATGTAAATAGTGGAGGGAAGTTATTTTATTTTTTATTTTATTCTAGAATTGCAAAAAATACATGCAACCCTGTGGCTATTTGCCCTCTGTGGTAGTTCACTACAATTATGAGCTTGGCTATATGGTTTATTTAGCTGATTTTTGATGGACTTTGTATTACTTTTCATCTATCTTCTGAGCAGTGCCATGAAGATAGATCTGCCAAGATCATGTCATGACTGTCATATATTTCATTTATTATTTCTGTTCTTTTGTTGATACTGAAATTATCTAAGGCTGGGAGTATTTCTGTTACAATTCCATCTAGTCTTGTTACTTTGTTTCCATTCATCTTCTCCATTGTCAATCTTACTTCAGATTTTAATATTTCACGTCCATTCACATTTTTTTTTGCATTGCAGATTTCTTGTTATGAAATAGTTCTTCAACATATTCATTCCATGTTTTAACTACTTCTTCCTTTTCTATTGAGTGTTCCTTCCTTTGATTTCATCCAACCTCTTGATGAGGACATCTTTTGTTCTATTAATTGTGATATTCTTTTGAGCATACTTGCCTTACCATAATGCCTATTCTTTTTTATTTCTGCATACTTTTCTTCATCCAATTTCTAATTTCTGTATTCTGTACCATTCCTTGGAATTGTTTTTTGTCTCTTTTTCATTCTCTCAAAAATTTAATGTCATCTCATTTTGTTTTCCTTAAGATGATCTCATTCACCGATGTTACTAGTGCATCATCTCAATGTGTTCCACTGTGAATTTTAAAAGTCATTCAAGCTATATTTGCTTTTAACTCTCTCAGTATAAATCTATTATCATTGTGGGTCATTCAAGAGTCTTTTATATTGTAGTTTAGCTTTTGCTTTTATCTCTAACTTTCTGAGGTTTTATATGACTGGGAATGTCTCCTTCATGTCCATAAACATCTTGGATGATCTTGAAACCATGTGTTGGTTACTATTTTGTCATTTGCAGTTCGTGATTAGACCCATCTTTCGATACATTCATTATAGGTTCCTAGTCCAAACTGGACAACTATTTCACCATCTTGTTCCTTTCTGTCTCATATGATAATATTAATTTCCTTTGATTTTCAGTTTTAGCATTATCCAGGGGAGCCATGAAAGCTATCATTTTCTCCCACTACACTTTGTGTTGTTGATGACTCTCAGCTTTTGAAGTGGTAGAACATTAATCCTGAGCAGGAAAGAAAGGGTGAAGCCCAAAATGAAATATAAGATGGAAGATAGAGAGAGACATTTCCATTTTCTCCACAAATCTCTTGTTTTATTTTTTCGGCATGAAGATATATTTTTTTCTTAATATAGCACACAGCTTGACCAGTGCTGCAAGAGTATGGCCTTCAATCTTCCAGTGCTCTGAGATCAAAAACACAATGTGGGCAGAAAGTGTGTGAATTGCAGTGGCCAGTGACCAACAACCAGATTGGACCAGTGTCAGCATTGACTAGCACAGAGTTAAAATGTCATCCTAAGACCCTGAGGACTGGACCACTAAACGTGGTTACACCAACAGGTGTAGGTGGTGGTAAAAGGTGTTACAAACAACTATAATTGACATATGAAAAGGCTACCTTTTCAGCTTAACTAGAATTCTGTCAAACAGTTGATAATATCCCAGAACACATTTCTTCATGTCTTTGTCTAGTAGTAGTCATAATTGTCTTTGGGTTTTCTCTCAGCCGCATATATGCACCACACCCAGCCAGTTATGGAACCCTTACTTGCCAATCAGTGATGCTCTAGTCTAGAGTTTTTCAGTGGATGCCATGAAGAGAAGATGCTTCCCAAATGTATGAAAAACAACATAACATGGTCGGATTGTGAGTTAGGACAAACTTTTGTAATATATGCTAGCTTTCCTTTTCAGGGTTAGAGAGAAGTTATGTAATATATTTCTCTACTTTATTAGCATATTATCTTTCTCAGAAAGAAAACCTCAATTTATGTTCTTCTGACTTCTCCACAGCCATTTTTTATTTTTGTATTCAATGTTTTGCTAAATGTATGTATCTAGAACAGCTATCATTAAAGCTGTCAGTCAATATTTAGTAAACCCAACATTTTAAAGAGGATGAAGAAATATATATTAATTATCCCATAATCTAAAACAAATGAAGTCAAAACACTATCTTAGAAACAATATTTTTTATTTAATTCTACAATTCATCTTTTTTTATTATTCAATAATTCATCTTTTTTTATCATTCAATAATTCATCTTTTTTTATCATTCAATTCTACATTTCAAATTTATCAATTAAATCAGAGAGAGGACTGAATGGATGTCTTCATGGAGAGATCAATTTACAGGGTTATATGTGCATTTAATTTCATTAAATAGTAAAAACGTTTTTTTCTGGGTTTAGATTATTTGCCGAGGATTGGGTTTCCTTTTCATGGTGGTGAGAATTAATAAAGAAAATTAGCACACACACAACTCTTTTCCCATCAAGTGAAATAAATAAAACCAAAGAGGCGTTTACTCTGCTGACATCTGATTCCACAATTTCTGGTAAAAGAGTTGGTTTACACTCTTCGCTTGAGCTAAGATACAAACTTTGGCACCTCTATTGAAACTAGATATCTACATCCTTTGCTAACTCTGATTCTAAAAGAGGCTAACATACTGAATAACTTAACTCTTTTCCTTAAAACTTATAGAATGCTGTTTTTGTATCCGATTCTCCCATCACAAATATGACAGATATGGATATAATGTCAATGGAAATTATTAAAGTTCTTGCATTTATAGAGATAATGGTTGCTGGCTGATTTGAATTTTTGTGGCACATTTCAGTTCAAAACAGATAATTACTTCAGACTTTCATATGCTTTCAGCACTGCCACCGCAACCAACTAGTTTGGAAACATCAGGTTTTTATTTTAACAAACCAAAAAATATGATTAACTCAAAAAATCTTTTATTACCACTTAGGAAAAGACAAAAACTAAGCTTCTTCCTTTTAGTTTTTCTTAAGCTTATCCATGAAATAAAAATGATGGTGCTTGAGAAGGGTCGAGATATCCAACAAAATGGGAGTGGGAAGGAGTTGGTTAGATACTACTTGACAAAAACCCAGCCAACAAACATGACACCAGTTTGTGCTGTGGCCAGGAACTTCATGTTGGATGAAATAGGAACCATAGCTGACAAATTTGTAGGGATACAAAAATAAATTAACTCCCTTTGCTTGAATGATCATGTGATGGCCATTGAGTAACATCAAGACATAAAGTGACAATGTGAAGCCTGAAGAAGAAGGTTGCCATAAGCCCAGAGCAGTGGGTTTTACAGGGAAAACCACAAAGCCTTACCAGATTCATAGAGAAACCACTCTACTGCTAGATTTCCCTTCAGTAAATATTCAAATACTTTCTCTTTTTGTCCCATTTTGACACTGCTTGTTGTTGTATACATGTGTTATAGTTTCTCTGTATAGGACATGTGTAAATATGTGTATACACTTTTGCATATGACTTAGCAGTATAAAATGGTCTTTGAGAACAAAGCATATTTGTCATTCTCTTTCTTTCAGCTATTCCTTTCTGTCCGTGTATTAAGGTATTATATCATGGATATAAAAATGTCCATGATGGGAGAAAGGTAAACTGGGAATATTCCTTTCTTCCATAGCTCACCCATTATCTGGTGCACCTGACATATTAGTAACATTAGTACACCATTACCTTTCATGAAGAAGAATAGGCTGCAAAAGACATATATAAGCTGCACCACCCCCAAAACCAGAGTTACTTCTTGGAATCTATTATATAAAATCCAATAGTTATATTTATTTTACAAAAAAATCAAAATATATAACCCATGGTGTCATGAGCCAGATAAAACTGTATAAAATCTAAGCAAAGTTCAGGTCAGAATCATCAGCCCAATGTCTAATAATGTTTTACTTTAATTACAATTTTCACAAAGCTATTTTCTATATTTCATATGACATCCTTACTTAGCTAATTTAGGAAAATTGTCATGGATGCGCTTGTATATTGCATCCTCTTCAGAGTTGGTTCCACAGAGTAGCAGCTCATGGAAAGAAGGTGTCTGAGTGGAACTTACATCTCACCAATGAAATATGAAACAAATGAGAGTGGTTCCCTACAATCCCTGCACACAAGCCACAAATCTGCCAGTAGGTGGCATGCTAACTAGCATTTGCAGCTGGTTGCCTGCTGTTGAGCCACTGGTGTGTTCATTTTAACAATGTTACCACTGGCGGATCGCTGAAGGCCCACTGGTGACTGCTACTAGAGGACCGGTGGTATTGCCATTGGTGGCTTGCCAGTTAGCCACTAGCAGCTTGTGTGTAGGGATATAAGGTCTCATCTGTGGAAAAGGGGTTGTAGAGTGGAAAACAATTCATTACCCACATGGCTACATAGATGCTTTTAGACTCTATTGAGTCTGAAAACTGGGCAGCTCCTGTCCATATATGGCAACAGTGTTCCATATTCAGACTGATCTGGTGCTTGTAAAAATAGAGCATAGTAAGAGGAGTCAGATACTTGCTGGAGCAGTACAGAACTGACCATTTTTCCAGCATCTTTAGGAATGGATTGTATGCATGAGTTTCACTTGAGGTGTAAAGTGAGCTTAAGTCCCAATAGGCACTCAAGGCATATTTAAGAGAAGGTAATGTCTTACAAGATTAAGATTTGACTGAAATAGAATCCTGTTGATAATGAGTTTTGTGTTGAATACAAGTTTGTCACAAAGCCATTCAAATGTATGTTGATGATATATTTGTTGCAAGTGTCAAGAAATATTTGTTCAATTTGGGATAAAAAATGGAACATGAGGCATGAGTGATTAGTTTGGAAGTCAGTAGGGAAGAATGGTGAATGATGTTGGAAACAAGGAAGCAAAGTCCATTATTTACATTATTCGGACTGTCCTCATCTTTGTTGCCATATTTATTACAACGTTTCGGCCATTGTACGCTCCGACCTTCTTCGGTTGGAATGTCGAACTGAACCCTTTATTTCACTCACTGAGGTAGACTGTTCTAGTTCCACGTGCTATGTTTAATGTCAGTTATCAGTTATGAAAGTTCTCCACTGCCTTACACTCACATTCTTTGGGTCCTGTCACTGGATCTAACCAACGCCTTTATCCACTGCACCATGTGTCCTCGAGGGCATCTGTGTATGAATTTCTGGGTATTATAAACCTAATGTCTTCAGCAACCATTTTTACCAGTGCTCATATTGTAATTTTTTCTGTTATCATTACAATTTTTACCAGAGCTCATATTGCAACTTTGTTGTTATTATCGGCTGAAATGTTGTAATAAATATGTCGACAAAGATGATGACAATAGTTCGAATAATGTAAATAATGTAGATAATACCTCATCTCAGAAATATAGACAGGAAGCAAAGTTGTTGAAATTCCTGCTTTCATAACAAGAAGATATGTTCTTTTTCATGAGTAAGTAATGTTTGAAGCATTTCTTGCTATGTGCTGATGACGGGGGATCATAAAACATGGTAATTAATTCACATGCAGAACTTAAATGCTGGCATCAAGTAACCCCATATTAAGTACACATCCGAAAACCATGGATGTCCTTTTTCCAATAATATTCCTAACCTTCCTTCATTGCCTTGGATCTCAGTGGGCTTGGTGATCATCAGTCACTAATGTCCAGTTCAATTGAAGACCAATGGAAAGTTGTACCTACTGCTGCGTGAATACATTTGATTCTTTCATTGAGACTGTCTTGGTTCAAATTGAAGTAACAACAGCCACTGACACCAGGGTCATTTTATTAACACTCTGCTTTGACGATTAATATTTACTTGCCCATCATTTTGCAATTATGTTATCCTTAACTATACCAGCCAATGAGATACACAAATATGATGTTTGGTTAATGGGCATTGACATAATACCTTCGCTGAGACCCGAGGAAAAACACGACATTTATAAAATGGCAGCTACTGAGTAAAACTGACACAAAAGTGGTGCATTTGAATTAAAGAGTGTCACTGTGATCAGCTGCAATCCATTGAGGGTGATGGAATCCCACAGAACAATATTTGAACCTTTTCAAACATGTTGGTGGACATCAATAATACATCTTCCGTGAGTGAGGAAGAAGTCATCCTACTGAACTTGGTAACATTTTGTAAAGCTTTTTGGGTGAGTGATATGGTTGGTGATGAGTGCAGCTTTGATAGGGCTGAAAAACTGTTCTACATTGAAACTACAAAAGAGTACTAGACAGAGGAATTCATCTCAACATTCTTATCAGGGTCAAAAAATTAAAGGGAAGTGTATTTACAACAATGTACCACCTACTAAGACAGATTAAAAACCATGGCACCAAATGGTGACTACTTATTTCCAAATGTCTACGCTTTCAATCTATAACTAGAGACAAACATCTGCTGGGAGTCATATTTTAGCTTCTTGGCAAAATGAAAGAGTTGACTGGATTGTTTGTCAGTGATTGACTTTTATGGACAATTTACTGGTGCTAAACTTTTATTCCTCATTGTTCACTAGAAGTTTTGTTTGTAAAAAAAATTTATGTTGCTGAATCAGCTTCAAGAGAAAATAATAGCTATAATGACAAGTGTATTAGGCAAAGGTATTGTGCTAAAAAGCAACAATAATAAGATAGAATAAAAGTAATAATAAAATAATAGTAATAATAAAGAGTGTCTTTTGGCACAGTGTTAGGATAAACACAAAATATGATGTAGTAAAACTAGTAATAATAAAAATGCAAATTTATCTTTTGAAAAATTTTATTAAAATTGAACTTATAATTAGATGATACATATATTTAATGTTAAAAATAACTAAGTATATATATATATATATATATATATATATAGTGTATAGGTATTGCAGGGAGTAAAAACATAGTGCTTGATGTAAAAGGACAAAACTAAAGTATATATTAAACAAAAATCCTATTTAGTTTTCACTTGATGATTACTTTACTCATAAAACTTTTAGTATTGTCCAGTAAAGAATAATGATATAGTTTGTTTTTTTTTCTTATATAACCAAATGGATAAATATAGGTAAATGTATGACCAAGCATATATATATATATATATATATGCTTGGTCGTACATTTACCTATATTTATTCATATTTATAAATTCAACTCAATTCAACACACTATACTGCATAGATAAAATGCACAGATGAATTACTAAGCATGATAATCCCCTAAGACAGGCATGTGGACGCATGCTAAGACTAAAACAATGCTGAATTCCATGTTGCTGAATATGTGAAGAGAGTAAGCATCTCATGGGGTTAAAACTCATAACAGTGAAGAACTATAACGGTGATTGTTAGCAAGTCTAATAGCTTTAATATTGTGTATGCAATCTGATCCTTACTAAATACACTATATACTTGTAGTCTTAAGCCAGATTAAATTTAGTTCACACTTTGGTATTTCATTATGTAATGGTAAATGAGTGACTATAGCAGCCCATTCTTGTGAGTCTGATTCTCTTGTTGTGAGATTCTCAAGGCTTTCTTTTTGTGAGTTTCATTCTCAAAGGTGTTCACTCATTGAAAATTCAAATCAAGATGGCAACCTCTAACATGTTTTAAACTAATTTAAGACTGGTAAAAAACCTCACACGCTATTATTATGGTGCGATGACTAGCATATTCATCACAAATATTTACTACTATTATGTGTTCCTCTTTCCTAGGTGTTCAACAAATATACCCTTGTGCCAGACTAAAATTTCTAATAAACAATAGTTTTTTATTCTAAAAAGTTCTTTCAAGATCTACCTTAGTTCTTAGAGGTCACTAAGTTACAAAGTTCTTAGATATATTATTGTCTTGGAAAGTTCTCTCTATTTTAGTTAGTTCTTCAAGATATCACTGTCTGAGAGATTCCATAGTGACCAATATCTTTTAGAGAGTCTTGTGATCTTTCTAAGGTATATTCATAAATATCCATTTTTAATTATATAGGAATTTTTCATTCATAAAAAGTGACTTTCTCTTGAGAGATAAAAGAATTCAAATAAATTTATAAAAATAGTTTTCTTTTATTCTGAAAAGTTCTTGGAGATCTACCTTTCTTAGAAGCCACTAAGACCTGGATCTTCTTGAAAATATTTTCTGTCCTAATTCTTGGAGATCTTAGGGAATTCTCAGAGAGCTTTATATCTAAAAGAGTTCTTGGAGATCTTTCTAACATAATTATTTGAAAGTTCTCAGAACACTATTTTAGAGAGCTCTTCTTGAATCTCTGTCTAAAAGGATTATGTAGTGATCTCTTTTAGAGAGTATTGTGATCTCTCTGTCTTTTAAAATACTTGATGCTCTATCTTAGGGAAGTGGAAACTACCATTTTCAGATAATATTTTTACAAAAAAAAATGCTTTATAAGTTGGTTAGTATAGAACTTTTCAGAATGCACAGGCCCATTAGGATCAAAGAGTTAACTGTCAAAGTTTTCTTTCATCTATTTCTTTCATGTAATCACAGTATTACTGATACTTTAGTTTGCAGACTTGTAAGCTGGTGTGCAGTAAGCACAAATCTTTCTATTGATGGAAGAATCTGACGTGCATAGAGAAAACCTCCAACTAAGATCTCTCCAAGACAATAGAAAATAGCTGCTTGAGTAACACAAAGAAAAGTACACCAACATTTTTCACTACTAATCATCACAAAAGGAAGAACCTTTGTAGAAAACATTCTGATGATTTTTTTCTACATTTTTAAAAAAAAATTGATCTATAATTTCCACAACAAATTTTCATAGTTTTTATAAGTGTTGTGGGAAAGCTTTAATACATATTATTCATAAAAGCAATTGAAAGCTCTCTAATTAAATAATGTCTTAGTTTTACTGTGTTTTTTATTTTCCGATTCAGAACAATTTTTGGTAAAACAGGAACCAGTTTTGCAAAAAAAATTTGGTGATTTAAATTCTTCAAAGAATTCTGCTTTTAACTAATATAGTCACTAAAATTATCATGTTGAATTATTCAGGTTTTCATAAAATTAAGTAAGGGGATGAAACACATAAAAAAAAATTTATTTTTACCAAGATTTTGTAATAAAAAAATTCAAAAATAATTTCATTCATTTGTGAATAAGTCCTAAAAATTTAATTAAAATCTGACAATTATTTCATTTTTGCAAGAATTTCCAAATTAATGTGTGTTGCCACAAAAAAGAACCTAAAATTTGCTAAAAGTTATTACATGATGCTAGAAAACAAAATTTTTAATCAAAATTTCAAATGTTCTAATAAGGAGTAAAAACATTAAATATTCAAAAAACACTTTGATCATTCCTCTTAACAATAGCAAAGATTTTGATGATAAAACTATGTTTTCATCACAGTATGCTGAGTTTTTAGCGATTTCATGGAGGTATCTAATTAATGTCATTTGCTCCTTAACAGAATGTAGCCACTGGCAAACAGGATATTTTTTTCATAGTGCTTACAATAACATTGTATACTAGAACATTTTTATTTTCTAAAAAAGTGTTGTTTTTTTTGTAGTTATCATAAAATATGCTTTTTCTACCTACTTATTTTATTAATGTATATTCACTGCTATAAGGTGACCACTTTGGAACACTAGGTACTGAAAGCAACTTCCAATAATCCAAAATGCATTTTAGGTTTAAATAAACCCAAAGGGTTGATAAGCCATAAAAAATGAGTCAATCCCTCAATCAATCACTGCTATGTTTGATGTTGGGGGTAAACTAGTACATTAATCATTAAAAGTTTTGATGTTTATTTTAAATTTTAAAAGCAACACCATCCCAATATTTTTCTCTATTAAATACCTCCAAAAAATCAGATTTAATTGGTTTAAACTTGTTAACTTTTGTATGCAACTTCTTTTTCTCATTTCTGTTACCCAAGGAATGACCAGGTGGTCTATTACCCCAAAAAGGCACCAATTTATTTACCAAATAAATTCTGGTCCTTTTAGTCTCGAATGATTTGTTACATGTCAGTGTAAAGTCTTTTTTAAACTGGTAAATGTGAGATAGATTGATCAGAATAATTACAGTGGGGTTTAATCTTGTCTGAGACAAGACATTAAAGAGAAATTAATATAAAAACCCGGTACCATTTATCTCAACAATTCCAGACACATTGCAGCAAAAGCTTTCTTTGCTGAACATGATAAACATTAGAGATCACATTAGAGATTTACTGACAAAACCTTCCAGAAGTTTGTTTAACTCATGAAATGATAACTGTTCTCTTGAAAATAACAAAATAAATAATATCTCTTATGGTTTAGCAGCAAACAAAAGATGCCAATATATGCAGCAGTTATGGCTCTTGTGGTTCAAAATATCTGACTTCTAGGAATAATAGGAATTACAGCTTTGGGGCATAAAAGAAATTTAGGAACAATTCAACTCTGGAAACTGTAGATCTCTTCCTCAAAGTGTGCTTCCCCATTACACTAAGAGGGTTGGGCATCGGGGCTGTCATAAAAAAGGCAGGTATCTATGTATATACATTACTGCCGCTTAAAAGTAGTGAAAACATTAGTTTAATATCATTTGGCAAAGAATGCATTAAAAGTGATCACTTTTTTCAACAATGGCTTCCTTCTGTAAGACTAAGAGCACAAATATTTATAAATAAAAGACATATGAATAAAGAAAAAATGAAAACTTGTCTTAGCTGATGCATTTTAGTCCTCTGAGGGACTTTATCAAGGCAAATGCAAAGATTTTATTTTGTAACAAGTATTTATATACAAAGGTAAAAATGTTATTGGTTTTTGCAAATTTTGAGGTATAGGAACATTTATAAATATTCATCAGGATAACTTAAAAGCCAAGCAAGTTATGGCGGACAGAAAGTGATACAACTCAATATCTAATAAACAAAATGTTTTATTTTTATATATGCAAATTAGTATCTGTCTATATTTCTGAAATGTAATTAATTACACTACTTACATTCTTCAAACTGTTGTCCTCATCGGCATTGCAATATTCACAATGTTACAGCATTCTTCAGGTGATTGGAATTTCAAACTGAACCATTTATTTTATTTGGGGTAGAGTGGTATAGTTCCATGTGCCATGACTCTTCTGAATGTCTCCGTACCATTTACCGTTTAACTCATAACTCTTTGGGTCAAGTCACCAAATTCGACCAATGCTTTTATCCACTGGGCTATGTGTCCTTGAAGACATACATCAGTGTATGAATTTTTGGGACTTATAAACCTAATGTCTCAGGAGCCAATTTTTATGCAGAGCTCATATTACACTTTTGTTATTACTGTTTTTTCTCTAGCATTCCATATTACTGGTTTCCATATTGTATTCATTTCTATGCTTGGCTGGTTTAGGAGATTTAGTAGCCTACCATATGTGATGATTCCTTAAGTTTCCGTATATTCCAGTGATGTCCTCTGTCTATTATTTCAACCGTATCCCACAGCGGCAGTAATCTCCCTTTTCTCTCCATATATGGTCAGCTACACCTAATATTTCCATTTCCCCTCATGTGACAGCTTTACGATGTTCCAGCAGTCTTACCTTAAAAGGGCGACTGTTTCTTCTTTATATTTCGTACTACAGCTGCATGGGATAGTGTAAACACAGTTCTTAATCATGCTCTCCTCTATTCAGGGTCTTACTCGGAAGAGGTGTCTGCAAAGTGTTGAACCACTTTTGAAGATTATCCTGATGTTATATAGACCACAGAACTTTGTATGTTTTCTGATAATTCCTTCTCATAGAAAACAGCCTTGGTCTGCCTACCCTGAGTGTTATCTTCTTGTACCCTTCTAACCCATTTTGTTGGAGCTGTTGCCATGTACCAAGGGTAGTTGTTATGTTGTAGGGTACTGCTTATACTGACCATTTTTTGTTCATATGTCTCTGAGTTGCCACATGACTTTTGCTCAGTGTCATAAGCAGTAGATGACCCCTTTCTTTACACTCTATGGGTTGTGGGAGTTGAAGCTGATATATTGTCCTGTGAATATTAGCTTGTGGTATATGGATGTCTCTGTTTGAGATTATTCCTGGTGATAATGGTGAGCCCTTTGCTAAGCCTTCATCCTGTCAATATATGTCTGGTCCAATTACGAAGTGTGTTGTTTGTGTACAGAAAGTCATCATCTCCATCAGGTCATCTATTGGTATACTGGTCCATTCTCCTAAGGATGAGTCCAAGGCCAGTCTGTCATTGACTACTGATGGTACCTCCTCTGTGGGTACTTTGGTGAACAAACTCAATACATCCAGGCTCACCATCTGGTTGGATTGGATGGGAGCATCTTTGATCATTTCCACAAAGTGGGTGGAGTTTCAGACATACTAAAAAGGAGATAACTGATACCGAGACATCCAGAAGAGGCATAAGCACAGAGAACAATCTGTCATGGTGGATGAAATAAAGGGTTTAGTTTGGAATTCCAATCACCTGAAGAAGGCTGGAGCATACAACGACTGAAATGTGAATATGGCAACAAAGATGAGGACAACAGTCCAAAGAATGTAAATAGTGTATATGCAGATTATTATTTAAATTATTTTAGTTTGGGATTAATTCATGTGTTGTATATTTTGAATAACATGAGGTTATTATGGATTTAAACGTTTTCATTTAAAATTATATTTAAATATTTTTCAAAATTATATATTTCTATCAATCTTAGCTCAGTTTTGGGGCAATGCTACAACTGTTGGGCAACCAGTGAGGATTGAACTCACTTTAGTAGTAACTGAATGTGAATGTAATGAAAGGTTTGTAAAACTGTATTTTCTTATGGCTTGTAATCAATTCCTGCAATCTGTTTCTTTAAGTCAAACACCCAACAGACCACAACATGTGTCTCCTGTTCACTACAGCAGTCACCATTCTCCCTGTCACCTTGTTATTCACTTTTTATTTAGGGATCTGTTTTAAATGAGTGACCCAGAAAGCTGACATTTTTTTCTCCTTTTAGGACTGTTTATATGTGAGACATATTCGAATCCGTTTTCGTCCTAGAGGTAAGCCATTTTCTCTCATGTTACACTGACTATTGCAAAAACTGCATGCAACCCTGGGCCTTTTTACCCTCTGTGGTAGTTCACTACAGTGAGATAATTATTGTTAAATTTTATTTCAATGTAAGGTATCCAATTATTAAACTGTACTGATAATAATCAAATTTCAAGAAAAGTTAAGCTAAATTTTATTACTTAACATTTCTGCTGTTGTTGATGTACTTATACAATTTTATGAAACTTGCCTGCTGTTGATGTACTTATACATTTTCAAGATATGTATATAAACTTACACTGCCTGCTGACAATATATTTTCAAAATAAGTATATGCCTTTAGGCAACTTGCATTATGTGCTGACAACTCACACTACATTTTCAAAATATATGCCGTTATGAAACTTACATTGCCTGCTGACAATATATATATATATATATATATATATATATATATATATATATACACACACACACACACACACATTTTCAAGATGTACACCTTTACTGCTGTAGATGGATATATATATTTAAAAGACATATGAATACATTTTCATGAAACTTACATCACCAACTGTCACTATATACATATATTTTCATTTTTATAAAACTTATAGTGCCAGCTGTTGAAAAACACACAAATACATATATATATATATATATATATATATATATATACTTTCAAGATGTTTGTATACAGCTTCATGAAACCAACACTGTTATCAAAATATGTTTTCAAGGCCTACTTCAGTCAGTTACGCGCCATGCGCGATACATGTGTAAGCAATCATGTATCTTTTGATACATGACTGGTGAGGCAGATTTTTTCCCGCAGTGGATTGCCTTTTCATTCTGTGGTAGACCAGTTGCCATCCAAGGCTATAGAACCCGGTCTGTCCTGCTATTTATCCATAGCTGAGAGGAGAAGAGGAGGATTCGTGCCTTTCCTAAGGGTATTAGCATGTAAGTGAATGTAATGGATTTGACTGGAATTCGAACTCGGCTCTCCGATTCCTCAATCTGAGCCGCTATCCATTACTCCACCGTTCTTCCCAGACCTACTTACAAAACTTTATAAAACTTACATTCATTTATTCAGTTAGCGCATTCTGTGCCACTGTGATTTGTGCTCCCCTCCGTCTCACAAATGTAGTTTGTGGTGGAATTCAAGGCAGAATAGTGCAATGGCTTATTTGTTCTTTTGGCACTGGGATGTTAAGATTACCCCGTCCCTCCTCCCAGAAGTTAAAGAGGCAAGACCTACAAGGCAACAGGTGCTTTGAGTTCTGAGTTTTCCTTTTCTTAGACTGGTGATGGTATATGGAGGCCATGCACTACCCAAAATACATGGCTTCATTCTTGGTCATACTGACAAGATCCAAAGTAATACAGAGTATTACATTTGGGGACAGCTTGGCTTCAGGAGTTGCTAGAAAGTCATGTGTTGACAGTCACACAACTTTTGGGGCTTCAATCTGGGTTTTCTGTCTGGATTTACTTCCACAGCCATTTCCGTGTTTTGGATATGATTACATGGCAGTGGAGTTTTAAAATCAGGGTTTTCCTTCCCCTAGATGGACTACCTTCTTGGGCTGTTGAACTCTATCTACCCAAAAAACTTGCATTGCTTGCTGCCAATGTATATACAGTGGAAGGCAAAGAAAGAAATATTTGTACACTATGATTTTTTTTATTTAATATAGATTTTATAAAAGAGTTTTATAAACTATATAATATTTGTATACTATGGCATAATGCTGCAATATGCAAAAAGAAATTAGAAAAATTTGTTATATTAATGAAATTAAAAAATTCTGTGGTGAAAAAAGCATTTGTACAACATTATAATCCCTATTTGATACTTTGTAGCATATCCCTTACACGATTCAATAGCAATCAGTCTCTTTCTGTAGCTTTTAATCAATGATTTGCAAGTTTCTGTTGGTATTTTACTCCATTCTTCATTGCATATTCTCTTTAGGTCCAGGATGTTTTTCAGAGCACTTTATTAGCTTGAATCTTTAATAAATGCCATAGATTCTCTATTGGATTCAAGTCTGGAGACTGTGATGGCCATTCAAATGTATTAAGATTGTTTTCAATAAGCCATTTTTTCATAGATTTAGCTTTAGTTTAGGGTCATTATCTTGTTGCAAAAGCCATTCATTTCGGAGTCCAAGCTTTACTACTGACCCTAACAAATTAGAGTCCAAAACATCTTGGTATATTTTTGAATTCATTCTACCATCTATTATCTCAAAATACCATTAGCAGAAAAATATCCCCAAACCATGATATTGCCACCGCCAAATTTCACTGTTGGGATTGTGTTCTTTGGTGCAAATGCTGTGCAGTCTTTTCTCCAAACATGTCCTTGAATTACACCCACATAATTGAATTTTTGCTTCATCTATCCATAAAAACTTTCCCAAAATGATTCAGGTTTATTCTTATGCTCATGAACAAATTTTAACCAGGCATCCCAATATTCAATATTAGTGGAGTTTCTCTTGTAGAACACGATCTTAGTTGACTTCTATGAAGTTCACTGCTTGTTCACTTTGTAACAATAATACCTGATGCTTTTAATTATTCCTGTATTTCTCTCCGAGTAGTTATTGGATTTTCTTGAATTTTGTGCAGAATTCTTCTCATTGATTACTGTGTATAATTTGCATGCAGAGATAACCTCATATGAGAATGAATTGCAAACTGTTCTAGACAGTTCCAGGAATAAGATAATTGGAAGAATGTAGCAAAATCTTACGAAGAAATATGTAAATAAAGGTAATTTGATATTAAAGACATATTTTGTACAAATACTTTTCTCATCTTGAAATTTTATAAATAACATATAATTTCATTTATAACAAAGTTTTTTCATTGTTTTTGCATATTGCAGCATTATGCAATGGTGTAGAAATACTGAATAGATTTTAAGTTTTTTCATAAGTTATACCTATGTTAATTAAAAAATTTCATGGTGTACAAATATTTCTTTCTTTACCTCTGTATATGTTTTCAAGACACTGAAATATTGGTGGAATAATAGATAACGGTTCGAATTGAGGAATCGGAGAGCTGAGTTCAAATTTTAGTCAAATCCATAATATTCACTTAGGTGCTAATGCCCTTGGGAAAGGTATGAATCCTCTTCTCCCCACCAACTATCGGTAAATAGTAAGACAGACTGGGTTCTATAGCCTTGGATGGCAACTGGTCTACCGCAGAAAAAAATTACAACCTACTGCAGGAAAAAATCTGCCTCGTCAGTCATGTATCAAAAGATACATGATCACCTAAACATATATCATGCATGGCACATAACTGACTGAGTATTTCTGTTATAAACTAACTAATGTTTAATGCGTTATTTTAAACCAATATAGTAGAATACAATACAATCTGTTTTGGGACATATTTTTACTATATTGTTTTTGAGGTGGGGGCCTTTTACTTCAGTCTCTACTGCTGGGCATCTTATCAAAATCAAAATGGCAGTGCCCATGAGAAATCCCAATCAGCATCTTTGTCATTTATTTCCAGTAAATGACAATTTCCTATTTTTTCCAAACTGAACCAGCACAGCCATAGCAATGCAGCAGTGAAAGTGTTGATAAGTCAAATAACATTGTCATCAGCATCTTTTATAATCATTTATTTTCAATAAATAGCAATTTCCTAATTTTTCAAACTGGGCCAGCACAGCCATGCAACAATGCTAGAACAATGTAGGAGTGAAAGTGTTAAGTATAAATAATGCTGTTCAACACAACATGTAATATTAACAAAATGTAGAACTTACATTTACAAATTTCTGAAAGTCTATTGATATATCTGTTTGTGAAAACTAAGTGTGAGTTATCCCCCTTAATAATAGCTTATTTGGTATTTGACTAGGTAGGTGGCACTGGAAGCTAATTTACATGACAGTTGGGGTGATGAGTGGTTCGCTAATCAAGGCTAACTTCATTTAAGTTGCCTTCTTATGAAATGTCAACTTGATTGAAGGCAGAACACTATACTTAAATTAGTCTTGAAAAGAAAGAGAATCAAACACTTTTCTGTAACTTCCAATGATCCAAGATTGTTAAGGAAAGAAATAATCATGTCAAACAATTTGGGAAAACCTCCAAATATTTAAAACAATATCAAACAATCTTTGAGAACTGGGAAAAAAATAATGAAGGTATCAGAAGTTTGGTTTTAAACTGTTAAAACCAACATCATTTTTACAAATAGATCTTGATTAATATACTCCTAAGTAACCATATTGTCTTTAATTTTATCAAATTCTATGGAAACCTTTTTTATATAAAGGTTAAATAGTAGGGTAGACTAGCTCTCTAGTCATGGTTGGGTAGAAAAAAGGAAAAAAAACCTAAGAAAAGGGACAACTCTGAATTCAGAACTATGCCACCTGAAGTTGTATAAAGATATTTCAACATGGAGTGCAGATACTACATCTGTGAAAAAAAAAACATGTTAGATTTCAACAACAGTTGATAATCCCAGAAAGCTTTTGACAGCAACATTCATTGGGCCCAAGGAAAATTGATTGAGGGATAAAAAAGAACCTTACACAATTGGTTATCTGATACCAACTTCATCCACCTTTTCACTTGAAAAACATATCTAGCAGGAGTGTGTTGAGGTTGGGGTGGAGAAACAGCAATTAGAGAAGTAATAAGCAGAAAGGGGAAAAAAGGAAAAATAACCAATTTTAGGAACCAAATGCCCATGGGACTGACTTCACAAGACACCATGTCTTACTGATTGCTGGTTTTCCCCATTGATTTTATTGGCATCTTACAAAGACCCTGATCTTGACCAGTTGCAAAGTAGCCCATATCTAGACATGCTAAACTTTCCCACTACTAATGGGGGGGGGACCCAGATATAACTGGTGTTGACAGACATGTCCACACATAATCCAGAGCCTCTTTTGTATCTGTACCAAGATGCGTTCACAAAATCTAACCTAAAACAGACTGCTTATAAGTTACATGTTAAGGAAAATTAGACCTCTAGATAGATAAACATAGTTAGGATATATGAGATTGTATCAATAAACCCAACATGGCTGATTTTCCACTTTATATATATTAGTATATATATATCAGTATATATTAATAATGAAGCATTTGATTAACTATATTGACAAAAAAGAGGATCATATTGAAAAATTAATATTTGTTGTATAAAATGAATTTTTTTTCATCATTAGACTACTGACTTATGATGTACCTACATATAATCAAAAATATTTTCATCATCATGTTAAATAAAAGCACAAGAATTAAGAAGACAGAAGATAATGACTGACATTGCATTTAAATTTTCAAAGAAAAAATTGAGTGAGAAGCAAAAAGCTAGGAGAGAGTTTCACAAGCAAGAAGTGCAATAGAAGAAACTGTTAGCATAGAATTTATGGTTACATCTAACCATTTCAACTGTAAAATGATGAGAACTTGCTGCCAAACTAGTACAGCACTTAAATTCTAGGTACCATAGTGGAAAGTTCATCAGAACAATTACCATGAAAGTATTTATAGAACAGGAACAGCGAAGGTACGTTATGTCGGTGGAAAAGTGACTGAGGCTAAGATGCCAGGTCAGGATCAATAAAATAGCAGATTCTTTGGATTTTATCAAGACTCTAAATATATAGCAGGACTAGGTGTGGCAGCAATAGTCAAAGTGAACTCCTAAACAAGTGATTGAAGCCAAACATTAGAAAAAGTTAAATTCTTCCATTGTCAGTCAATCATATGACGTGACAGATACACGGAAAAGCTAGAACTGAAACCAATATTCAAATCCAGATTGAATTTCTAATTACTGGCATTTCCAAAACGTTCCAGAAATTCAATTAATTAGATATTTCCGTTTCTAAGAGTTTTCTGGTCGATAGTTTCTCCAAAAAGATTTGTGATGGCCCTCAGTCAAACAATTTGGAACCAATTTAAAAAGTTTTTCTTTTTTCCCCTTCATCTACATGGTTCATTTGTGAAAAACTCTTTCAAAGTAATGCTCTTTTTAAAAAAATTAACTACCACCCAATACAAGACATGAGAGCCAGTCAAGGTAGAGGATTACTTTCAAAATTGTAATAATGAGTGAGGTATATGAAATGAGTGAAAGAGAAGATGGTAAGAAGTGGGGACAGGGTGGATAGATAACAATTGGCCCATGACTTGATTGAGATTAAAGTAATCAGAGAAGCAACCTTGTGGTTATCTATTGCACAAAGTAGCAGTGTTTAGGGAGAAAAACAACCTGTCAGATTGGAACTTCCTTCTTATATTTGGTATATGGAGGAAATGAGGGTGATTTGAATTTGTGAAGGCAGCATGGCTTATCCTAGCAGTAAAACTCTGAACTGATCAAACTGAAGAGTAGTACTCTTCTGAAAGTAAGAGCATACCCCACAAGACTGTGCAACCAATTTTGAAATCTGTAAAGGCTGGAAAGTGAAGAGTGAGCATCTCCAGCCCAAATATAGCACCATAGTCCATTTTTGGATGGCTCTGACTCTTCTAAGGACACAAAATAGCAGAAGGTAAAGCAATAAAGTTAGAACATTTTTCCAGCTTCTTTACTATATACAAGTTTCACTTGAGGTCTAGAGTGTACATGTTACCCAATAAACATTCAAAGAATGAAGGTGTATTGTGAGTGCAATCATTCATCATTGTTTTTTTACAGTAAGGTTCACTGGGGGCCAACTGAGATAAAGGATTACATTAAGAGGCAATTTTTCTAAATGGAAAAGCTCGAGCAGTGGCTCTAGATATCGCTAAGACATTTGATAGCGTTTGGCATGCTGGCCTTCTTTATAAGCTTCAGAGGTACAGTATTACAGGAAGATTATTTGATTTAATACAATCATTCCTGACAAACCAGGTTCTCCTCCAGTTCCTTTCATTTGAGTGCTGGTGTTCCCCAAGGCTCTATCCTGGGTCCTACACTGTCTCTGATCTTCATCAACAATCTTCCTGATGTCATCAGTTCCCAAGTAGGCATCTACACAGATGACACTACTATTTACTCTTGTCTCAATAGTAAACCCAACATTGCTGATAAATCTAACCTGGCTGTTGGTCTCAAAAAGGACCCCGAATTTGTGGTTGATTGGGGCAGGAAATGGCTGGTAAATTTAATGCCTCCAAAACAAAACTGCTCTCATTTACCCTCCATAGAGAACCCTCCCTGATACCCAACTCCATGAGAGCGCCTCTCTGCACCTGCTTGGTCTCAAGCTTTCCCCTATCCTGAGGTGGAACAACTACATTGAATCAATAGCTTCATTTACCGCAAGGAAATTTAGTCCTCTGTGGCACACCAGCAGGTCTTTCTTTCCTGAGTCCATCTTTCATATCGATAAACCAACCATTCATCCTTGCATTGAATACTGCTGCTATGTATGGTCTGGTGCCACCACTGTTCATCTCAAGGTTCTTGACAAAATCCAGAGAAAGATATACAATTTGATATGTCCTGATCTGGCATCTTGTCTACAGTTGCTTTCTTACAGACATGATGCGGCATCCCTGTCTTTTCTACAAATATTTTCTTGGCAACTGCTCTGACAACTACTTTTGCTGGTAACCCAACTGCATGAATTTAAGCATGCTACTAGGTTGGCATCTCGTACCCACCCTTTCACTGTTGAAACAGTTAAATGTAACCGCCTCTTCTACTCCAACAGCTTCTTCGCTTGCCTTTCCTGACAGTGGAACTCCCTTCCTCCTATTTGCTTCCCTGATATCTATAATCTTCAAATATGTAAATGTAATGTCAATCAACATCTTCTGATGCCTTGATCCTGATCCCCATGCTTCTCTTTATCTTTTTCTCAAACACCACTCTTTACTCTTGCTGTCTGTAATCCCTTGCATGCTAGTGGCACTCCCACCTTGTCTGGGGTAAAATGCTTTAAAAAAAAAAGGATAAGAGGTGAAGATAAAAGTTAACTCCTTGAACAGGTTAATTCTCTTGGGAGGCAGTTCCACAGAACAGTGGTTTGTAGGAAGAAGCTGCTCGAGTAAACTTATTTCTCATTGATGGAATACAGGGGGAATGTGGGTGATTTGCTAATATGTAAGTGGCATGGCATGTCCTTGCCATGAAGGTTTGAAGTGGTGGAACTAGGGAAAGTAGTTTTTCTGAGAACTTCAGTGTAAGTAGTGATAACTCCAGTGAGAGACTTGCCACATCCTGCCTGTGAGAGAGAGGTTGGAGAATAATTGATCACTATAAGAGTTTGGAGATGCTTTTGAACTCTATCAAGGCTGGAGAGTGAGGTCTAGGCAGCTCTCACCCAAATATGACAACAGTATTCCATTTTTGGCCTGATCTGGCTCTTGTAAAGGTAGAGGATTTCATGGGGAGTCAGGTACTTACTGGAGTGGTGCAAGGAGCTGACCATTTTACCTGCATCCTTAACAAGATCCGCTTGAGGTCAGGTGTTAATTTGAGGAAGGCCCAGGTACACAGGACACCTTTGTATAATAGCCAGTTTAACTTTATTGAATTTCAAAATTGTGTTCTTAATTACTGATTTAATGATGCCCAACGGATAGGCATTGTTACAGAGAGTGGTGGTAATAAACTGGAGTTCATCATCCAACTTGGTTTTAGAGAAGATCATTAAGGCCCTATGAGTAAGGGTCTTAATTATATTGATTTTACATTTTATGGGACAAAAAGAGTCCCAACAGGTACACAAACTGGTAAATGTTGGTTTTTGATAAACAGAAGTAAGAAAATCTGCTAACCAAAACATAAAGAAAGAGAAGAGAAGAATTAATTTCCTTTTCTTGTGTAAATTTTAGAGCTGGATGCATATTATTCAGGGACAAAAGAAAATGGTCCACTTCAGTCTTGTTATTGAAAAGACAAAAAGTGTCATCCACATAACAGAAGAAAACATCAGGTTCATTAGATTTAGATAACACACTCTCTTCATGGAATCCAACAAAGATGTTAGCTAAAATGGGTACCAAAGAGGAACCCATTGAAACACCATCAATTTGCCTGTACATGGCATCATCAAAACTAAATTCAATATACTCAAAAAACATACTCAGGAATAACAGGAGGGAACAACTGACTACGATATAAGGCATCAGCACATATATCGATAGTCTCAGCAAGAGAAATGCAGGTAAAAAGGATGGAACTATCATAGGAACACATAAATTTGTCAGTTGATGGATAATGCCATATAAAGTCAGGAAATTCAAATGAATACAGGAAGAATTATACCATTCCAAAACTGGCTGCAATATGGTGGTAAGCCGTTTGGCCACACCATGTTGAGAAGATCCTCTCATAGACAAAATAGGTCTCAATGGAACCCCAACCTTATGCATTTTGGGTAAACCTTAGAGACAGGGATGAATATAACCAGAAGGTTTAATTAAATTAGAAATATCAGTGAGCAAAATCCCACTTTTAACCCACTTGACTAGACGTTTTGGGGGAACTTAGCCTCAATAGCTAATGTAGAATCAAATTTATCTATTGGGCCTAACTGGACAAATTTAGAGAAATCCTTAAGAATAGTAATCATCTTGTTTACATAATCTTGATAATCAAGAATGACGACACCTGAGCCTTTATCGGGTTTTGTAATTGCCAAAGATTTATTACGACAAAGTGATTTAATTACCTGATATTGTTCTCTGTTCCACTTTGATTCACTAAGGAAAACCAAAGTAGCTGCATAAGAATGTGGTATATCGCTTAACTTTGTTTTAAGGTCACTTACCTTGCTAACAGAATCAAGTTGAAGTTTGGCTAACTGGGCAAACAAAATTTCAAACTCTAAATAAATTTCTTCTCACTTACTATACGAGGGGGGAACATAAAAATCCAATCCACGTGAGAGTATCGATAGCTCTAGCATTGACAACTGAGATGAAGAAAGATTCAGAACATTCTGATCCAAGCTAGGATTAGCAGAACACCCAAATATTTTATAATTCAAATGCTGTAGCTTATTTTGATGTTTAGTTGCAAGTTGCTATAGCAGGTTCGATATTGTTACTGTTGTGGATTCCGGGATGAAATCCGGTATCAAATAATAACAAACGCCAAGAATGAATATAGGAAGTAAATGTATTAACGTAATAATACAAACTGGTAATACAGGTTAGTAGTTCCAAGAATGCGGGTTAGTAGGAAAATATATATATAGTCTTTGGTATCGACGTATCGCTGTATGACTTCTTACTGAGTCTACGTGCTTCGTTACTGTCACTCTGGCACCGTCTGACTGTCCAAATGTTCTTCTACCAACTGACTCTACTCTATTACTACTACTTGACTACTGTCCTGGTATTCACTGGCAGTAGTATATGTATACCCTGGGTGAGTCCATTTGTGCCAAAAGGTGAGACCCCTCAACAGTTACTTTGCTGCTAACACATGTGTAGTTTTTTTCTGCCACACCTGTCCTTCCATCCATGCAGAAAGACATCCTTCCTCCACATCATAATAGTTCTTTGAGTTAATCATTTAAATGTAGTTGTGGCTCACACTACATAAAGAGAACAACTCAAAGACTGGATGTCAGAATAAAACAGCATGTACCAACAAAAATCCAAATCTTAAGTATTCTGTTAGACATTCTGACCAACACATGTGGGTCTTCCATCATGGATCACCTAATAAATAACCATAATTGTGCTGCTAATTTCAGCATGGACACATTTACCATTCTTAGTAAGTCCCACTCGAATTACACATTATGTTTTGTATATCGCTCTTTGTAGTAGCAGTTGTAGCACAGTTCTCTTCATTATGTTTAGCAAACAGGTTTTCTAAGCAATGTCCTTATGCTCACCAATTGTTCTCTATTTATAGTTATCTCATTTGCATATGATACTACACCTCCCTGAATCAGAGAGTTTGTATACCCTTGTTGTTTCTTTTAGCATTCCTTATTATTCTCATACTGTGCTGTCCTTCCTCTTGTCTTTTTTGTTTTCTGATGTAATGGAATAACCAGTTACCCCCATGAATGATTACACTATAGGTAGTAAGTACCTATAAAGTCGACTGTCTATGAGAGACTTGGGGAGGAGGTGAGAGCGAGACGACGCAAGCATGTCCGACCTTCCAGTTAGTGGCACTCTCTACTAGACTGACCTGTGTGTATAACTGTACCATATTTTATATTGTACTTGTTGTGTACAATAAACCTTTCTTCTAGTATCCACCTGGTGTCATGTGTTTATTTCCTTAGCACTGAATATAACAGTGGTGACGAGGATGCTTGAAATGAACTCACACCAAATATAACATTTTCTCTTTAATGGTGACCTCAGTCTCATTTCATTTTCTTCTTCACTCAGTTTTTTTTATTCTCACTTTCTGCTCTGTTCCACTTTTGTGACTTTCTGTCTCTTCTTCTTGTTGATCTTTCATTTCAATTTGGAATATTGCTCTGTGTAGTAGCAGTCCTAGCACAGATCTCCGTGTTACATTTAGCAAATGGGTTTGCTAAGCAATGCCCTTATGTTCACCAGTTGTTCTCTATTTATAGCTATCTATCTCATTTGCATACAATACTACATTACCAGTTAAAAGTTTTGGAAGCCATGTATATTTTGTCCTTGAGACCTTCGTTGTGCGAACAGAAGGATTTTGTACTGGGCCTCCAACTAATTTAATCTATTTCTAAGTATTATTTCATCCCCCCCCATACATATTGCTTAGAATATGGCACTTGTTAATGATGCCATATCTATATGCTGGTTTATCATGACATGAAAAAATAACTTCACCCTCTGATCTTATTCTCCTATTTCGTACAGATCTGACATTTAATTGGTTAATCAAGACATGCCCACAAGATTATTTTTAATTTCTGACCTTATGCACCTCCATTTAACTTTAGAAAAAAAAGGTAATGATTTGTTTTTAAATTTCCCTAAAAAATCATTTTATAACCAGTTACCTACCATTGCCTAAGGAAGTACAATCATAGTATTGAAACATGAAAGCTTTTGTGTAGCGACTTAAAAATGTTTTTATTATAATCTCTTGTAATAAAAATATAATATTTTGTTCTACTTTGTATTGAGCACTTTTTTAAAAGTAAATGCTACAAACTGTGGAGTTTTACTCCAGTTGTTCTTTCTAATAATTAAGTCTTTGGTACCTTAATTCCAATTGTAAGAAATTTATATATATATATATATATATATATATATATATATATATATATATATATATATATATATATATATATATATATATATATAAAGTGAACATTGAAGTTAACACTCAAAGGCTACAGACAATTGTCTTACATGAAACAGCCTGTCACCCCTGAGTGGTGACTTTAATGTTCACTTTTATATTTACATACACTCTATCTCTGATATTGAGCACTTTATCCCATAAATATAGCACACCTTAAAACTATATAAGTATACACTGGAAATGTTACTGAGTTAGTAATTTTAAATGAAAATTTCGTATTGTACAATAAAAAGCTAACTTGTAGGCCAAAATATATTTTTGCTACACTATTTCAGCTCTACTCATTATAACTCAAAAACTGTAAATAAATTGTGTCAGGAATTAAAAATTATAGTGTGTAAAAATAATCTGCAAGAACAGAAAACAAAAAACTATCAGACATATTGAAAAGTGATTGCAATAAGAGGAAAATTGATTTTGGAAATTTGAATCAGATAGAAAAGATTACTTCCACACCAATTTCAGTTGAAAACTTCATTTTTTCCCAGTAATTAATTCCTTTGATTGATATGCCACTCCTTAATTATTATAAAGTTTTGCAGACTTGTAAAATCTACTTCAAAAACTTATTGGTTCAGTACAATAAAAAACACATGCAAAGAAAGACCGATATGAATATCAATTTATAATGCAATGGAAAAATTAACCTGAGGACTAAGATGTTGTGCTGATAAAAAATAGCTCAATTTTAAAAAATTAAATTCTGCAAATTTTTAAGGCCATTCTTTTGAAAAATCAAAGTCTCAAATAAAAGAGGAGGAAAATTTTTAAGCCATTTCTCTTTAGGAATCAAAGTTTCAAATTCAAGTGTAGAAAGAATTTTATGTCCTTTACCTTTAGGAATTAAAGAATCAAATACAAATGGGGAAATATTTTTTAACCATTTTCTGTTAAAAAGTCAGTTTCAAATAGAGAAGGAAGAATTTTTGTTTTACATGTTCAGTAATCAAATTAAAAAAATGTACAGAACTTTTTGAGCCCTTTTATCTTAAGGTATCAAACTTTTAAAAGTAAATGTGGAGAATTATTTGAGCCCTTTTTTCTTAAGGAATCAAATTTTTGAATAAAAATTTAAGAAGATAATAAATCACTTTCCGTTATGGAATCAAAAATCCAAGCACAAATATAGAGGGAATTTTATTTCCATTCAGGAATATGGATTCAAAAATTAATGTTAAGATATTCATGAGACATTTCTCTTGACATAAAAACGTGTTTCAAATATAGAGAGATGATCCTTTTCTCTACAAGAATCAAACATGAATTTTGACAGATAAGTAAAAAGGGTATCAATATATTAAAGAATACAAAAATTAAATTTAAATGTAGGCAGGCTCAGAATATCAAATCAAAAGGAGTGATATATTTAATCTCAGAATATATTATGCCATTTCCCTTCACTCGGAATGAAAAATTTAAAAACAAATGTACAGATATTTATTGAGCTTTTCTCTTGAAATAATTAAATACCTAATACAAATATTGAGATATCTGTATGACATTTCTATTAAGGATTTAAAGATTCAAGAACAAATGTAGAGATATTTATTAAGCATTTCTTTTGAAATAATTAAATATCAGATACATATATAGCGTTGGAGAATGAAAGTTAAATAAATAAAATAAATAATAAACATAATAATAAAAAATAAATAATAAAAAATTTAATTTTCCCATAAATGGACCCTCCTCCCCCCAAAAAGGGGTTTCCGGTCACATGTAAAGTTTGTGACCCCACTTCTAAAGAGGAGATCATCTTTCTCGTGATACTTCTGAATTATTGCATTTGGACATATTTTTGCAGTGGTCCTAAGGAAAGGAGGCTCAGTCACCCTCTCTCAACATCATGTTGACTTGAGATTGACCCCTCTCTTACCTCAGAGTTTAATACACACATGTACATCAATAAAAAATTAACCCTTAATTTTCCAACCAAGTTTTTGTGTTATTTATAGTGGTCCAACAACAGACTTCTCTTTCTCTTGAAATTCTGCATTAATTCTAAATGCATATATTTTAAGCCCTTTCTTTTCATGAATATTAAATATGAATACTGATATATTTGTAAACATCATCAATGCTTCAATTAAAAATGTACAGAGATTTTTAATTCATTTATCCCCAGGATTCAAAGTTTCAAATCTAAATGTATAGTTGTTTTTAAGCCATTTATTTACAAAAATGAAAACTTTAAGAACAAATTTTGACCCATCCATCTTTAAATAACTAAATATCAAATATGAATAAAGAGTGGGTTTTTTTTATGAGTTTTTACTTAATGAATCCCAAATTCAGAAATATAGAGAGAATTTTGAATACCCTAAGCAAAGTTTCAAATACAAAATCCTTTTTCTTCAGTATCAATTTACAAATAGAGAGATATTTTAAAGTGTTTCTGATTAGGGAGATTAAAAACATGAGATGTTTTTTATTATAAATGTTGAGTGATATTCTCCTCAGGAAGCACCATATCAGATGCAATTTTGAAGCCCAATATCTTCAGGAATCACATTTATCAGAAACTGAGAATCATTTTAAAGATATTTCTTTTCAAGTTTAAAACAGCAATTACAATGGCAATGAGAAATTTAAGTGCTTTCATTTCAGTATTCAATGTATCAAAAATGAATGTAGAATGGCGCTCAAGCTATTTTTTTAAGTATCAAAATATCAATGTACTGAATTTCCGCAGAGGGCAAAGAGGCCCAGAGTTGCATTTATTTTTTGCAATGCTAGAATAAGATCAAGAATAAAATCCCTTACCTCCAGTGCAAGAAAAAATTGTAAACAGTCCAATGGAGAATGAAATGGCAGCTTTGCGGATTACATAATTAAAATAGCTAGATACTCTTTTGCGAGATTATCTTTGTGCCTAAGCAAATTTTGGCTGTCAATGATACATAAAAATGGGAAGAATGAGACGACAGGACCAATGTGTTGAATTGGCTATGTCATGGGGTATTTTGTAAGTTCCCTGTGTGTGTGGTATTGTGGTATATGTATGATTGAATGATGATGGATGAGTTCTTGTGGTGGATGTGCAAATTGTAATGAATGAATGGATGGATCATGAATTAGCTTGGTATAAGAAAGTGTCACCCAGGATCAACTCATACCCTCTTTTTGGCCCTGGGCTATAATTGTTGTATTTTATACACAATATAATCAAGTGTTGAACTGGCTACACGTCTTGCTGACAGTGAGTGAGCAGAAGCTGATTGCAGGGATTGGTTGCGAGGGAAAGTCTAAAGCTTTTTTGCTACAATCAAATACAAATTGAATGATGTCATTAAATGCTTTCACTTCAAGTATCAAAATATGAAGCATAAATGGTTAGTACGTATTGAGATTATTTTCTTCAAGAATAAAAATTTAAGAGTAATGCTATTTATAGAATAACTCTTGAACAATGAAAATATTAGACAGAAATGGATAACGATTCTTAAGCCTTTCCCTTCAAGTTACATAATATCAACTACAAATGTTGGTGAGTGAAGATTAAGCCTTTTCTCCTGAAGAATAAAATTATCCCCTAGAATTTGAGTAATTATTAAGTATTTTCTCATAAGGAATCAAATGGTCACATTTAAATAGAAAGTTGTTACTAATCCCTTCCTCTTCTATTATCAAAAAACAAATGCAGAGAGGGATAATTACTGTTTCTTTTTCAAACTATCAAAAATACAAGGAGTAGTAATTATTAAGATATTTATCTTTTAGATTAAAAATATCAAATAAAAATAGCAAGTGATATTTAAGCCATTTTTCTTTGGTATTCAAATAAGCAGCTGGTGTAATGGAATGAGAAATCAGAGCTGAATTTGTTACATTCATTTATACACAAATACCTTTGGGAAAGGTATGAATCCATATTCTCCCCACCTGTGGGTTAAACTGTAGAACTGCTTCTAAAAAAATAATTGTAATTCTCCAACAATTGTTAATGCAATATTCACTAAAAAAATTATTCTTACGATTGAAAATGTATTTCAGCTTTATATAACCCACTAGGTGTTGATAAGATGTAAAAAACAAATCAATCAACTGACACTCTAATTATGAAAAAAAAAATGGAGAGTAATTATTACAAACTTGTTTTTTGAGATTCAAAACATCAAATACAAATTGTAAACAATTTATTTTTCCATTCATGATTCAAACTATCATGTAAAAATGGAGGATGGTTATTAAGTCCTTTTCTCTTTAATATTGAAAAAAAAAAAATCAAATAGAAATGGGTATTGATTATTAAGTGATTTCTCTCCAAGAATCAAATAGCAATAGAAAATAACTATTACAGCAATTTACTTGAAAATAAAAAGCATAAATAAGATTTATGCTAATAAAAATTAAATATAAATGGAAAATCATTTTTAATTCCTTTCTTTTCAAGAATCAAAATATCAAATACAAATTAAAAGTGACTTTAAGGTTTTAGTCTTGAAAAACCAAAATACAAAATAAAAAAGTAAAGTTACAGTGTAACCGTTCCTGTTTGTTGTAGCATACCTATGAACGATAAGGGTATACCCTCATTCCCATAAATACAGTAGTGAATACTGTATGTGCATGTCTGCCAGCCTGCAGTTAGAGATTTGTCATCAGCTAGGCTGGTTAAACTCAATGCCTCCGGGCAGAGAGCATCCTCAGATGGGGCTCTGTTGAAAGGTAGAGTCTCATCTCGGAAAACACCTACCTGACTCCATTTTATACGGGGTCTATGGAGAATTTTTGGCTTAGCCTATGGGCTTGAGAATCCCACATTAAATTTTGCCTTGGGCCACATCTGACTGCGTGGGGCAGTAGGTCGATACCATCTGCAGTTGGAGATTCATTGTGGAATTCACTGGACTCACTTCTAGCAGTTGACTACTTCCACGTCCCGCTGGCAAATCTTATTTGTGTTGTTCTTGTGCTAAGTATTATTGTTCATCACTAACCTTCATGTGATTATTCTATTCAGTAACCTTCCCTAAATTACAACACTATTCCTGTATCAAACAGAAGACAAGAGTAGTTTGGAAACTTTTTCTTCAAGAACTAAAATATCAAATAGAAATGGAGAGTGATCATGAAGCCATTTCCCTTAAAAAAATCAAATTATCACATACCAACAGAAAATAACTATTACACCATTTTTTTTTGAAAATACAAAAATAAAATACAAATGGAAAATAATTTTAATTCCTTTCTCTTCAAGAAAGAAAATATCAAATACAAAAATCCAAGTGATTTTTATGGTTTTATATGGAATAAAAATGCAAAGTGACATTTTATAAACTTTTATTTTTTTATTTATTTTTTTAATCGTATCACCCCAAGCAAGGCCAGAGGCCACTATCACGCAAGGGGTTAAAGAAGGGTTGGAGGAAGAGCAGATAGGAGTGGCAAGGGAGGGGATGTGGTGAAAGAGAAAGACAGTGGGTTGATCAAGGCAAGGGAGCCATAGAAGATCCGGAGCGAGAGCAGATAGGAATGAAAAAGGATGTGGAGAAGGGAAGTGGATAGATCAAGGCAACTGGAGATGTCGATTGACGCTACACTTAAACCGTTGGAGATTGTATTTGTCAGGGAAACAGTAATTTCACTCTAAGCAGTAATGATACTAAGATGGAAGGAGGTTACCGAGAGTGGAAAGAACATAGAGGACAATAAAAGAATGAGATTCAAGTAGACAGAAGATGATGATTGACATTGCATTTACATTTTTGAAGATCAAAGTTAACTGGAAAGTAGGAAACCAAAAGAGATCAACAAGTGAAAAGTGCAAGAGAAGAAGCTGTTAGCACAGAACTTATGGTTACATCTAACCAACTCTACTGTAAAATGACTAGTAGTGCATTTAAATTCATAAAGCCTAGGTACTATAGAGGAAAGTTCATCCAAACAATTACCATATGTTTATGATCTGACAAAGTGTATACTCAGATCATTTGTAAATATCTACGCTGATGATACAATGCTATATGGGTGCACCTCCAAGATGAGAACTTGGCAGCTGATCTTTCCTCTGACCGAGCTTTAACAGCTCAGTGGGGAAAAACTGGCTGGTCACATTCATTGCCTCAAAAATCAAACCAGTGATGCTCCATTATCACTGAGTTGACTCTGAATTTTTGTCTATCGTGATGAATGGGTGTTCTCACTGGGACGTAAGCTCAACCCAGACCTCAAGTGAAACTCATACATATGATCGATTACTGAAAATGTTGGAAAAATGATCAGTTCCCTTGTACCACTCCAGTAAATACCAGAAACCTCCAGCTATTATTTACCTTTATGTCATATGGGAATAAAGTGTCACTGCCGACACTTGGGTTTGAACACGGATCGCCAGAGACCAAGCACAGTCGACTTCGTCTTGGCATAATTAGATCACATGACAGGTAAAGGAAAAATGTATATATGGGAATTAGTAGCGCCTGATTGATTGTTTGAAAGCATTACTATTGTTGTATCTCTGCTTTACAAAGTCTCTCCTACAAATGGGCATTACAAAACTTCATGAGCCAGATCAGGCAGAAACTGGAGCACTTTTACCATATATGGGCAGGTGCTGCCCACTCTTCACTTTCCAGCCTAGATAGAGTTCAAAAGTGTCTACACATTCTTGTGGGTGATGAATTACTTTCCACCTCACAGACCTTTTCCCATTGACAAAATGATTGGCTGCTTTATCACTATTTCAATGGAAAGTGTTCAGACAAACTATATTCTTTAGTTTCACTAGTTATAATCTTCAAAGCTAACACCCACAATCCCATGCATATTATACTGAATGATCCTCATCCACTTTGTATTCCATTGGTTAGATGTAAGTTCCACTTGAGCAGTAGCTTCTCACAAACAGCTGCTCTGTCGGACCAACCCCCAAGAGGATACTTTCTACAATCTTAACCCGTTCAATCCTAGGGCTAACACATCTTTCGCACATATCCCTATAAGCTGTGCTTCTTATGCTGTAACCCTCTACCTAGCATGGCTCATGGGCTTTGCATAAGTTAAACATTACTGTAAAAAAGTAGTTTCAAATACAAATGGAAAAAAATTCTAGGCACATTCTCTTTTAGAATCAAAATTTCAAATACAAATTTAAAATGATGTAAGCCATTTCTGCTCAAGAATCAAAATATTGATTATTTTGATTGCTTGATTTTTTTTATAGCTTACGAACCCTTTGTGGGTTATTAAAAGCTTAAACATATTTTAGATTGGAAGATTGATGCTTTTTTCACAAGTGACAAAACAATTTTTTATAGAATAATAAACATTCTTAGCAGATGCAAGTCCTACTTTTTATCCCATAACTGGGAGGAAATGGATTAATAGCTTACTCAAGGGTATTTTTGTGTAAGGGAATGTAATAAACCCAGTTGGAATTTGAACTCAATTCTCTGATTTCTTATTTTAAGCAGTTATCCATTACCACATTCACATATACTATATAAATATTAACAAAATTTTTTGCCAATTATCCAAAAATCAGAAATAAATTGAAGCTGATGTTATAAACATTTCTCTTTAAAAAAATCACATATTTGAATTCTAATTGGCCAGTAATTACAGTTTGTTCTCTTCAGGAATGAAAATATCAAATATAAATGGTGAGTTATTTTAAAAAAAATGCTCTTCAAAAATAAAATTCTCAAATGTAAACTGTCATTAAATTTTCTTAAAGAAACTATCTCAAATATAAATGGAGAAGGATTTTATGCAATATCGCTTCATGGATGCAAATATTAAAAAAGAAAAATTGTATAATTATTAAGCCCTTTCTTTCCTTGAATCAAAATACTGAATGCAAATAGAAGGTGAGTTTTGAACTGATTCATGTAAAAAATGTATGTATTAAAAATAAATAGAAAGTAATAATTAAACCCATTCTCTTAAAGAATGATAGTATCAAATGCAAATGGGAGGTGATTATTAAGCATTGAAAGAGAGATATGAAATAAAATTGGAGAGAGATTTTTAAGTCTCTTCTCTTCAAGGATCAAAATATTAAATATCAGTGCAGAAAGATTTTAAATTAGAGCGGCAAATACTCCATGTTATAAAACGTCAAATTCTGTGTCCTTTTGTGACAGTAAATTTCAATTCTCCATTTTTGTTTGAAAATCATGTTCTTGTATTTTTTTCAAGTGGGAAATCAGCATATGTCATCATATGTTGAAAATCACATCGTTGCTCCATACTGGTGGTCTCAGCTTTTCCAAATAATGTGTGTTGTTTTTTCTGGGTAACTTTCTCTTTGGAAGCATCTTCATTGTTTTATGCTTCAGTGATTTTTGATGATCCACAAGTGTGTCCCTCTGAGTCCAATCTATGATGTGTTGATAAAAACTGCAAAATAATTTATCGCCATCATGATAAAAATCATCATGAAAAGCTAGCTCTTCAGCTCTGTATTTTGCTGAAAGTGTGCACCCACCAAGGTTGCTAGCTTTTTGTTTGCTCATCATGAAATATAATTAATCAAACCAGCATTTAAAAATCTAATTTAATTACTAAACAAACAAATTTTAGTTTTACTACCCTTGACAGTGTGTGCCACCCTATTCATATGCTAATGTCACATGTGGATATTTGCCCTGTGATGACCTGTTTGATCAGGTTAATATCATGAATTAGGTTATAAACTACATTTATGTTGATAGGTTAAATTTAGAAATAAAAAAGGCACTGATTTGACTTTTATTCTTTCTTTCATGCTCTATTTTTTATTTGGATTTTAATTTTTAGTAGCAAAAATCCAGTTTTCCATGATTTTCCATTGTTTTTTTTCTCTTTTCCATATCATGGAGAACTTGCCACCCTATTTTAAACCTATTTCATCACTTATACAAATATCAGAGATATGAAATAAAATTGGAGAGTGATTTTTAAGGCCTTTCTCTTCAAGAAGCAAAGATATAATATAAATATGAATTGATTTATAAGTCTCTTCTTTTTAAGTATCAAATGTGATTTAATATTAAGGCCCTTCTCTCCAAGATTCTATGCCTCAAAATGTCAAGTGATTTTGAAGCCTTTTCTCTGGAAGAATAGACATAAAAATGCAAATGCAGAATGATTTCTAAACCCTGACTCTTCAAGCATCAGAATATCAAATATAAATGGCAAGTTACTCTTAAGCCCTTTCTCTTCAAAGAAGCAAAATGCCAAATATAAATGGCAACTGATTTTAATCCTATTCTCTGTAAGTTTCAAAATGATAAACACAAATGGAAAGTGATTTTAAGCCCTTCCCATTCAAGAATCCAAATATCAAATTATAAATGTTTACCGATTGTTAAACCCTTTTGCTTCAAGATAGAGGCAGATTTATAAGCCCTTATTCTACATAAATCACATGTTTCAAATAAGTCTTCAGTAATTATGAATCCCTTTCTCTTTAGGAATCAAACTATCAAATACACATGGAGATTGATTTTTGAAATCTTTCTCTTCAAGAATCAAAATATCAAATACAAATGGCATATGATTTTTAATCCATCTCTCTCCAGGTTTTATAATGTCAAATACAAATAGGGATTTATTTTCAGACCCTTTTTCCTCAAGATTCATGATATAAAATACAAAGAGAGATTTATTCTCAAGACTCAATATATCAGATATAATGGAAAGTAATATTTCAGCTGTTTCTCTTCTCAAATCATTTATCAAATATAAATGCAGAGCTTTTAAAGCCTTTACCTTTAGGAATATAACTTTCCTATATGAGTGATTATTAAGACCTTTCAATTTGAGTAGTAAAACTTCAAATAAAATTGCATAACTTTTTATATACCCTTTCTTTTTGAATTTTTAAGTCTAAAATATAAATGTCTGATTTTTAAACATTTTCTCTTCAAGAACCAAAATGCCACATAGAAAGTAAAAAGTGATTTTAGATCCTTTTGTTTCAAGAATCAAAATGGAGAGTGACTTTTATACCATTCTCTTCAAGAATAAAAATGAAGTGCTTTTTGGACACTTTCCCTTCAAGAACCAAAATATAGAATGGCATTTAGAACTCTATGCTTCACAAATCAAAATGGAGTGCTTTTTATACCTTTCTGCTTCAAGAATCAAAACGAAGAGTCGCATTAAGACCATTCTGTTCAAATTGGAATGATATAATCTTTCACTTCAAGTATCAAAATGAAGAGTAATTTTTATACTCTTTCTCTTCAAGAATTACCAACTACATATGAAGAGGGACATCTAGACCCTTTCTCTACAAGAATTCAAGTGGTGAGTGATTTTTAGACCCTTTAATTTAAAGTATCAAAATGCCAAATACAAACTAAGAGATACTTTTATACCATTTTTCTTCAATTATATCAATTACGTATTTATATTTATATTTATTTTCTCTTCAAGGATTAGTATATCAGATGGAAATGGGGAGGTATTACTTAAGCTCTTTCTCTTTAAAAACCAAAGCATTGAATATAAATTTAGACTTAATTTTAAACTCTCACACTTCAATTATCCAATTTTCAAATCAAATAGAGACAGGTCTTTAAAATACCTCTTCTCTAACTATCTGATACAAATCTGAACGTCATTTTGAAACCTTTCCTCTTCAGGAATTAAATTATCATGCACAAATGAAAGGGAGGTTTTTAAATGCTTCATCTTTTGGAATCAAAACACAAAATATCTATATATAAAAGTGATTTTTCAGACTTTTATTTCCAGTAATCTCAGTAAAAATCCAAATAGGAAGATATTTGCAAGCTCTTCATCTTTTAGAATTAAACTTTTATGCAAAAATATCATGTGACTGTGCAACAATCATTGAGTTGTATATCCTGTTCTTAGTTCTTGAATCTTTCTGACTATACATCACATTGTCTTCTTTTAACATCCCATAACAGCAGATCTATTCTTGAGTCATTCTGTGTCAAATCAACAGCTGATTTGTCATTCAAATGTGAATGCTTAATCAGTTTCAAAATTGAATAATTGTAATTTAAAATTCATAGATATAATGAAAATGTAAACAAAACCTAAAATAAAATTGTTTATTTTCCACCAAATTGGTCAACATTTAACCACAAATAACACAAATTCTGTTGATTTTATGATCATAGTTCTTATGTGAATATTAATAAGCATTCAAAGAGCTTTCTAAAGATATACAACTTGACCATATTGGATGATATGAAAATGCTAGCATATAGTGGAATATAGTGGCAAATAGCAAAATCCACCATTTCGAATTGGGCCCAAGTCAGTAAAACCTGAGTAACTTAGGTCAGTCAAAAGTCCATCACAAAAATTTGTACATATCTCGCTATAAGACAGACAAATTTGTTGTCAAATTTTAAAAAAAATGGAAGATATGCTTTTTGAAAAATTAAAGGTCAAAGTTCAAGGTCAAATTATCTTATTTGACCTTTAAACTAAAAAAATAAACAGATGACCTTTCAGATATATCCAAGTATTTTAAAATGGTATATAATTTAGTTTTGTAAGTAAAAAAAAAAAAAACAACTGAGATATTGATATTTAAACTTTGTAACTATTTTTCCAAAATTCACCCTTTTAGCAAAGGTCAGAGAATCATATCTTGGGAATCCTTTGACATAGTGATGTAAAATAGGTGCCATTCAATTTGTATCATGAAGCTCTGTAAGAGTACCAAATTTGAAAAAATGTCAGTGATGGTCACACCCTTGTTAATTTGATACGGAATGTCTCTTTGGCTTTTCTAAGAATCAGTGTGATTTTGTGTTAACAGCAGAGAGATTTATTAATATTTGAAATGATAATCATTCAATTCTAAAATTTGAAACTGATAATATCTCTGATTACTTAATATTTGCTGATGATGATGTTGTTGTTGTTGTTCAAAATATCTGACTTAGATAAAAATATGAATTAGTGCTTTTGAGTAAAGAATTTAAGAACATTTCTAGTATAGAAACAGAGGAACTATTTTCCAAACTCTCCCCCTGCATTGCATTAAGAGGATTGAAGCTGAGGTAAGCTCTGAGGGCCATGGAAATGAGAAAGATCCCTATTTTGTGGTAAACATTTAAATGTAAAATATCATATATAAAATGGACGACTTCACATTTTTTTTTTCAAATGTGTTTCAATATTAATTTGGCATTTCATTTTTATTTTATTTTTTTTGTCTCTACTATGAAATTTAACTTTTTTTTTTTTTTTTTTACTAATTTTCATACTAAGACAGTGTTAATTTTTTCTTTGGTGTCATACCATCTACTCTGATTTTTTTTGTTTTCAGTCCACTGGCTGGGTAGCATTAATACACTCCGAAAAAGTCAGCATTCAGACTTTAATTAAGTTAAAACTTAATTATTCCAAATTAAAATTTTTATTCTATTTCACCCATGCACAATTATGCCTTCATTCATCATTCTCTGTAATGATGTAATGTGGAAGTTTAACCCGGATTTGTTGTTTTGTTTTTTTCATAGTAGTAGATAGGTTCCCCTATCACCCGGTCCATACTCCTCCCCTTTCTTTTGGACAGATGTAGAGGCTCACCACCTGCTTCCTGTGTAGAAAGGGGTTTCTTTCCTCTTCTCTGGTTTTAATAGTGGTGATGTCATGAGTTTCTTGTGATGTGTGTGCTTGGTGGCAATATCTATTCATACTGAGGGTACCAGGTTGGCAGTTTTCTGGTTGCTGTCTCCAACTGGTAGTTAGGGGCCTGAACACTTGTGTAGTGTCTTGAGAGTTTGCTCTGATCAACAATCACATAATATGCATCACATATCTGTAAGACTAACCTCAACTCTGATTTCTTGATTCCTGGTTACCTTCCTCTACCTAGAAAGGACTTTAAAATCCACATGCATGGCCTAAGAGATTATCTCTGCAAACATCTCCTGCTGGCTAGGGATCCCTCTCTTGAATCTTCAGACCACTCATACTTGTGTCTCCGTCTCTCTCTACTTAACTCAGTCAGCTATCTTTTCTTTCTCTACTGTTCCCCTTCCTCTCAAGACTTTTGCGTGTTAGATAGTATTTCCAATAATATAGATAAGGCCTTCTCTCTACACTCATTTGCAAACATATTCATGTTCAGAGACTTTAAAGCCCACCATAAATAAAATGAAAGATATGCGTGGAGCCCTGCACAGTTGATGGAATTTTAGGCCAACAAAAATCACCTAAACCCCTTAACCTTTCCTTCAACATTCATGTCATTTGTACCAACTTCGAAAAGTTTCTGGACATTCTAGCTCTCTTCAAGACTAACCTCACCGCTTCTATTCCTTCTTCTGATGTCTTGATTCCTGGTTACCTTCCTCTACTTAGGAAGGACTCTAAAGTCCACATGCATGGCCTGGGAGTTTATGTCCGCAAACATCTCCTGCTGGCTAGGAAACCCTCTCTTGAATCTTCAGACCACTCATACTTGTGTCTCCGTCTCTCTCTACTTAACTCAGTCAGCTATCTTTTCTTTCTCTACTGTTCCTTTTCCTCTCAAGACTGTTATGCGTTAGATAGTATTTCTGATAATATAGCCAAAGCCTTCTACCTACACCCGTTTGCAAACATATTCATGTTCAGAAACCCACCATAGCAGGTGGCTTAAACACTCTGCCACTGTTCTTGCTGGTATCCAAACCCTTAACTTCTCAATCACTCAACCCCTCATGCAAGTGGTTTACTTCCACATGCATTTCCCCAGTAACCCTGATGGAAACACCTCTCTTCTTGATCTGTTTTACCTCTATCCCTGACTCTTGTACTACACAGCTCTGCCCTCTTGGCAATTCTGATCATGCTGCAGTATCTGTAAACATCTCCACCTGCCATGACCTTCCTACCAACTGAGTCTTTTTGTTATCAATGAGCAGATTGAGACTCATTCCACGATTTTCTTTGAGATGTCTGGTGGAATGTTGTTTTTAATCACCCCATTCAAAAATGTGTGGCTAGGTCTCCTTCTGGGTGAAAGCTGGCATTAATGCCGTCATTCAAGCTAGGAAATACCAAGTCAAACTGCATTCATCTCCCTGGTTCTCTCCTGCTAGCTTGGCTACTGTAGCCCACAGGAATCACTTCTTCTGACTGTACCAAAGTGACAAGTCAGGGTGACAGAGCAGCAAACATCTCTTTGCTTGAAACGAATGCCAGCATGTCTTCAATGAAGCCAAATTACTGTTTGCTGACAGAATGAATCAGTTTATATCAAAAACTATGACACAATTCGAAAAACAGGGCAAAACCTCTAGCAACCGTAGCAATTCGGACCGGACTTGCAAACTTACTGATGTGCATTGAAAGGCAATGTGGCAAAAAATCATCAGACTACTGCAACCAAAGTGACTGCTGACTTAAATAATCATCTGAATAGTCCAGTTTCTACTAAAATTGTTCGTCGTAAGCTCCATAAGGCTGGATATCGTGGAAGAGCCACCGTATGGAAACCTCTTCTCTCCACTTGAAACATTCACAATAGGTTGAAGTGGTGCAGAGATCACAATGCCTGGTCTGCAGACCAATGGAAGCAAGTCATATTCTCAGACGAGTCCAGTTTTTCTCTTTTCCCAACTTCAGGGTAAGTTTATGTGTGGAGGTAGCCCAAAGAAGTATACAACCCTGACTGCCTTTTTTCAACAGTGAAGCATGGAGGTGGATCAGTGATAGTTTGGGCCGCCATATCATGGAAATGTCTCAGTCCAACAGTTGCCCTGAATGGTAGAATCAACAGCGAAGATTACCTGAACATTTTGGGAGATCATGTTCATCCAGTGGCCAAGACTTTATTCCCTGATGGTGACTGTATCTTCCCAGATGATAATGCTCCAATACATACCGCTCAAATTGTTAAGAATTGGTATGAAGAGCATGAAAGTGAGCTAGAACATATGGAGTGGCTTCCCTAAGCTCCAGATATCAATATTATTGAACATTTGTGGTGCATTTTGTAGCAACAAGTTAGGAGCTGCTATCCTCCACCATTGTGTCTTAAAGGGCTCGAGCAGGTGTTAATGGAAGAATGGCTGAAAATTCCTCTGGATGAAGTCAGGAAGCTGTATGATTCCATTCCTAGACGTATTAAAGCTGTATGTGAGGCTAAAGGAGGACCAACTCCATATTACATAAATTTTCTTTGAATTTAACAACTATTTCAATTATTTTGTCCAACCACTGTATATATATATATATATATATATATATATATATATATATATATGTGTCATCCACAGACTGACTGTTTCGCTGTTTCACAGCTCATCAGTGTGGCTAGATGTCCGGTTGCCTCTAGCTAGGATCAAAACCCGACTGAATTTGCGTTAGTCGGAACTTCTCCCACTAAGCCGTCGGCGCACGGCAGGAATGAAGGTGAATTTTAGCGTGTTTATTTTTAGATTTAGATAAACACACAGTGACTGACAGTGACTCAATTCTGCCGAAGAGTCGTGCAATATTAGCTTAAATAGTCACCGTTTACAAATTCACACCTCAAACCAGAGAGCTCAACTGAAATTAATTTTTTCAGGAGATATATATATATATATATATATATATATATATATATATATATATATATCTATCTCAACCTCTTGATAATAATAGTGTAATTTGACACTCACTGCAAATATTGAAGGCAAGAAGAACACAGGTAAATAGTGAATAATCTAAATTTGTATAAATGGTTGGTAGAACAGGGAATAGGAGAGATACCAAAAAGACAAACTTTGGTCTGCAAAGAAATTGGAGAGCGGTGATCACTCATTTCCTGAAGGGATGTGTTACATAGAAGAAGAGGAATCCATTAGTTACACAACAGAGTGTTTACTTGAAGAGATTGCAAGATTTTGAAAAGGAAATTGTGGATCAGTTAATATTTACTTCCATAAATAAATGGTACATTTCCATCAGTTCACAAATAAAGATATAAAAATTTATTACATTTCTGGGGAAGGCATGAGAACATTTGATGAAACCAATAATTCAGTGATGTGAAGAGGTTTGGTGATGCCCAGGGCCAACTTTTTGAATGTATGCCTTTAAGACTGAAGTAGAGGTGGGGGCTGCATTGGTCTCATTTATCAAAGCACGGACCCACATTCACAACAGCCAGTAGGACCATAGGGCACTTGTACAACAAAGTTAACAATTTCAAAAACTAAATTTTTATTTCACTCTTTGACACAATTCCCTCACCCTCGATTTGGGTGCCTGGGGCTGTCACACCTTCTACCCCTTGCTTCTTCATGCTACTATAATAAGTGAGTTATGTAATCTTTCACTAGCCAAAGGAGAATTCTTGAAATTTAGGAATGGTAAATTTTGAGTGAAATGTATGATGCAGCAATAGAGTATAAGCATGCAGCAATAGAGTATAAGCATGCAACCGTTTTCTGAGGCCAACATGCCAGAGTTGTATCCTGCTACTGTGGTCAAAAGATAATGGCTGTTAATTATAATTAAGAAATTAATAATTTTGAGTGAAATGTAAAATGCTATATCATATCCTTTTAGAATAGCTGAAGGTTGAGATAAAGATGGATATCTTTTTTTATCATCAGTTTTGTTTTTTGAAAGAAAGTACTCTTGGAAATCTTGTCACCACACAAGGACACGTTAAAGTCAATGTTTATCTACTCTGGCATCAATTATAAATACCAGTGTAAAAAATCTTTTGACAGGAAATGAATGATTTATATCTGTAATAAATATCTATTTAAATACCTATGTCTCTGTCAGTGTGTGAGAGAGTCAGTACTTACCTTTAGCTAAATTAGTTTGAGTTGGTGACAGTTATCTGGACAAAAACTATTTCAAATCCAATTATCTCTGTTGATTGAGGCTGTCAGAATTTTAAAAAGCTGCCATTTCAGTTTGGAGAAGCTTTTTTATGTTATCTCATACTTTTAGCCAATGGTCACTAACATTTGAAATCATTTAACAATCACTGGCAAGATCCTGCATATCTATCTTGAGATATTTTTACATACACATATAAAAATTAAGGAACTCAAATAGGTTGTACCACTCCAGGAAAGAGTATTCTGTTCAACCATTGAGGATTCCATTTACTTTAACATCAAGAAATTATAGCCACATGCAAACATGAAAACTAAGTTTCTTAAGGAGAAAATAGTTTCTAATGTGGCTATAAACCTAAAAATTAAGTTGAACAATAGGTCAAGAACAGTCTACCCTTGTAAATTAAATAAAGGGTTCTGTTCAGAATTCCGTATGTCAGGCAGTGTGTACTTGCATTCAGGGGAAATGGGTGAACAATAACTGAACAGTTCTAAATAAAAATGAGAATTAGATAGTATCCCTAAACATGAGAAGTGGAATGAGAACAGTCTACCTGCTGTAGATTAAATAGAGGCTTCAGTTCAGAATTCCTTGTAGGTTACCCAGAGGTATATACATCTGAAGAAGGACAGACGGCACAATGGCCAAAATGTTGTGATAACAACAACAAAGATGAGGACAATAGTCCAAATATAAATAGTGTAAATAATAATAACTCCTCATCCCAGGAATTCAGATAGAAAGTAAATACTTAGGATACTATATATTTAAAGAGAAAAAAAGGATATTTTTTGTCTAGGCTCAAATTTATTGGGAAATTTAATAAAAAGATATGAAGCAGAAGTTTTCAATACACATCAATAAACTGCATGCAATATTTAATACTGTGCCACTTATTTACTGCGATAGCTTTTGAGCGTTTAGAATATTTTGAAATAAAGTTTCTTTCAGAAATTAACTCCAGCTTTATTTCACTCCATTTGACAATTCTTCTTAAGATTATTCAAATTTTGGACATTCCTCTGATGAAAATTTTAAACCCCTTTCATAGATTTTTTTATAGGATTTAAATCACGTGACTGAACAGGAGACTTTAAACTTTTCATTTTCTTTGCCATTTACCATTCTGTCGTTTTTACAGAAGTATGTTCTGGATTATTATCATGTTGAACATCCAACTCTTAGATAGTACAAGATGTTTTGTAGAATAAATTAAAGCCTTTTACTGCATATTTCATAATACACAGCACAGTCCTTCCAATGATATGTAGAGCTCCTGTAACTATAGAAGAAAAACAACCAACCACTTATAATACTTCCACTATAGGAATTAAATATGTTTTTCAACCAATAAAATCCCATAAACAAATCTCAAGTTTTGTTTGATAAAGAATAATTACTAGGGCAAATACCACCAAAATACTTGGTGGATGTACTTGTAGACGAACCACGTTATTTTTGGACCATTTAGAAAATAATAATTCCTTTCTTCACTCCCACAAATTCAAGAAAAAGGCTTTTGTGAGCCAGTGCAAAATTATTTTCTAACCTTGCATTCACAAGAGACCGCACATCTGTGTGAAATTAAATATTGGTTCCCTTTTATGGATATAAAATTAGAAGCATACTGCTTTTCAGTGCTCAAAATAATTTTGAAGGCCAGTCTGACCCATACATGTACATGCACAACAGAAGAGAAGAGACTGAAGAAAACACAGCTAATATAGCATCCACTCCTTCTTTTCTCTAACAACTTACAAGCCAGCACCCACCAACTAAGGCCTTGTCTATGCACACACAAACACATTAGGCGGACCATCATAAAGTAAGTCTGTCCACACATCTCATGCCAGACTATGAACCCTTATTAAGTACTTGATAAAAAAATTCGCATTTTCTTCATTGCAAGGAAAACTGAACATTTTATTTTACTCTTTGTTGTTATTGTACTTCTGAAAAGAATATATAAACGTTATTTCAACTGACGTTCTGCTTTTACTTATCCTTCAGAGAATAACCTTTCTTAAGTTTCATTTAAAAGATGTGTTGTCGTTGTTAAAAGTTTGGAATCTCAACACTCAGAAAACAACAAAAACCTGAGTAGTCAGATTCTGACGCCAACATGTTTAAATGTTGGGATGGTATTTAGAATGTTAAACAAAAAGCACATTTTTTCTTCAGACATATCTTGAATAGTTTCTATTAAAGAGTTCAGTTTTTGTCTCATCAGACAATATTTTTTCCAGAATGAAAAAGGCTCCTTGAGATAGTAATGAGCAAAAAGTAAACTGGCCTTCAGAAGAAGGGCTTTTTCTAATAGTCCAAGACTGAGAGCCCTACACAGTAGCGTTTCTGACTAATTCCTTCTTTACTTTTTCTGTCTTAGCAGCCTGCAGGTTCATATTATGTTCTCTTTGAGTCATGAATAGGCTTGAGTTACTTTCTGATGAATGGTTGTATCTGCATGTTATTATTTTTGTGAGGCTGTCCTATTTGTAAAAGAACAGTTGTCTGACCATATTGCTTCCATTTTCAAATAATATCTCATGGCGATATTAAGTTCATTGGGGGTCTTTTGATATTCCATTCCATGATTATGATAGTTACTTATCACTTTAAGAACTTCTTGGGAGAACTTTTTTGTCTTTGCCATTGTGAAAACACCAGAATTTCAACGTTCATTCAAAATACACACAGGACTTTTAAATTATTGATCTCTGTGTAAGATGTATTTTGATTGATTAGAGGAAACTTTCAAATTAATAATTTAAGTATAATTCCATTCTAAACTCCAAATTTTGTTGTTTTATTCATAAAATTTTTTTTTTTTAAATACAAACATAAAATTTCCATGTGTTCATCACATGACTGTAACTGTTCTAGATCACGAAAGATGTATGGAAAATTTTAGAATATCAAACCTTGATGGTTGATCACAACTTTAATTAAAATTTATTAAGAAGAGCTAAAATGTCAACTGGTAACAAATTCCAATATTCCTGACTATATTATTAGTATAGTGGTCATAAAAATTATTGGTATGGTTCAATAAAAAGTAAGTTTTTTCAGGTTTAAATTTTAATATGGTAAACAGAAAGAAAAAGCAATATTTGCATGAGTATTTTATTCTGTGAAGGTGTTTATCTGGGGTGGGGCCTTAAGTGCTCATAATTATTGCAAGCCCAATTCTCAGCACCTTTATGCATTCAGATCTGTATATCCTCTCATACTGTGTCAATGTAAATTTGACAACTTGCACTACAGTCCTGAATTGATTGATTGATTCATTCATTTATATTAAAACTATTGTCCTTATCTTTGTTGTCTTTTATCACAATCTATCAGCCATTGTGCTCTCTTGGCCTTAAGTGTATATCGATCTGGGTAACCTTCAGGGAATTCTGAACTGAACCCTTTATTTAATCTATGGGGGTAGACTGTTCTCGTTCCATTCTCCATATATAGGGATATCATCTAGTTCTTATTTTTATTTAGTACTGCTTAATTATTGCATGCCTGTTTCCAACGAGTGCAAGTATATACTGCCTGACTGCAGGGATTGAACTCAGAAACACTATGTCAACAAATTAACAAACTAAAGGTTTTTCTCCACAAGGTCATTGATTTATTTGTTTTTTACAGCTTATCAACCGTTTGAAGGTTATTTAAAGCCAAAAAATATTTTTAGATTATAAGAATTATTTTGAGATAATGATTTAGTGACACAAGTCTTACTAATTAACCCATAGCTGGGGAGAGAAGAGGTGGATTCATACTTTTCCCAAAGGTATCTGCATGTAAGTGAATATAACAATGTTTCTTTGCTTTTTCTTACCACTGTAGAGTTAAGAAGTATAATAGAAAAAGCAACACTTATTCTGTAGGTAATTTATTTGGAAATAGGATGGAAAGAGAAAGAGAAAGAGAGCTGGGCAATGTTTCTTTAATCACACACAAATTAAGGCATAAGACCCACAAAATTAGGAATAAATGAATGCCTTGCAAGCACTGATGCTCCAACAGACTCTCTGTTTAACTGACAAGTGTAACTAACTAGTCACTTTATTATGCTAATATGTACTTCATTCACGTGATTAGATTATGTACTTTGCCTTCATGTGACCCCATCTGATGACCCTTTAAGGCTAATGAAAGCATACAAACAGATGCAAATCTGTGACAATCTGGCAGTTCCTGAATGCACTCAAAGGTAGCCTTCTATTTCAGCACATAGTTTTAACACCCATCATATGATCAACTGAACATGGCTGAAAATTACAACATTTTAAAAATTTACTTTTAATGTTTTCTTGGCTAAATATGTTGCATTTTTTTCTGTTCTGACAAAGAATAAATAGTTTCATATTTTTTGTTTCAATAAAGATTCCTTCATGGTTTCATTTAAACTAGATAACAGTTTATGGGAATTAAGATTCCAGACCATTAATTATTATTATAAGTTTTCCTTTCAAGATATCTTGAAATAGTACTGAATATTAACAGTTGATATTTTTATAAATTATTTGATTGATAATTATTTCTCAGTTCTGTTGTTCTTTATTAATTGTAATTAAATGAAAAGAAAGAGTGGATGACAGACGAAATTCTAGAGATGATGAAAAAACATCAACAATGCCAAGGAATGGAAGCGAGTACAGAAACAAATGGATACAGGCCAAAGAGGAAGGGTTCAATGAAAAGTGTATGGAAATAGTATGGATGGGCAACACTGATAAGGCAAATATTCCCAAGAGAATAACAAAAATTAATTGGATTAAAGGTTTGTTCATAAAGAGGCTGTATAAAACTAAAAGAAGTAACACTGATAATAGAAAAAGAAAAAATACTCCAAAATACGTCTGTTGGTTCCAACCCTTATTGGAATCATTGCAAAACACTTTCCCCTTCCAAATTTAGATTTAAACATGATAGAATGCAAGATTGTAAATCTTGATCAATGCCTTGTGAAATGGATATCAATCTACTGGATGAAAGTAATGCTTAACAAGCAGACGGAAGGAAATATGTGAGATTGCTCTTTATATCCCTACATTTAAACTAAGTTTATTCTTGGCACAAGCCACTGATGAAAAACGGGCTTCCATAAAATTTGGCATTAATTACTTGCAACTCATCTATCCAAATGATGTAAAATTTGACATAAAAAAAAATGGATGCTTGTACTATTTAAATACTGCAATAACCTCCAAAACTGCTACATGCAGCCTAAAACTATGGCATCAAATTCTTGGACATTGCTCCGAAGAAGTGATAGCAGTACAGAATTCACTAATGAAAATATAAAAACTCTGAACCAGTAGAGAACTATTTTACAATGAGAGAGAGAAACCTACAATATACAAAAATATGGAAGGGCCAGAAATAAGTCTGATGTAAGATGTGTCACTAGACAAGATGAATATGATCAAAGAAACAGGACTAGATGGGATCCTAATAGAAATGCTCTTAAGCTTAGATGATTTCAGCATCAGCAAGATTACAAAAATAATAAATGAAATATACAACAGTGGTGACATACTGGAGGGCCTCAGTAGATCAATCTTCATAGCATTACCTAAGAAACCAGGTGCGAATGAATGTGAGCTCCACTGGAAATCAGCTTGATGAGCCACATAATCAAGCTAACAATACAAATGAATGGGGTACAAGTAAAATTAGACTGGAAATAGGACAAGAATAATTTGGATTTTTCAAGGACACTGGAACAAGAAATGTGATATTTATTATTAGAATATCAGACAGTGCCATACAAATACAGAAGGGTGCGCACTTATGTTTTATAGGTTATACCAAAGCATTTGACAAAGTGCAGCACAAGGATGTACACGTTGTGTTCAAAAGTTATCCGACCTTTGAGCATAAAAAAATGAATTTTGTACATTTCATAAAATTTATTTAATCTTCTTCAAAATACTCCCTTTCTGGTAAGTTCTCTGGAATGCTATGGAGCTCCACCATCTCTTTCCTCATAATTTCCCCATAACTCAAATCGCTTCCCTTTCAGCATGGTTTTCAGTTTGGGGAAGAGCCAGAAGTGACATGGTGTCAAGGCAAAAGAGTAGGGAGACTGTTGAAAAAGTTGTGTTGTTCTAAACCATGAAAGCTTGGATTATGTGGGTGAAATCAGCAGGTGCATTGTTGGGGAGAAGTTTCCAATTCTTTGACACCACTTTATGAAGGTAGCGTTCCTTATTGATTGTTTGGACTTGTGGTGCACAATACCATGGGAGTCAAAGAAAGGGATCAATAATCTTTGGTAATGACATATGCTTCCATTAGGAAGACTGCAACTTCGCTTCTGGGTCTTAATCATAAACCCATGTCTCATCACCTGTGATGATGGTCTTCATGAAGTCAGGGGTCATAGTTTGCACAGTCCAGCATGTCCTGAGAGATCTTCATGCAGAGTTGCTTCTACTGCTTTACCAGCACCTTGGGGATGAATTCCGGTGACACATTATGCATGAACAAATCTTCCGTTAAAATGGAATGCACTGATTCTGTGCTTATTCTCACTCTGTGAGAAATTTCCTGGATTGTTACATGTTGGTCTTTCATGACTATTCACTGAACTGTCTCAATCAGTTCTTTGTTTTGGCTTGTAGATGGCCTACATGAGCATGCCTCACTCTCCACTGAGGTGTGGCCATATCTGAAGTGGTTGTACCACTCCTTGATCTGAGTTTTGCACATTGATATCACTGCCAAAGTCCTGATGAATCTTCTGGATGGTTTGATCTTGAGTATCACCAAGCTTTTTGGCAAAACTTGATGCAATATCTCTGCTTGATGTGTTCGATCATCTTTTGAGAAAAACAAAAATCTGACGAGCATGCACTGCACATCTGTATTCTAAGGATAACAGCCAGAAACCAACATGGTTTACTGGTGTGAAAATGTTCACGTTCACACACAGGAAGAGTACCATCATCTCTCACCCAAAGGATTTTGCCCATGTGGCATTAGTTTTGGTGGGAAAAAAATAAAGTTGGATACTTTTTGAACGCACCTCATATTTGAACTGTTAGGAAAACTAGATCTTTTTGGAAGGAATGTTAGAATAATCCAGAATTTATACTGAAAACAATCTGCCTGCATACAGATAGAAAATAAATTGAGTAGGTATATATAAATAGAAGGGAACATGAGATAAGGATTCATCTTCTTTCCAGATTTGTTCAACCTGTATGGTAAGTTCTCTTCATAGGGAGCTGGAGAGCTTACCTAGGATTTATTATTGGTGGACATAATCTGAACAATATCAGATATACAGATGACATTGTGTTGATGGCAAATATAGAGAGAAAAGCTGCAGGTCCTCCTAGACAGAGTAGTAAAGGAAAACAAGCATCTACCTTAAGAAAACAGAAAGTAAGAACAGAAAGAAAGAAAGCTGAAGATGCAAAATAGAGATGACAATAAACAGAAGTACAGAATCTGTCTATATTTCTGAGATGAGGTATTATGTACACTATTTACATTATTCGAACTAGTGTCCTCATCGTTGTTGCCATATTTATTACAACGTTTCAGCTTTTATGCTCCAGCCTTCTTCAGGTGGCTGGAATGTCGAACTGAACTCTTTATTTCGCTCACTAGGGTAGACTGTTCTAGTTCTATGTGCCATGTTTAATGGATGTCAGTTATCAGTTATCTCCTGTTAATTCCTCCCTCAGTGTTCTCCACTGCCTTAACTGGGTATCGAACTCACACTCTTAAGGTCTTGTCACTTGATCTATTCAACGCCTTTATCCACTGTGCCATGTGTCCCCAGTGAGCAAAATAAAGGGTTCAGTTCGACATTCCAACCACCTGAAGAAGGCTGGAGCAAACAATGGCCGAAACGTTGTAATAAATATGGCAACAAAGATGAGGACACTAGTCCGAATAATGTAGATAGAAGTACAGAAGTTTGAATATCTGGGAAGTGTTTTAACAGAGGGAAGAACGGTGACACTGAAATCCAAAGGAACATAGCATTAACAAAAGATGCATTGCCAAAGCTAAAGAAAATACTAAGAAACAGGAAATTCTTCATTTGAAACAAAGAAATGAACACTGAAATGCTGTGTGTTACCAATCCTTTTGCATGCCAGTGAATGCTGGATAATCTCCCCACAAATGAAGAGAAAACTAGAGGCAAGAGAAATGTGGTTCTACAGAAGGATACTGAGAATTCCATGGATAGAGCAGGGAAGCAATGAGAAACTCTTAAAGAAAATGGTAACAAAAAGAAATCTTATCTTTAGATCCAGAAAAAAAAGATAGCTGAAATTCCTTTGAGACAAACTTAAAAGAGGTCTTGAAAAACTCCCACAGAGCATATTGAGGGCAAGAGAGATAGAGGAAGGTAGTGGGCCACCTACCTGACAAGATTGTGTGCATGGATGGTAGTGGGAGGCTTGGCAAAAGGAAAAATGCTGCTAATGGTCACAAGGGATAGGGACATTTTTGGAAAGCCATGATCTCCCATGTCTTCAAGTGACACAACATACAGAAGAAGAATTAAATGAAACTAGACAATTTGAATGGGACATATAATAACTTTTAACTGTTTGACTGCAGCAGATAAGATACAAACTGGAAATACCAAAATGAAACAAGTACAACAATTTAAATATCTGGTAAGTGTTTTAACACAGGACAGAAAGTGTGACACTAAAATCTAAAGGGGCATAGGGATTGCAAAAGATACTTTCCAAAAGGCTAAGCAAAGTATTTGAAACAGGAAAATTTCCTTATAAAAAAGAAAAGAGTACTGAACTCTTGTGTAATATCAGTCCTCCTATATGGCTGTGAATACTGGACAATCTCCTCACAGATGAAAAAGAGATTATATGTTTGTTATGGACCCAGAATAGGTCTGAAAGAAAACTTGAACTCAGCAATTTAGTGAAAACATATTATTAAACAAAAGAACGAATATAAAAGTGTTGCACGTCCGACTGACAGCAAAGTACAGTAGTCAACTTGTCAACTGTAGACAGCTCTCTTGAGAGGCATAATCTCCCTGTATATATAGTAATAGGACAAGTCCATTTAGTCCATAAATGTAGGTCCCTTAACATCCCCCTCCCAAGCCTTTACCTCCGCAGGAGTCTCAATATCATCTCCTTTTTGGATTGATGACGAGGGTCTGTGGACTTCCGCTTTCTACTCATCATCGCGGTTTTTGAGCTGCTTGGAGTAATAAAATGTCGAATGTGTCGTAAATGGTATCCATAACTTCTTCTTCTTCCTGGGGAGTACTGTTGCAGTCATCCAACAGTCGTTTCCTGATTTGATTCAGGTGTCTCTTATGAGAGAAACGAGGGCCTTGGATTATGTAGATCATATTTCCAATCCTCTTTTCTATCATACCAGGTTCCCAGAAAGATGTGTTATTTTTAAACATCTTGAAGAATACTTTTTCCTCTGGGCGGTATTTTTTCCTTGGTACAATAGAGGTCGGACCTTGTTTTGTTTGTTTGGGCAGCAATTTATTAAAAACGGATCTTACTTTACGCGCAAACATTATTTCTGCCAAGGATAGTGAAGCTGGTGTGTTAACATTTGGCGTGATCCTGTAAACTTGTAAAAACTGTTGAAGAGCCTTTTCCTTTGGGGTGTCACAAGCTTTTTTCAGGGCTCTTTTTAGGGTGTCTACAAAGCATTCTGCTTGACCATTCAACCTTGGATGATATGGGGGGGGTTGTAATGTGTTTTATCTGAAAAATCTCGCAGAACTCCTTAAATTCGGTTGAAGTAAATTGAGTTCCGTTGTCACTGACCAAGTAATCTACTACCCCAAAACACTATAATTCATGAAGGTAGCTTATCGTTGCCTCCGTAGTGGGATTTTTATATTGGAACACTTCCGGCCATTTTGAATAACTATCTACTACAATTAGATAGTAGAATCCCTCTAGCGGTCCCGCAAAGTCCACGTGGATCCTTGATCATGGTTGGTCCGTCTTTTGCCATGGTTTATGTGTGATAGGTGGTGCTTTTGCCGCCAATGCACAGCCCTTGCATGTGTTGACCATATTTTCGATGTCCTGGTCCATTTTAGGCCAGTATATGTAGCTGCGCATTAGCTGTCCAAAGTGAAAATCTTTCACGATTCTCTTCTGTAGGTTTTTTGGAATGATGACTCTCTTGCTGTATAGGAGTACCTCGTCACATAAGGAAAAACTGTCTGATATGTGTTGGTCCTTCTCTGAAATTTTTGTTTTTGTTGCGCTAATGAATTCATCATTGCAGGCTTCACGTTTTATTTCTTGTCGTGTCACAGGAAGTTCTCTTATAGTGCTATACAATAAAGTTTTTATTTAACCCTTCGTTCATAGTGAAGTGATCAAAGAATCTTCTAAGGGTTCCCTATGTCTTGGAACCAGTCTAGAAAGTCTGTCAGCGTGACAGATTTTTCCAAGGGGAGGTATTCCAACTTGAAGTTGTAATTTAGGAGAATTATCCCCCACCTCAGCAGTCTGTTTGCCATATAACCGGGTAATCCTTTTTTTGACCCCAAAATACTGAGTAGCAGTTTATGGTCCGTTTGTAATGTGAAATTTCGTGGCTGCAAAAATGATTGCTGATGCTTCTTTTTCTATTTGGGAATAGATTTTTCCACTGGGAGCAAGGTTCTTGATGCATGAGCGATGGGCTTTTGCATTCCATCTGCCATTTTATGAAGGATGCACGCTCCTATTCCATACGAGCTTGTGTTGCTAGCAACTATGATCTCGAGGTTCGGGTCGTAGTGCGTAAGGAATAAATCCGATGTTAGGACTTTGATAGTTTTCTCGAATGCCTCCTGGCATTCGGGTGTCCATTCCCAAATCTTATCTTTTCTTAAAAGCTCGTTCAGCAGGGCACAGAGGTTATGCATGTTTGGGATAAATGCGTGGTAGTAGTTTGCTAACCCCCAAAAGCTCTGTAGCACTGTGACGTTTTCAGGAGCCAGCATGCCCTTAATGGCAATGGTCCTTTCTGGTCTCCTACCCTCTTTGTCTATGATGTGACCCAAATATTTGATTTCTTTCATGAAGAAGTCACATTTGCCTTCCTTTATTTTGAAGCCATAGTCTTGTATTCGTGAAAATACTTTGTGGATGTGTTCCCGGTGTTGTTCCAAGCTTTTACTGTTTATCAAGATGTCGTCTAGGTAAACCATTGAAAAGTCAAGTCCACCTAGCATGGTGTCCATAACCTGCTGAAAAATGGCTGGTGCGACTGACTCCAAATGCAAGCCTTTCAAATTTGTATAAACCTCTATGTGTATTTATACATAGTAATTTTGAGCTTCCTTCCTCAATGAGTATCTAGAGATAAGCTTCGCTGAGATTGATTTTTGAAAAGAACTTCCCTCCATTAAGTTTTGTAAAAACTTCTTCTGGGCTTGGAAGTGAGTAGTGATTATCTTTTAGTGCTGCGTTTAGTCCAGTAGAAAAATCTGCGCACACATGGATTTCCTTAGACTTCTTCTTCACATACACTACTGGTGCTGCCCACTGGCTATATTCCACTTTAGATAAAATGCTAGTCTCTACAAGTGTGTCTAATTCCTTGTCTATTTCCTCTAATGAGGCGAATGACACATTCCTTTTTTTCTACCAAGGCCAGCCAAAAAGACCTCGGGGAAGGTTCCTTTTAATTCATTTTTTAGTTTATCTGACTTGATCGTCAGATTTTCTATTTTCTGACAAAAAGTATTAATTGGCAAATCCCACAGATTGAACTGCTGCATCCAATCTGTGCCAAATTGATTGTGTTTTTTAATACAAACATTTTCAATTTTTTGGTTGTTCCATTCAAAGTAATGTTCACTCTCAAACTTAATATTTTACCAGTCACCGACCTAGCTATTTTTCCAGTTTTTAGCATGGTTGGTTTAACCTTTTCTAAGTATGTAGGTTGATTATTGATAAATCAGACCCGGAGTCTAATTGTAACCTGACTTTTTTTATTCAGTATTTCTACCTGCACATACTTTCTTATATTTTTGATGTCCAGTCCGTCTGTTTTTGTGGTTCCTCCTTTATTTGCTCTGCAATGTGAACTCTTGTGCCCAACTTTATTACAAGTTAGACAGGTTTTAAACTGATATTGGCAATCTTTAAACCAATGAAGTAATCCTCAACAGTAACATGGACTAGGCAGTAAATTTTTCTGTTTTTCATTGAGTTGACTTTTTTTCTTAGGAGAGTGAAAATAATCTTTTTTGGTTTGACTTGTTTTTGAAGGAGAGGAAAAATGTGGTTTTCGATGTATTTTTCTTATGTGTGAAATGCCGACTCTTCAATGTATCTAGAATCATTTTTACACTTATATATTTTTGGCAGTCCTCAGCTATATTTTGTAAGGTTAAATTTGGTTCTCCCTCTAACATGGTTAGGACTCTACATCTAATTTCTGCATCTTTTGTTGATACAAGTCCTTGTATGAATATTAGGCATTTTAAATTGTCTGCGGTAAGTTCAGCCAATTTAAAATTGTCACAATGTTTGTTAAGTACCGATGTGAACGTCAAGTAATCTTCGCTGTCTTTCTTAGTTAGGTTTAAGCACTTCCACCTTTTGTGGAATAACAACGTTTTTGGGCTGAATAATTCTGTAAGGAGATTTACAGCTTCAACGAAAGTCAAATCACTAGTTTTTCGAGGTAGTATGTAGTCCACGAATTTGCTATGTTCAGTAGTCCCTAATTTCCGGAGCAGTAGGCGTAGCTTTTTAATGTCTGACCATTTTCCACAATCTAATTTGAATAGATCCTCATACCTGCTGAAATATGATGCGAAGGATTTATCTTTGTCTGGCAAATAAGTGAAATTGTCAATTGCACTCCAAATCGCGTTTTGTGAAAAAGTAGTTTCACTCTCGGTATTTTGACCCTTAATCGACCTTGTTTGTAGAAGCAATTCTTCAAACATTTTCTGTTGTTCTATCATTTGTCGCTGTAATTCTAATTTAAACTCTTCCATGTTTTAATTTTCGATATTACGCTTCTAGCATAATTTTAATTGTACCAAACCTTTGTGTTGCTCGGAGGGGAGGAGAAGGAAAAAAAAAACAAATCACTTTTTTTTCTCTTTAAATGCGTTATTCACATACACAGTAGTTTTTTGGACAACCGTGAAACGTAAAGTTTATAACTTCGGTACAATTTTTCCTTTTTTTTCCCACGCTGATAAGCTTGTTTTTTTAGACTTTTATTTTTTTTATTTTGTTTTATTTTTTTAAAAAAACAAAAAAAGGTTCTCAACTGAAGAAAAAAAATCCTTAATTGTTCTTCGTCGCCAGTGTTGTGGACACTGGTAAACAAATTTTTTCTTTTATGATTCCACGTGAAGTTCGTTCGAGTCCTCATTGCCAGTGTTGTAGACACTGGGAAGCAAAAAAAATTTATTTTATGGCTCTCTTGTGGAGTTCTTTGAATCCTCATCACTAGTGTTGTGGACCCAGAAAAGGTCCAAAAGAAAACTCGAACTCAGCAATTTAGTGAAAACATATTAAACAAAAGAACGAATACAAAAGTGTTGCACATCCGACTGACGGCAAAGTACAATAGTCAACTCGTCAATTGTAGACAGCTCTCCTGAGAGGCATAATCTCCCCGTATATATAGTAATAGGATGAGTCCATTTAGTCCATAAATGTAGGTCCCATAACAATGTTAAAGAAAATAGGTTCTACAAAATGATGATGAGAATACCATGAACTGAACATGTAAGCAACAACAAAATTTTAGACAAAATGGAAACAAAAAGGATATGAAAAAGAGAGAGTTGAAATTTCTAGGGCATATAATGAAGGAAGAGGGCTTGAAAAATTTGATATTCACAGGATAGATTGAAGGCAAGAGGGATAAAGAAAAAGAATGCATAACCTACCTAGCGAGCAAGGTTTAGGAGAGATCACAAAAAGACCAAATTTATTAAATGCTACAAAGGGCAGGAAATTGTGGAGAGCAACCATGGCCAATATCCAGAACAGACATGGCACAAAGAAGAAGAAAGTAATTTAATGGTATTTTAGATATATAAATTTTCTATTTGTTTTTTATCAGATACACTGAAAATTTCTGACCCAACCATCTGATTCCTTCTATTAATCTGATGTTTGATTAGTTCAACAGATTTTGGAAGTAGGTTTGACCATAAAGTCTCCTGAAGTTTCCATAAAACTCAAAGTAGAAACAAGTGAATATATTTAATTTCATTTATGTTATATATATAGAGAGAGAGACACACACACAGGTACTAATCCATTGGTATAATCAAGTCCTATTAACACAATATAGAATTTGAAATATTAAATGTGAAAACTGACTCACAAAGAGCGTGCAATGTTTATTTTCATTAAACAGAGCAAAATTTTTCTTCCAATTACCGATTACAGCAAATCACTTTTGTCACTTAACAATTCCCCCTGGATTAAGTACAAGAGTGATGATTTTGACATTCCTATGGGAGTGCATGATTCAGCCCAGGTAGCTGACCTAGTGGGCCTTTACATTTTCAAAATCCTTAGTAGAATCATAGATCCGAAGCAGGTAGGTCTATATAGAGATAATGGACTAATTTATATTCCTGATAGCAATTGGCTATTAAATTACAGAAAAAATTATTAAAGCTTTCAAGTTCCTGGGGTTCATGATACATATCTCCTCTAACCTAAAAATTGTGGATTATTTGGGTATTAACCTTGAACTAAACACTAACACCTTTAAACCTTACCATAAAGATCATGAAACTTCGAACTACATTAATGCAGACTCAAATCGCCACCCCCCAATAATATCTTAAGGTAGATACCTAACATTGTTGGTACTAGGATTAGTAAACTGTCCTCCAATAAATATATCTTTAATAAAAACAAAGGATTGCATGATAGAGAACTCCAAAAAAGTGGCTTTAATAATAAACTTTCATACTTAAACCTCATAAGTAACACTAACGCAGATAAGGGTAATACTAAGTGCAAAAATAGGAAAAGAAACATAATATGGCTCACCCAGCTTTCTGTAGGTTATCCAAAATTAAAAATTGGTCAAGAGTTTCTAAAACTAATAAATAAACATTTTGAAAATAACCACACCCCAAGGAAATTCTTCAATAGAAGAACTGTCAAAATTAGTTATTCCTGTACAAATAATATGTTGAAAACTATCGATTCCCAGACATGTTCAATTGGGGAGGGTCTCATCCAACAGGAATGAGTAGGCCCTGGATTTGGTCATCGATAAATAGAAACAGTTAGAACATATAAATCAAATCTTTATTGTGACTGGCAGTTTCACATTTAAAGCAATCTAGGTTTAAGGCATAAAACTGACCAATCAGCAAGCAGTAATAGTTCGTATATTTAAACTCTTTATATTTGCATATGCTTCATATTGTGTATATGTATGTCTCTGAGAGACTTCATACTGACTGATTGTATTTCAGAAATGAGGTCTAAACTGACCAATCAGCAAGCAGTAATAGTTTGTATATTTAAACTCTTTATATTTGCATATGCTTCATATTGTGTATATGTATGTCTCTGAGAGACTTCATACTGACTGATTGTATTTCAGAAATGAGGTCTAAACTGACCAATCAGCAAGCAGTAATAGTTTGTATATTTAAACTCTTTATATTTGCATATGCTTCATATTGTGTATATGTATGTCTCTGAGAGACTTCATACTGACTGATTGTATTTCAGAAATGAGGTCTAAACTAAATTATTAAAATGTTCCAATTACTGGAGGGTTTACCCTGTATTATTAGCTGTATAATTTCATGTTCAACTATATAACAGCATTCTTTTTTTGTGCTCTTATTTTCATTGATTTGTAGTTGGAAATGAATTGCTTTTCTACCACCGCATCTCAGCACCTGGAAAAAGTTTCACTTTCCAGTGCTTGTTGATTAGAGACAAGCATGTAATACATGCATCAAAAAATAATTTTCAGTGGCTCAGCTTTCAGTCAAAAACTGTCAAGCTAGAAAAAAGTTACTTTTAGCAGACGTCAATAAAACCAAAGTCATCTTTGATGTAAATGAGCTATAATTAGATAAGAGAAAATACATTACTCCGAAGAAAAAACATTTTGTGAATCTTAAAAGGAAGAATCTATAAATATTCCATTAAAATAGAAGAATTCTCTGCAAACAGATGACTTTCTTGGTTATAATGTTCAGTCAATTTAAAGAAGTCATAAGAATTGAAGTGTTCCTGAAAACATTTGGCACTTTTACAATATTTGGCTTTCAGTTTTACAAACTTCTGACATTAATGTTTATATTTTGACTTGCGGGAAGAAAAGTATTTACAAACTTTTGTGCAGAAAAAAAATGCAAAATTCTTTGAACGGTAAATTGATTTTGTAACAGGGTTTCATGTTTGCTCCCTGGAATCAGTTTACAATGCAAATTATTTGGTATAAAATTAAATAAAAAAGAAAAAAAAGAGTTGGGGAGATTTTTAGTTCGTCCCAATATGAAATAATTCATCAATTCAATACACTGATATACTTCAAATGATGTTTTCATCTTCGTTGTTAGTTTTCATTTTTAGGATGTGAAGAACATGAAGACAAACAAGAATGTGAAGACATGAATAATCTGAAGACAGTTATGAATTTCATTAATTCTCATGATCATATATAGGTTGATTGTCCCATCTTCACAGATGACTGCCTTCTTGTCCATCAACATGTACATTCAATCTAAATCAGTATTTCCTCTTGAATGACTTTGAAGGTGGTTCTTCAAACCAGCAGCATATTTGCAAGGCCTATAGCATAGATGATAGATGTTCTCCAGAGTCTTCACAGGGTTAAGCAGATGTTGCTGTGTTAGGTCATCCTTGTTCATCACCATATGCCTCTTCAATCCAGATGTCGATTCACATACTTCCCTGCAGATCACACATGTAGTATCACCAGGTCATGGAGGTAACACAGAGTAAGATCGTCTTTCAGGTGATTTCAGATGATTAACATACCCAGATTTTGACAGTAGGATACAACCACATGTCTCACATTTCCATCTTGCAGTGCTGTCATCCAAACTCCTGGTAATACCTTTCCTCAAATCCCTTTTCAGTGCTGCATGTGCTAAATCCTTTTCCTCTACAGACTTACATCCTTCTACAACAGCCCTGCGCCACTCATTACAATCACTAGCAAGGTTTTCCCAGTCATCCACCCCAACCCTAAGTTATTCCTCACACAGTCCTTAAATCTCGTTTTTGGCGTATGCTGAGGGCACTTACCATTTGCAAGCTCGCCATAAAATAGCTGCTTTGGCAACCTACTATCATCCATGCGTACCACATGTCCATCCCATCTCATCTGATTTTTAATCAGTAAGTTTTCTATGCTTGGACAGCAGGCCTTGAGATGAATAGTGGTGTCCAGTACCATAGACTGGCATTTTATGTTAAGGATTCTCCTTGGACAATTTTAATGAAAGCACTCAAGCCATTTCAGCTGATGATAGTAAGTCATCCAGACTTCCGAAGAGTAGAACAGGATGGTCAGTACAAAGTTTGGTAAACTGTGAAGAACATGAAGACAAACAAGAATGTGAAGACATGAATAATCTGAAGACAGTCATAAATTTCTAAATATAAAACTAAAATACTTTCATTAATTCTCATGATTACATATATATATATATATATATATATATATATATATATATATATATATATATATATACTGGATGTTCTTGTTTTTCAAGGTATGAGGGCACAGCTGCTCAGTTTTTAGAAGTGAACAGCCGAACCACCTGCATATGATGATTTGATTATGGTGGTGAAGGTTTCTTCAAGACATACCCCACTTTTCAGTGTGGGTGTGTGTGTGTATATATATATATATATATATATATATATATATATATGCGCACACATGCACATTTAAAGGCATGGTGGAGTAATGGATTGGGGCTTGGATTAAGGAATCATAGAGCCAAGTTCAAATTCATTACATTCACTTATATGCTAATATCCTTGGGAAATGTATGAAATCTCTTCTCTCCCACCATCTATGGGTAAATAGCAGGACAGACTGTGTCTATAGCCTTGGGTAGCAACTGGTCTAGGAGAAGAAAAATGAATTGAAACCAGCCTGGAAAATCCAGCGGAAGGGACACAAAACCAGTACTATCAGACATTCCCTGCTTTTTCTTCCCCAGATGTCATTCACTTGTATGCTCTGGGATTGTAGTAGGAAGAGTGGTTTGCTGTGGCTCAGTGTAAACTATTGCAACCATACCAACCTGCGCAAAACTGTGCTAGATTGGGTCTGTAATGAGTTGGTCGGTCAACTTGACACCCCCAAAGCGAGTGGAGGTGGGCAGGCGCAGAAACTGTGATTGGTAGCTGACTTGTTGGTGTTTTGCATAGGCGAGTTACCAAGCTCTATGTAAAGGGCTGGAATGAGAAGGAGGGCAGTTCGTCTAAGAAGTGGAGACTGTGCCTGTCGCTATGACAGTACGAGAGAGACAAAATTTTTTTTTTTTTTGTAACACATTTCAACACAGGGTCAACATTGATTCTCAATGGACTCCATTTTTTTTTTTTTTAGACATACACATATACTAAAAATTACTTTGCATTACAAGAATAAAATCCAAAACAAAATCAGATACTTGGCTGGATTTTAGAAAGTGGGTTGAGTGCAGAGAATTTTTCAGCACCCTTTTGGATTGATAACGCAAATTTGGGAGGTAGAGCTGAAAGAAATAAAACAGGCTCTATTTTAATGCCAACTGTATTTGAATTCACATACACAAGAAAAATGGTAGTTTTTCTTATTGCTGTTTTTCTTACTGATCAAATTTTCTTAAAACAACCTCTTAAATGCTGTTCTTCCCAGGTACCCCGTAACCCAGGGTGCTAGCACCTGCTACAATCCCAGCTATGGGCAAATAGTGAACCCCCGAACAAAACACTATGGAAGTATAAAAATACATTTTCATACTGAAAATACCAGCAATATATTTTTATATTAAAAAATAACCAACAATAACTATTTATTGTAAAAATTACCAACAATATCCATTTATAGTAAAATTACCAACAATACAATTTTAAAGCAAAATGACTAGCAACAGAAGAATTACCAGCAATACATTTTATCTGTAGTTGAAGGCATACAATTGCATTCAAAATATATTTAGTTGAAGCTATAAAATTGTCTTCCAGATATTTAGATTTCGGCATTAAAAAACCCATAGAGGTTGATATGCTGCTAAACAAAATCAACCAATCTGTTCAAATTTATTCACATCTAACCAGTTGAAGGATTTCTCTGCCTGAAGTTAAATAATTTTTTTTACTCCAGCAAGCTAAATAATTTCTCCGCTTTAACATATCAAATATTTTCTCCACTCTGTAAGCTATATAATTGCACTAACAAGCTAAATAATTTATCTACTCCAAAGAAGTTAAATAATTTGTGCTCTAAGATGCTAAATAATTTCTGTGTTTCAAATTTCTCTGCTCCATCAAGTTAAGTATTTTCTCGGTTATAAGATGCCAAATAATGTCTCTTTGCGAACTAGATAACAGCACTAATATGCTAAATAGTCACATAACAAAACTCATCATCTTGCATGAAGCAGAATCCGGCCACAGTTAAGTACAGTGCACATTTGTTATAAGACACTGGATCAAGGAACACAATAGTCATGCTCCGAATGTTATCAGAAAGAGCAATACAAATGCAGAACAACATGCACCTGCGTTTTATAGACTTAAGCAAAGGCGTTCGACAAAGTACGCCACAAAGATCTATTGGAACTGCTCGGCAACCTTGATATATTTGGGAAAAATATTAGAATAACCAAGAATCTATACCGGCAGCAAATGGCATGCATGTGGATAAAAAATGATTTCAGCAGATAGAGTGTAACCCGGATATAAGAGAGTTGTCGGGACCCGAGAAGAAGTATCTTATATCCGGGTTTGGTCTATTTTGTTTAGGTAAGTATGGTTCTAATTTGGGACCAGATAAAATCTCTCTTATATCCGGGTTTATCTTATATCAGGGTTACACTGTATATAAAAATAGAAAGGGGGCGTAAGGCAAGGATGTGTCTTCTCACCAGACTTATTCAACCTTTACAGCGAGGCAATTCTGAGAGAACTGGAAACCCTACCAGGATTCATCATTGTCAGCCACAATCTTAACATAAGATACACAGATGACACAGTGCTGATAGCAGACATGGAAAGGAAATTACAAAACCTCCTACAGAAGTTAGCGAATAAGAGCGAGAAGAAGGGACTAAATATAAATTACAAGAAAACAGAATGCATGGTCATCAGTGAAAAGATGAGCCTGAAATGCAATCTACAGGTTGAGAACATTAAACTGAAGTAGGTGCGGAAATTTAAATATCTGGGAAGTGTTCTGACAGAGGACGGTAAGCGCAACACTGAGATCCGAAGACTTATTGGGATGAACAAAGATGCATTCCAAGAGTTAGGCAGAGTATTACAAGACAGGAGGATTTCGTTGGTAACAAAGAAAAGAGTACTAAACTGCTATGTGATATCTGTCCTCCTTTATGGCAGAAGATGTTGGATGGTCTCCTCAAAGATAAAGAAGGATTTTGAGGCAACGGAGGTATGGTTCTACAGAAGGATGCTAACGATACCATGGACCGAACATGTGAGCAACAATGAGATTTTGGAGAGGATGCAAACAAGGAGGAAGCTTATACTTAACCTCAGGAAGAGGTATCTGAAATTTCTGGCACATGTAATGTGAAAGGAGGGCTTGGAGAATCTGATACCCACATAGGCTGATAGAGAAAAAGAGAGAGATAAGGCAAGGCAATGTGTGACATACCTAGGGTTTGGGAGAAGTAGTAAAACAAAACATACTGAGAACTATAAAGGATAAGGGGAGAGGTGGAGAGCTACGATCGCCTACACTCTGAATGGACACGGCACATGAAAGAAGAAGACTCAAAAAATCATGACATGACAATACATAAATCTTTGTATCAAACTGTTGTTTTAAACAACAAAATGATTAAAACATTATACAGGGTGACCCCAAAAAACATGAATTTTTGAAGTGCATATTGCCAGACATGAGAAAGTGGCAACACTGCGAGACAGTGACCTTGAGCAAGTAAACATTTCACCATTTTAGTAACGAGAATGAAATTCGCAGTATCCCAGCTGAGAGGTTGCAGCAGTCAATGAGGAATCTCAACAGCAGATTTCAAGAATGCATTCGTACAGGAGGACGCCATCTACAGGACGTAATTTAAAAAAAATGAAAATTCCATCATTGTTTCTTAAATGGCATGTTTTAAGGTTTCAATTACTATGAATTAAATATTTTTCTTCCATCACTCTTGGTTTTATTGTATTGTTAAAAAGTTCCCATTTTTTGGGGTCACCCTGTACATAGCATAAAACAAAATTATACATGGGATAATTCTATTCTATTAGTAAAGCTTCCTTAATTACTGACCTCTGAAAATCCCTTATATAAGTACAGGAAATCATTTGCAAAGAAATCTACACAAAAATACAAACCATCTTAATTTTGTAAATAAGAACAGCAACAATTTAAGGAATCTGAAAATTTCACATCTTGCAGTTCAAAAAATAAAAAAAAATTCTCTCAGGTTTTCTCTTGTCCTTCCTTAATCTTTTTTGTGATTCCTTGTGAATCCTTGTTGCCATTTTTGAGATGTTGGACGGCCTCACTTGTCACTTTTGCTATGTCAAGTGAAAGCTCATTATCACTTCCAAAAATGCCTGTTATATTTGAGACTTTGTAGATGCTGGTACTAGTAGTAACACCTTCCCTGTACTAGTAATACTTGTTCAAGTAGTAATCACCAAATAGTATAATGATCCAAAGAGAATCATAATCCACATAGTAGTAGAGAGAGTTAATGTATAGCAATAGTGGATAGACAAAAGAGTGAACAGTGATTGTATAGTCATCACGCTACTTCCTATTTATCCACTTCCTTTATGTGATCTACTTAATAATAGAATCACCTGTGTTACTCACTGGCAAACTAGTTTCAAGCCATAGTGTCGGCAATGACACTTACTCTTATACAACACTCTTAAATCTCCTTCTTTTCTTGTAACCTTTGTCATATAAAATGAACAAAAAAAAAATCTGATTCTTATTTTTGGTCGAGCTTTATAACTATTCTTCTTTACCATTATTTATCTCTTTCTGCAATATTTTTCTATAAAAGAAATTGCTGCCTGTTGCCATTTCTTCTTTTTCCCCACCATAAGGTAAGTGAAATTTCATTTCCTTCTTTTCTTTCATTAAAACTACAGGTCACCATGATCATAAAAGATCATTTCACACATTGTCTTGTGCCCAGGTCGGCGCTTTGCACTCTCTCCGCCATGTTTGTGTTACTGCCATTTCATTTCTATCTCCTCCATGTTCAAGCATCCCTCGCCTTAAATCCATAATATGCATACCATCAATGGTCAGGCTGTTAGGTGACTGTACTCCAGTCACTACTCTTCTCCCCACCGTTGTGTTGTGTACCATGTGCTTGGTGGCTTCACCCAAACCTCTTCCCTTATTTAGATTCTGACTGGCACTTCCACATTGGTATTCCGGGTTATATCTTTCATATGCCTCCATTCGTAAGTGAAGACTGACCTTTGTGGTACTGTCTCTTTTCTCTGTCTGATCTTAGGCGCCATGTTGTGCCAAAATGTCACTTCAACATGCAATATCCCTCCTCTCTTGGCTATTTGCTTTCACAGTCCGATGGTGTTACTGCACTATTCCATTTCCCCCTGACTGTACGCTGTTCTGTGGTACCTTCTTATTCTTTATCGTCCAACTGGTCCTCATTACTCATTTCAAGGTGGAGGGCAAGCGCATCCCCTTGCAAAAAAAAAAAAAAAAAAATGGAAGGAAACTAGCAAAGTCTGGCACTTTTTGAAGCTTGGCAACCAATTTTACTTTCTATATCTGTCTGACTATATCACCTTCTCTGCTAAATGGTAGGATCATATCTCAACCCACTCTCACCATTTGAGAATCCATATGGCTGAAATAACTTGTGGTTCAAAAAATAAAAATAACTTCTCCCGGGATCTCTCTTGTCCTTCCTTACTCTCCTTCATCTTCTTCTCTCACAACCTTCTCATACAAAACAAACAAAAACAAACCTCTGACTCCTATTTTTGGTTGAGCTTTGTAACTATTCTTCCTTCCCATAATTCATCTCTTTCTGCCATATCTTTCTATAAAAGGAATCACCACCTGTCACTGCTTTTTCTCCCCCTCACCACGAGGTAAGCGACATTCCATTTCCTATTCCTCTTTCATTCAAACTATACTACTTAAGCCTTCCTCCCTGTACTATGTTCCATCAGGATGTGGGCAATCATGCTTCTCCACAATATTCTATGCTTTGTCGCTTTTATTAGGGCTTGTCTTTTCACGAGATCCCTTGCAGCCTTTGTTCTGCTGCCATGGTTATCAAGATTAATGTCCTTGTGCCATGGAGAAATTGTAATCTATTTTTACAGGCATATAGGACATTTTACTATCACTGTTCAATCTTTGCATCAGTTTATCTGTCACATACCTTATAGGTGAAGCCATCAGTTCTAAGAAATTTAGGATAAGAGATAAGAACATTCATTATAGAATAGACTGCACTAAAGGTAGTTTCACCCAATACCATAAACTGCTACAAAACATTAACCTGAAAACTCAAGTCATGTTCTTAACATATTGGCTCCTATGCAACACTCCAGAGGATTGTGTTGGTATGTCTGCAAGGCCCACACAAACCTCTGGTGGGTTGTTTTCCAATTTCTTTTCTATGAGGGTTATTGGGAGTAGGATGCTATGATGGATTGCTCATGTGATCATGGTACACCAGAACCACATTTTTTAAAAAGAAATTTAAATATTTTTGATATTTTTGTCTTTTATTTCGTTTTCCTTTTGGAACTTCTAATGTTGGTTTTTGGGTCAGTCTTTTTATTTTTACATACACAGAGCTCTACTCTGCATTCCTGGGGGTCATGTGGAACTCTGGGTTGTAAAATGGACTCCCGTACTGAACAACAAAGCCGATGTGTCATGGGTAATAAATCAATGATATTGTTGCTTCATATATGAGACAATGTTAAAACAAAGTCACTAGTACGAAAATTAAGATACAGTGTTGGGACCCTGGGATAACAAGAGAAATGAAACTTGGGAGTCAACATGTTAAGCAGCCTGGTCAGATCGAGGCTTTCACATGAACATCACGTAGGGTGCCAAATCTGTTTAGAAATATCTAAAGTGTCAGCTGTATCCAACCGCTTCCTAAGATCAGTGGTTAAAAATGGCTTTGTGTGAGTGAAATCTGTGGATCTTGATGAAGACCATCCTTCTTCAAACATTGTGAACTGGTGCTAGAGAATCTCAAACAAAGAATTGTACTAAATAGCGGAAATTATATCACTTGAGAACTAGCAACAGCTAAAATGGATAGCACATGTAACTCAAAGAAAAATTAATGACTTAATCAAGATGACGTTTCACACTTTCAAATCGAAGGTTAGGAAGGAAGTCTCCGTCAATACTGGAAAGAGTGATAACAGCTACTGGACTTAAGAATTTAAGAGAAAGATTTTATAAATTTCAACTGAAATCAGTACTGGCTGTTTGATCAACAAATGCCTATTGTTTCCTTATAAGGAAACAGCAAATATTACAGTTAGTTTCTGGTAGAACTGTCTACATTGCTCAATTTGTTCTTTTAAAGGACCCTAAAAGAAAGATTCATTGGTATCTGCTAATGAGAATGGAGAACAAGCAGACTGTGCCATTTCTCAAAGGTTATTTTATTCAATATTATGACTTGGCACCAATTTTTGCAAAACTTTTCATGCAGTATTTATTTTTTTACTTCATTGTCACATTCTTATCTTTGTCAAGAATCTTTATTTACTCAGATGATTTCAATTTGTTTGAAAATTTAAACTTGCTTTTGATGTGGAAAACTTATTGTATAAGGAAAAAGTAATTCTTCAAAATTAATTTTCTAAAGCACAATTAAAGTTAAACATTTTGCAGGTGTTTTCTGTCATCAAAAACAAAGGTAATTATGAAGTGGGTCAATTAGAAAATGATAGCTTGCTTCTTCTAAACAGATAATACCTGCAGTTCTCTTTAGGCCTATTGATTCCTAATTTTTCTCTAAATATTCTTTTAACAATTAAGAAAATAACTTGAGGCCAATAATTTCATTAATGGGGATGCTAGGAATGAGAAGATATTTTGCATAGGTGAAGAGATAGTTGCACTATCTTTTATTTTTTATATTAATATGTTTAGTTTATTTATGAATAAATAAATATATTTTATTTATTATTTTACTCATAGATTTTAAGCAGAAAATCCAACGGATAATAGAGTTGATTTCTAGACAGAGAAAATAAATGTGGCTATAAGAAAGGAATATTCCCAGTTTGTATTTTACCATTATAGGCATTATTTCATCAGTGATAATGTAACACCTTAATTAACACAGATGAAACAGAATAATTGAAAGAAAGGAATGAAAAATAGGCAGGTTTCTCAAAAATATTTCATATATATATATATATATATATAGACAACATTAGTGGTGAATATACACATACATATGCAATTATATATGCACATACACATATGTGTATAAAAATAATTCCAAGAGGATATGATCCAGGTAGAACTCGATGTCCAGGACAGAGTAAGGATATAATAAAAAGACTTAAACACTAATATTCCATGGTCATAATTTATTCCATTGGAATCGCACGAGGCAACTATCTTCCCCAGAGAAAACAGAAACGAGAAAAAAAGATACATAGGTATATCCGCTGGTGATTGGAAGCAACGTCTATACGGCCATAGGCACTCCTTTAAACACAGATACCTCAGAAACCAAACGGCCCTATCCAAACACTACTGGGATCTGGTGGATAGGGGTCTAACCCCACTTTTCGAATGGAGATACTTGTCAAGAGCTAGTACACCTAATAACTTATGTGATAGGTGTAATCTGTGCATCGCCGAAAAGATCTTTATCATCAGAGATAAAAATCAGGATGAACTGTTAAACCTTCGGAGTGAGATCCTCTCCAAATGTAGGCATATAAAACGGTTCAAAACATGAACACTGTTTTGTAGCACGTGACCGGGTGTGACACTTCCACCTTAGCCCAATAACATCAGGCATGACTTTCTGTGTATTGAATATTACTTGTATGTATTAATGTGTATGGTTATGTGAGACACCAGGTATTCCAATTTTTAATTTATTTATTTATTTTATTTTATTTTTATTTTTTTAATGCTTCATCCATGCAATGACCGTTACGTATATGTATCATTGTGTATGTTTATGTGATGCGACATGTACTTCTAATTTTGGCTTTCCTTTATTCACGTGGTGATACATGTGTGAGGGGTTGGGTGGGTAAACGTTCCCCTAATAACTGATTTGCAAAATCAGATAGAATTATAATAGTTAGACACCTAGGTATACATTCTAACATTAGAGATAAATACACGCTACTCACCCAGCGGTTTTAAAATTTTATATATGTTTTAATTGACCTTTGAATCGGGTTAAATATAGAAATGGATATGTGCGTTCATGTGGGTGTACGCATCTGTGTGTGCAGACGTGTATATAAAGGCATACGCATGGATATATGTATATATGGGTGTATGTAGGTAAGTACATGAATATATATGTGTGTGTGTGTGTGCGCGTGTGTACACCTACATGTATGAACGTGTTGATACGTAGGTAGAGAGATATATATGCAGATGTATTTATGTGTGTGTGTGCATATTTCGGAATATCTATATATATATATATGTAATCATATAGCGGTATATGGGTGTAAATGTACGCAGGTATGTATAATCAACCGGAGGTACGAAGAGAGAAAATGGAATTTTGTCTACAAGTTTTCAGCAGCCCTTATCTTGTCAGCGGGATTTCCCCAAAATTCCTTGTGTTGGTCAAACGGTCTCGTTTGGGATGGGGGCGGGATGAAAACAGGCCGCCCGAGAATCATTTGGCCAGTCCGATAAATTTATGGAGGCAGAGATTGTTAGTTTATGACTTGAAACGGCTAGACAATGCGTTTCAGATCGCCGTCCCTACTTAACTTTAGGGAATTCTAAAAACCCTTCTAAGGTTAGATTATCAAAACTCTCCCTTTATCTTATTAGTGTGTGTACGTATGCGTTGTAGGGGTCTGGGCGGGAGCATAAGATTGTATCGCCTAAGGGGTGGGAGTGTCACCAAGAAATGTACACTCCTCCGGTATATCTTTGAAAATACGCACCCTTTTATCACTGAAATCCCTTTTTAAATCTTCCCTCAGTTAAATTTTAGTGCCCTCTCCGCCTAAAGTCCGCCCCGTCTCTCTCGTCTATTACCCCTCTATATAGATCACGGGTCCCCCCACACTCTCACACATACTCTCACCAATTTCTCCCGGAGTCGTTTTTCCGTTTTCATTTTGAATCTGTAGGTCTGATGAATTGGGTCGTTTTTGCGATTCCAATGGAATAAATTATGACCATGGAATATTAGTGTTTAAGTCTTTTTATTATATATATATATATATATATATATATATATATATATATATATATATATATATAAATAAAAAGAAAGAACAGTAAGATATAAAATCCAGTGTTCTTATAGATATTTTTATACAATAGTGCTCAATGTAAATTTACAGAGCATTAATATTATAAATTAATTGATTTAAAATGTTTTTTTTCACTACACAGTGATAACCATGTTTCAAAAATGGAAGCTAAAGCCTTCGAATTTAATAACAAAATTAAATTCGAAGGCTTTAGCTTCCATTTTTGAAACATGGTTATCACTGTGTAGCAAAAAAAAAACATTTTAAATCAATTAATTTATAATATATATATATATATATATATACTAGCAGTATAACCCGTCTTTGATCAGGTGTTTCATTACTGGGAATTTTTGCCATTCAATTGGAGCAGTTTAAGTTTAAAGTCAACCCACCCGAATATCAATTTTAGTAACAACTATTGGGTGTAACTGAGGCACATCCCCAAATGGAGGGGAGGTTGAAAATTTGAATGGTGGGGTGGCCCTGAAAAGGGTTGTTTTTGTATTCTCAATCTTGCAAGGAAGGATCCTCTTCCATGAACCATCATAATAATAATATACAATAACTTTTATTTATAATATATTTTTTTATAATTCTAATAATCTTTTGCATTAGATTTCAACTCTCTAAATTGATTGTACACTGTTTTTTTTACAGACATTCAATATTGCCTTTGATTTTTGCACAAAGTGTAAAAATCAGTTTCTTTGATTTTTCACCTTCAAGAGTGTAATTTTTTCCAGCCAATTTGGACTCAAAACCGGCACTGAAGAATTATCTATCAAAAAAAAAAATTTCATTGGAATCAGATGAAAACTATGGCAACGCATAAACATCCAATCACACACACAGACATACATTTTGAGAATTATAGATGTGTGTGTGTGTGTATATATATATATATATATATATATATATATACACACACATACACATATAATATACTTAGCCCTAATTTTTACCACACAGGGAAATTCTAACACATATGTATAAAACAAGCAGTGTGAAAGTGGTGAAAAGAGAGAAGGTTTTACTTGTTATTTTTCCCAACAGCATATATTTATATCAACAATATAACATGCGATTTTCAACTTATAATACATATACATATTAAATATATAAATCATTACCTATTTTGTAAGTATCAGTTTTTATGAAAATTACAATATAAATAGAAAATAAATTTGCGTAATATGCCCCCACCCATTTATTCATGGCAAATATGGAAAACCTTATGAATTTATGTTCATTTGAATGTTTTTGCTTTCATGAGCCCCAATTCTAAATGTATCACACAGTATTAAAACTATTAAGAGAAAATACAGAATTACTTAGCTCAAGCAGAAAAGATTGGGAAAAAATACATTATTTAGTTGTATTTGTTTTGATATCATTCCAAAATTGTCATGTATTACTTTTTTTCTTTCCAATGGTTGCCAGTCAATTATTTTAACATCATTCTACAAGTGGCCATTTGTCATTCCTTTCTTTTCAGCATCCACACAAACCTTCCACTGTGGTTTGCAGTCAACAGTTTTGAACTCATCCAAGATTTGCTCATAAGCTACTCCCATTTTTTTTCATCACTGTTTTCCCACCATTGTCAGTCAATGATTTTGACATCGTTCCACAAGTGGTAGGCTCTTTTTTCTGCATCCACCAAACTCTCCCTTGTAGATGTAAGTCGTTTTTTTCTTCATGTCAGAACTGATCATATGCTACTTCTTGTCCCTTCTCTTTATGGTCTGGAAGAATTCATGGAATAATTGGCAGGTTTCCTCTCAGAACTTTGGATAAACTTAAACAATGGTGAATTGAATGATTTGCTTTCATTTAATTACAAATGTTCATGGTTAGCAAATTTTTTTCAAAACTGTGAAGCTGTTGAACTTGAAACAAGAATCAAAAAGAAAAAGATTGTTTAATTCAAAATCAATCCAATACTCCCATATAAAAAAAACAAAAAACAAAAAAACATAGAATAGCTGTAATTTTCATGTTAGTTTAATAATCCTCAGCTTGTACTAAAGTTTGGATTCTGAGTAAAGTGGTATAATCTGAATCACACTGGTTAAGGCACACAATCAATATGACTGTGTTTCACAAGATTAAACAGAGTTAGAATGCGATTATATTTCTACAGGTTAAATAAGCTGCAATATTTTTGTTTGTTGTAAATTCTATGCATTGTTTCCTTTTTGTCCTTAGTGAGAATCACCTAATCCCCAATGAGATTCCATTTTAACCTTTTCACCAGAAGACATCAGGTCACCTGGTTGCATATTATTCTCAACAGGTTTGTTTTGCTTTCATTATTAGCAATTTGCTAAAATGTTAAGTGTTTTTTTTTAGTGACTCCACCACCGAAACATTCACGTCAAGCTTTAAGCAAATATGTTGTAATTAATCATCATATTCTGTTAGCTTAACACGTCTTGTGTAATTATAAAATAAATTAAATCAAATTCTGTTTGTTGAAGGAAAAACTAACATTCGAATTTAAATGCAATTTACTAAATTTTCTGCTTCTGTTTTGATTTATGCAAATTTATAGTCTTGATTTCAATCGATATATTTTTACTTTTATTTGTAACCTTTAGTGTTAGTTTGTACTTTGCAAATTTCTTGTTATTTAATTTTAGATTTTTATTAAAGGAATACTTTTGCCTTTGAATATCTTTGGCAGATGTTTTCATATTTAAATGACTACCATATAAAAAAAAAAAATTTTTTTTTTTTTTACTTATGCTACAGCCTTTTAGATGAAATTAAATTTCAACTTACTCTTGCCTTTCAGTAAGAAACATGTGCCTGATTACTACTCAGAATAAAAACAGGAAACTGATTTCTAATGATTTTCATCAAAATTAGACCAGGTAAATTTACAGGGTTTTATTTTTCATTTTTTTTTTTTTTGTTAATCTCTTTTTTTTTGTGAAGATGAAGTTCATGCTGTAAGTGTGCTATGTTATCTGCTCTCAGCAAAATTTATTTATTTGAAAATAAATCAAGAAATGTCTTTGAATTCCCGAAAGAATTTTAATTCTGCTAATTAATGAGGTGATCAACATTCCACTAATATCTTCATGGAAATGAAGATATTAGTGGAATGTTGATCTGAAACTTTTAGTGTATAATTTTTGATCTATGGGATTCGAATTTAGGTAAAAATGGCACAAAGTAAAAACATACAGAAAAAAATAATATAAATATATTTAAATGAAAAAAAAAATATAAATATCAAACCAGTAACTCTCTAATCAGACGCCAGTTGACTCCTGGTTCAGTTGTCATTGGTTTTGCTGTCAAATGGCAGGAATTCTGGTTCAATTATTGAACCAGAATATTACTATTAGATAGAGATGTGTTAAGAGAACATCCTTTTGTAAAGGTACCATGACCACCAGTCTTGATATGACTGATCCTGTAGCAGCTAAAAACCACAACCATGCTCCTGATTATGCAGGTATTGCATGCACAAAATGCATCAACCATATGAAGAGAAAAGCAGAAGAAACAGAAGATCAACCTAGCCAGATTTATAGCAATAACCTGGATGACTAACCAGCTCGGGCAAAGGCGTTAATTCCAAGTGAAGACCTCATAAAAAGAACTTTGCATAACCAAAGAGCAAGTAACAAAAAGACTTGAAGAAATGCAGCTTGATGGAGAATGGACTACTAGTTCTGCTTCTGAGCATTGTGCCATTTTTTCCTATTTTCCCACTTGTGCAATTTTTACCTGTGCCATTATTACTGTGCTCCATGGGATTCATATTGACAAGGAAGTTGATTATACTGATAAATATGTGCTTTTCTTATTAGGCTATGGACTTACTGATGTACCAGCATATAACCTAACTCTATTTTTGTCATGACATTTGGGAAAAGGGAATTTTTTTTTCAATATCCTTTCCTTTTAAAAATCAAAAAATCTTTCACCATGGGAGGAGTTTTTTTAGTCTTTTATTAAGCTTGAAATGAACCTCAGTTAAGCTTGTATTTTCTAAATTATGCTGCATGTAAAAGCTAAAAGAAAACAATTGGTTTGGGTAGAATTTAGAATCTGTTATAAAGCGTAATGACTAAAACAAGGCTCTTAAAAAACTTACTTTTTACTATACATTCAACTCAAAGTGTTGCTGCTGGAAAAATATTTTGCAAACTGCTTGGCCACAGGTACTCAACCCCCTCCCACTCCAGTTATATTTTCAGAAGGAAAAAGTTTAGAGAAAAATTAAATTTATTTTTAAAAGGCAAACAATAATTACAATTGAAAGATTTATTTACTTGAGAACAAATTTCTGCCAAACATTGCAATTTCTAAAGATCATTTGTGCTAGTAGTTAGTCTTTTTAACTGTATTTGTACCCTTGTCAATTTATGGATATTCTTTTCATGTTTGATCTTGTAGAAACGTTTCTCTACAATTGCATTTGTTATCATTAAAGTAAACTCAAGTAAATCTGTTATGCTGTTTCAGCAGAATGAAGAAATTACAATGGAATTTCTTTTCGTCAGATTACGTTCGGTTTATTAAATGTGTTTTTTTCAGTTGTACATTATTAATTGCAGTATATTTTAATTCTATATTCAATCTCTAGTCTGGTTAGAGCGGATTATTCAGTGGAAACAGTGTAAAAAAAGCAATAACTGAACAATAATAACATCTAGATGAGGTATCCCTAGACACGGGCAGTCTACTCACGTTGATTTAATAACAAAGGGTTCTAAACAATCATGTCGTCGTTAGGATCAAATTATGGCCATATTGCTGAATAAAAGAGTTCAACCCGCTATGAGGGATGTATTCAAGTAGTCGCTTCTTCTTAGGGAGCGACTATTGTCTAGCCGGAGGGACTTTCATTGAGGCAGTCATTGTCTTAGTTCAATTCAAAATTCAGTGAAGAAGTATGGAAGGCTCAATGGTTATGATAATAACAACAAAGAGGACAATAGTCCGAGTTCAAACCTCTTTCTTTTTTTGTTGTTGTTGTTGTTTTTCAAACTGCATCCTTTTTTTTTTTTTTTTTTTTTTAAAATAGATGTCTTAGAATATAATTATACATTGATTCATCATTCAAATATTAAATCAAAGCCTTCAAATTAGTGGAGGCCCATAAAGCTACAGGTTCCGAAAATCCATGCCTTCTGCTGTGGTTGGAAAACTGAAACGTAAAAAGAAAACGTAAATAAAAAAAAAAAATGACTTACACCAGACACAAAGACTTCTCACAGGCATTGAATGTAAAGAAACCCACAAAAGAAAAAAATAAGAAAGCTTAGCCGCTTATAAAATGAATATTTTAGAGAAGAACGTTACATTCTCACAAATACGAGATCTTGCTGGTAACATGCAAATTTCCGATCGCCGAAAAGAACATAAAACACGAAAAAGACAAAAGAAAAAAATAGATAAAAAAAAAAAAAAAATCACATTACCGATGGTGGAAAGAAGAAGGGGAAAAGATTCTCTGATTATTGCATCGTCGAGTGTGGGTTTTCTGCGCTGGACAAATTCTAACGAGCACGAGAGATAGAGAATAATAGAGCAACCACAACAAGAGATATATTGTTGCTAAACCGAACATCAAAGAAGCGAAGAGAAAGGGAAATTGATTCTCTCACACGTGAACACAAACTACCACCTTCACATTAGAAGCTCTTAAAAGTTTATTAAGCAGTGATATGTGGTTTTTTAAAAGTTAAAACACATAACAAGCACTGCTTATTGTTTGAAATGTTCTTAAAATATCTTTATCACTGTGGATTAATTTTTTTCAATATTTGATATCCTGCAAACATTACTTTTTTTTTTTTTAAATAATTTCACCCCTAAGCAAGGTGATAATGCCACTAGGAAAAAAAATGGATTACTGGGAATGAAAAAGAATCAAGACATTAGTGATGAATTTCGATCAAGATTTTGGTTTATCATATCCTAATTATCTGGTCTAAAATCAAATTTTGAAATTTAATTTATTATAAAAGTTTTCAGTTAAAAATGAATACCCTCTTTGTTATTATTAAACACAAGTAAATCTGTTATGTTGTTTCAGTATGGTAGAAGGAAGAAATTAATTGTATAGAATAAGATTACTTTTGGCTAAAGTATGTTTACTACAGAGAACAGAAAGGGTGACACTGAAATTCGGAGGTGCATTGGGATAGCGACAGATGCCTTCCAAAAGCTAAGCAAAATAAGTATCAAGAAAGAAAATATTTATTAGAAACAAAGAAAAGAGTACTGAATGGTTATATAATATCAGTCCTCCTACAGGTCAGTGAATACTGGACAATCTTTTCATAGATGAAGAAAAAACTTGAAACAACAGAAATGTGGTTCTACAGAAGGATGCTGAGAATACATCAAAGACGGAACATGTGAACAACAACAAAGTCTTAGAGAAAATGGAATTAAAAAGGAAATTTATACTTAATATAAGGAAGAGAGTGTTGAAATTTCTAGGGTATATAATCAGGAAAGAGGGCTTGGAAAATTAGATATTCATAGGACAGATTGAAAGGAAGAGAAAGAGAAGAAAACAACGTGTTACCTACCTAGCGAACTTAAGTAAATGGGTGGCAGAACAGGGTTTAAGAGAGATAACAAAAAGACAAAATTTAGTAAGAGCCGCAAAAGACAAGTTATTGTAGAGACCCATGATTGCCAAGATTCTGTCGTAACACGGCACAGAGAAGGAGAAGATGTTTGCTACAAATATATATGCAGTGTTTTAATTGTGCCTTAATTGCAGTATACTAATTCTACACTCACTTTGCAGTCAAACATTCATGTTAAAATTAGACAACTTAAATTCAAATTTTGTGTTCCAGAAACGTGTCCCAGATATTTACAATTACCTTGGATTATTGAGGTTAGCACAAAATTTGTAAATCTCTCAAAGTGTACACTTTGCTATTTTTCTGTCAATCAATGGCTTCATTTCACTTCACAACTTATTTTGAAATCCATTTGTAAAGATACTCTGTTTTCCCATCATGTCAGTTTGGGGATATATAATTTTAAACATCAATTCAATGCTGAATATATTAACAGAACTAAGGACACTCAATGTGGTGTAATGGTTAGAAAGCTTGTCTTGCTAGATCAATTACTACTGAGTAGTGAGTTTGATCCTCACTGGGTGCCCCATATTTTCGGCCTTGTGCCACATCTAAGCTGCACTTAGAAAATCACAAAATTAACAGAACTAATCAGAGGTTAAAGGTGAGAATTGATCAGTATGTACCAGACAAGTTCCATAGAGGGCAGTATGAAAATTTGCATATGCTCATTAATATGTCTGTTTCTGGAATTGCAGGACACCTAATAATAAGTAATCCAATTTGTGCCTTTGTATATTCACAGTAGTCAGCAGAGTGCACATTTGGATTACCATCTGAATGTTCTTGAGACCTTGTATATTAAATAAATCTAGACAACCTTCTCCCTGTTAGCAGAAAGAATGGTTACTAGATCTTAATGTAATCTGTCTGTGATTTATGTTGCCGATTCTCTGGTAGTATTTTTTTCTTCCTCCTTTTTTTGGCATTGTGCCCATATTTATGTTTTGTTCTTTATTGAGCTCTGAAGAGTGAGGAGCAATAACTGGTTAGTTTTTTCTTCTTGTTTCTTTTTTTTTTTGGTTATATTTTTGATTCACCATTTGATGGTAATATTTTTTTTATCCTTACTCTCTTTTTGTTTTATTATAATTATTTATATTATGCGAATATTTTTTTTTAAGCATTTCACCCCAAATAAGGTGGGAGTGCCACTAGCATGCAAGGGGTTACAGAGAGTGAACGTAAAAGTAAAGAGAGGTGTTTGAGGAAAAGATAAAGAGCAGGACAGTGATCAAGATCAGGGTATCAGAAGATGTTGATTGATATTACATTTAAATTTTGAAGATTATAGTTATCAGGGAGGCAAGTAAGAGGAAGAGAGTTCCACTGTCGGGAAGTGAAAGAGAAGAATGTTGGATTAGAAGAGGCGGTTACATGTAATTGTTTTGACAGTAAAAGGGTGGGACCGAGATGCCAACCTAGTAGCATGCTTAAATTCATGCAGTTGGGGCACTAATGAAAATAACTTGTCAGAGCAGTTGCCATGAAAATATATAAAGAGAGGTGTTTGAGGAAAAGATAAAGAGCAGGACAGTGATCAAGATCAGGGTATCAGAAGATGTTGATTGATATTACATTTAAATTTTGAAGATTATAGTTATCAGGGAGGCAAGTAAGAGGAAGAGAGTTCCACTGTCGGGAAGTGAAAGAGAAGAATGTTGGATTAGAAGAGGCGGTTACATGTAATTGTTTTGACAGTAAAAGGGTGGGACCGAGATGCCAACCTAGTAGCATGCTTAAATTCATGCAGTTGGGGCACTAATGAAAATAACTTGTCAGAGCAGTTGCCATGAAAATATTAGTAGAAAAGACAGAGGGAAGCCACATCATGTCTGTGAGAAAGTGACTGAAGTCAAGATGCCAGGTCAGGTCAGGACCTGTCACATTGCATATCCTTCTTTGGATTTTGTTGAATATATACTTTTTAAAATGTCTATTTTTAAAGCCATAATAAAATTGTGTACCCATTCACAGATTATGTATATATTTTATTTGGGAATTTTGAGACAATTTCTGATAAACACTTAATGTCTTTGCCATTACTTTAGATATTTCATACCTTGTAATAAAATAAGCCTTAAATAAAACTGGAATGGATGCACATGTGCATCTGAGGAAACATGCCACAAGATGCATATGTGCATCAGGACGGTAGTACTTTCTGTGGAGAATTATTATCAGCTTTATTGTTGTCTAGTTAAGAACTAATGGTTTCTGTAATCACATAGGTAGGATTTATTAAACTAATTAAACTTTTATTCACCTTAACGATTACATATCTATTAACAGTAAGTTTAGCTGGTGGACAATAGGATAATGAAACACTAATCATGAATGTAATTTAGTACCTACTAAATTTGAATCATATTTTACCAATTTTCTTTTTACCAATACTCACTGATTTTATATCTACTTCATCACTTATAAAGCTGACTCAGGCATGTTCTGCATAAAAATTTAAGTATATCTGATAGTAGAAGAAAGATTATCAGTGTAATTTTTAACTATAATTTGTTTTACCAAATATTTGTACTCATTCTGTGCATTGGAAATGAGGAAGAAAGAGATTGTCAGTGCTAAGGAATGAATGCAAGACAAGCGTTAATAATAGAATAGGGCAATTATATGTATAATGTCGATACATTACTAATAGATTTAATCTAGAAATATGGTGAATGTTCATCAGTACAGATGTAAAAGAAGCCACAGATCATGTGCAGACATGTTTGTCAACACCAGTTACATCCAGGTTTTTACTGCTAACAGCAGGACAGCTTTGTATGTCTAGATATGGGCCTCTCTGCAAATGGTCAAAATCTGGGTTTTTGTAAGATGCTTCATGCTAATAAAAGCAATAGGAAAAACAGTAGTCAGCAATTAACAAGACAGTGTCTTGTGAAGTTGGTTCTAAAGACACTTTGTTCTTCAAGTCGCTGTGGTTTCCAAGGCAGTGTTATTTTTGTTCATTCCTTCTCTCTGCGTATTACTCCTCATAGTTGCCAAGAGTGCAATCAGTTAGGTGTTTCCCCCAATCTCAACACACTCTTTGCTTAAATTACAACAAGAAATGTTTTAAAAATCAGGAAGAAAGGGATTGTTAGTGGTCAGGAATTAATGCAAGCATTAATAAAAGATTAAGGTTATTATAAATGTAATGTTTTGATTACATCATTCTCTAGCCTTCTTCAAGTGAATTTTGCCCATCACAGCTAACCAAAAATGGGATTTAGATTTGATTAGAAATGGTTCTCTCTTTTATATCTGTAATTTTCATCTCTGAAATTAGGAATCAGTTCTTCATTTTACATCTTCAAACTGTCGATGAATGTAAACCAACAAAGTAAATAAATAACAAGTTTGTTTCTCATGATTACTGACAGCTCTCTGTAATAGTGTTTTAAATAAGATTTAATCTTCTATTCCTCCTCTCTTCACCCAATTTGAAGTGGTAACTTCTTCTGCCGATGAAGCAGAATATTTTGCACATAAATTCTATTCAAATTCTCCTCTTGATTCATCCAGAGTATCTGATTTTCCAGTTAGAACTGAGTCTCTATTGAGTGATGTGCATATAACTCTGTCCACGATTTCTACCATCATCTCTAAATTGAATCCCCTCAAAGCATGTGAACCTGATGGTATCCTTGCAATAGTCCTTAAGAAATGTGCTCCTATTCTCTCTAAACTCTACAATAAATGCCTTGCTACTTCTTGCTTTCCTGCTTGTTGGAAATCCTTTACGAACTCAGGTGAACTGTCTGATTCTTCTATCAGCCTTCTACCTCTTTTTGACAAAGTATAAGAGGCTCCAATCAACTCTGTATTAGTTAAGCATCTCACTTCACACAGTCTTCTTTCAGATAAGCAATATTGCTTTTGCTTCTCTAGGTCAACTGCTGATCTACTAAGGTTTATTGCTGAAGGAGTCTATCAAGCTTTAGATTAGAATGGTAAAGTACAGGCTGTTGCTTTAGATATCACTAAGGCATTTGACAGAGTTTGGCATGATGGTCTTCTTCAGAAGTTGAGTGGTTAGAGAATTTCTGGATGCATTTTTAAACTAATTCAATCAATAGGGCAATTATATGTATAATGTTAACACATTGCTAATAGATTTAATTTAGAAATATGGTGAATGCGCATCAGTACAGATGTAAAAGAGGCCACAGATCATGTGCGGACATGTTTGTCAACACCAGTTACATCCAGGTTTTTACTGCTAACAGCGGGACAGCTTTGCATGTCTAGATATGGGCCTCTTTGCAAACAGTCAAGATCTGGGTCTTTGTAAGATGCCTCATGCTAATAAATCATGAAATGAAAGTTGTCTTGAACAGCCACTCTCTTAGTATTTTTGTCTTACTGCAGGTGTTCCCCCAGATTGCTATCCTTGGACCTATGTCAGGCCTATCTTAACAGCATTATGGGCCCCTGGGAAAATCAGTGTGCTGGGGCCCCTATGACAACCACTCACAAGAATAAAAATTGAATGGTTAATAATATTGAACAAATATTTATTTTATTGGCACTTCAACAAAACTGTTGTTAAAACATTAAAAAAATTGTTATACAGCAGCAATTAATCAACATGATAAACATTTGAACAATACACAACGCTCGAAAGACAATAATACTAACTAAGCCACACAAATTAGAAGGCATAGTATGAAATTACTATGAACTTCTTAATATAACAAGCATCTGTGGCATTTCTTTTCAGAGAATTGCTTTATTATTGGCTTAAAGTCAATAGTCTTCAGGAATAGGATGTCATTTTCCATGCACATGAGTAGAAGCCAGTTCAAATGATGCTACCCCACTGTGCTACAAAGCATATTTTTTATAGGTTTCAGTCTTGAAAAAGAATGTTCTCCTGTGCAGTTGGTCACCATCATGCACATGAACACTCTGAATGCAGTTGCAACATCTGAGAATACAGATTTCAAATTGTCTGAAATTATTTTCCTGTACAGTGCAGGGAGAGTCTCAAAATTTTCATCACAAGCCACGTAGTGCTTGAGATGCTCACATCCATTTAAAAGGTCATCATAATTCAGGTCTTTGTGATATATATTCGCCAGTTATTCACATTCTTTCTTTAGTGCTCCAGAAGCAATGGTTTTTAATTCACTGAAGAAAGAAAACAGATTTTCAATTTGTGAATAAGCCTCTGTAGTTTTTCTCAGTTCAATGATTACGGTGTTCAGATCAGAATGGGGGAGGAAAGTTTCCACCTTGAACTTTTCGGTTTTACTGAGAAGTACCTTTTCTGCTGATCCATCATATCTATTAAGATTGCATATTTTGTTTTTTCCCATCACTGTAATCTGTATCTGGACACATAATTCTGGCTTTGAATCCATATTCATTAAATTTGTCTCCAGTTTCCTGAAGACAGGTTTTCATCAGCTCAAGAAGAGTCGTGGCAACAAGGATGTTCACATCCTTTGATTGCAGGACCTTGCTTGATTTTTTAATTCTTTCTAACATGTCATTCCAAAGAATTGTGAGAAAAATTGTTTCCAGGTTTTCTATTTTTTTGCTCAGTCCTTCTGCCTCTTGCCTTGTATTCACTTGCTCTTTCGTATCAGCTGATAGAGAATCCAGTGCAGGTTTTATTTTCTTAAAACTTTCATGTATTGGACAGTAAATATCAGTTGATCTGTGCATGAGATATCTGGAGTGGAATCTACACTTATTGAATAATACTTTGACTCTTTTACTTCTTTAAGAATAGTAAAAAGAACCTGTTGTCCCATTAATTCAATAAATTCCTCACAAATATTTTCAGATAAATATGACGGATTCCCTTTTCCAGGATCTCCATACATTTTGAAATGTTCTTCCAAGAAAGGGTCAAATTCACTCAGCAGCTCTAGTATGGCTAAATAGTTGCCATATTTTGCTGACCCAATAACCTGATTTTCTACATGAAATGGTAAACCTCGGGAGGTCAGAAAGCGAATTACAGAAGCTACACGTGTTAACACTTTATGCCAGTATTCCTGTTCTGAGAGATGATGCTTAAGTAATAAAGAATCTACACTTCCAGTTTTTTTATGCCTTATTAAATATGCTATCATTCACTTTTGATGTTCTCCATTTTCATGTTTTAAAATAACCTTGCTGTGCTTCCAGTCCTTGAACCCTGACGTAGCAAAGGGAGATTCTTTCTTGGACAACAGGCGACATACAAAGCAGTACAAACGTCGTCGGGATGGTGAATAGATTAGCTATTCATATTTCACGCACTCACCATTCCACAGTTCATATTTGAACACATTGTTTGATAAATACCTTGCTTTCATATTCTCTAGTCCAGCTGTTTTATACACTCTGTGTGAGTTTGAAAGGTCGGTTGCTATCATGATTCTGACATGATGAGAGCCCACTATGGCTCCAGTAATGTATTGTGTTAGTATCATTAATGTTCCATAGCTCTGGATCTGTCTCTTGGATTGCAAACTCCTTTAATGCTATAGATTTGGGTATTTCTCTTTTTTAAATGTTACCAGCAGCAGTAACAGGCAATGGTGGTATGTCTGCTGAAACAGGATGATTGGTAGCAGGAACGTGTGTAGATGTGGATGCTATATCTGAAGAAACAGTACTGGTGGCTGACATTGCAGGAGTGGGTGCTGATGTGGATGCTGAAGGAATGATATGTGGCGATTCTACAGGGGGAGGGGGTACCAGAAAGGGGCAACTCCCTCCCAGAATTTTGGCTGGCCTCTTGATTGTAGCCCCTTTTCTAAGTTTTGTAGAGGAAAAAAATCAGAGCAAACAAATTACATTGTTCTGCTAGTATTGACATTAGTATTAACCCTTTGATTTTATTTTTAAGTTAACCTCTCTTGTGGTCCAACAGCTTGAGAGTGGAGAAGACGGCAAGAGATTAGAACTCCACTACTATGAATGAAAAGTTATTCCGCTTAATTTAGTGAAGTAACATACTTATACTAAGACTCATTCCTAAGTTGTGTATACAATATTGGTATAGTATGAAAATAAAGATGCTGCTTGAATTTGCACCCCCTTCTCTGCAGAAAAATCTTGGCCTCCAAGTCTCTTCCACAATTTCAGGGTTCCAGAATCACCACTGGGTATGAGTGCCTGTTGTTGCACCTATGTTGAGCCACAATGTTAATTTTGGAAGTTTTCTTCATACTGTTCCTATTATACATTGATTCTTTCAGACCAGTTTCTTATCTACAATGTCTTTATCACAATGTTTCTTTCTGCTGTTAGACACTGCAGACTTTCTCAGAGGATTATACATTGATGATTTTTATCACAACATTTTTATTTCTTTCACTTATACTTTTTTAATTGTCATAATGAATTTTCTAAGTGGCTCTTTTTGAAAATTCTTTTTGCCTTGCTTGTATTTACCAATATTTTGATTCTTTGGCCAGTTGGATTTAGTTTCAGATCTTGATCTGCTGAGGAATGTTAAATGACAGAACCTTTAGGCAAGATTAAAGTGGAGCTTTTCTAATAATCTTTATTTCTGTATAAAACTGAATCCTTGCCAATCTGATTATGCCTGGATTCTACAGATGGGATGTTCTTTTAAACCAGTTTCTTTAACTCGTTTGTCTTTATCGCATTTTGATTGCTCTATTCGTTGACTGTTCTCATTTTTATATTCAATGTTTATTGATTGTTGAACTTTGGATTGTTGTTTTTGTCTTTCTGGCTCAAAACTTGTGTTGTGTTCCATGTTGTCATTGACTTCAACCCCTTGGGATCTGGGTGTGGAAATGTGTATTGATGCTTCAAAATCCTTATGGCCTGCTGTCAACTCTTCACAGTTTTAGTCTTATATCCAGAACTTAGACAAAGACATTCCATCACTGTCAGGATAGCATACAAGGTATTCTAACCAATTGCTGATCATCTGTCCCCAGCCTCTGCATTCCATAACACTTGTGATAAAGACAACCAAAGTGAGGTAACTAGTCTGAATGAATCATTGGTAATAGTAAAAAAAAAAAATCAAAATAAACTCTTTGTCTCAGAAAGTCAGATGGAAATGTCAGTTGTATATCTCATTTGAAATTTGGAAAGTAACGTGCAAAATGTAATCTTTCTTTAGTGTTTCTTCTTTTTCTTTACATGGCAAGATATTTGATTAAAAAGTTCAAAACTGAAAGATGTAAATGAATTAGCCTAATGAAACACACAATTTGCTGTCATTTGATAATAAGTGATGTTGTCAGAACAGAAATTCTGCAAGTTGCTATTGTTGTTACTCTTGTGTATTGGCTGCCTTGTCTACACACAGTTGCACTACAATAACTGACAATTATTTTTCTTTTTTTATCAATCAAATTCTGTTTTCTTTTCTTTTCCAAATTCTAACTACATTCTTGAAGAAGGATCTTTTGACTATTGCTGCATCTTTTCTTTAATAAAAGATCTTTATTTTTTTATCTCATTTAAGATAAACATCTTCCCAAACATATATAAATGTTCTTGCTAATGTCTACTGAAATTGTATTAAAAGTTAGTGCTGATGAAATGATTTTCAATATCAATAATAGGTATCAAATTACATCAACCTGTTCACAATATATTTTTTTTAAACATTTCACCCCAAGCTGGCAGGAAGCTACTAGCACGCAAGGGGTTACAGAGAGTTGGAGCGAGAGTAAAGAGGAGTGATAGAGGAAAGGATGAAGAGAAGGATAGGGGATAGATCAAGACATCTGGAGACATCGATTGACATTACATTTGAATAGTTGGAGATTATAGCCATCAGGGAAACAGGAAAAGGGGAGGGAGTTCCACAGGCAAGAACTACGAGACATGAAGCTATTGGAGTAGAAGAGATGGCTACATTTAACAGTTTTGACGGTGAAAGGGTGAGAGCGAGATGCCAGCCTGGTTGAACGCTTAAATTTATGAAGTCTGGGAATATATTAAGATTAAGCTGTGGGTTTGAATTCAGTTAGCATTGGAAAAAATGATATATAAAATTTTATATACCAGGACAATGTTATGAAAATTATTGATAAAGTGGAAAAAATATTTAGGATTTCATGGGACTAAAGTGATGTTTCTCTTGTTACAAACAAATAGAATACTGCCTTGGAATACCCAAACTTTAAGATCTACACGAGATCAGCAAAGTAAACATTCCAATGCACCCCATTATATCAAAAGTATTAATAGCACTCCTGGCAAAATGATGAAAGCCATAACAAAGTGATCGTGAAAGGAACCCAAATTTACTGTTTATGTGTAGGACAATTTAGATTCATCGTTAATCCCTTAATAAAATTTGGTAGAAAATTTCAACATTCTCCAAAATCAATGAATTCAACACATACATGGATTTTATATATATTTATATTGAGAACCATGTGTAACATAGGAGAGAAAAATCCATTCTTCAAAAACTACTAACCTTCAACTCAGAGTAAGAAAATTACTTACAATATGCTTCTTTGAGAAAACAGTCATGGTATTAGGTTACAAATTTATTATGGGAGTTATCAGTTTTTAGTGCTGCAATGACCGTGTCTTCAATTTGTTCTGCATTTTTATGCATTAATCTTGATAATCCCTCTGCATGTCCTAATTTTTTAGATGGTTGGTACTCCATCGTAAAATTATAGTTTAATAAGATGGTACCCTAGCATTGTAGTCTATTAGCTGTATGCATAGCTACTCCATTCTTTGAACCATATATTGTTAACAGAGGACTGTGGTCTGTTTGCCACCTGAAATTTCTGCACAGGAAATATAATTGATAGAACCTCTTTTTCTATCTGGCTGTAATTTAGTAGCATGTTGAAGTGAGCATGAAGTATGAGTGAAGGCTTTCATTTTACCATCATCGTATTTGTGTAAAATCCCCGCTCCAATACTGTACTCACTAGCATCTGATGCCACTACAATTTCTGCTTTTGGATCATAGTGTGCTAATGATAAAATCTGATCTAAGTCCTTTTTTTATCCATTTATATTTCTGAGATGAGGTATTATGAACACTATTTACATTATTCGAACTATTGTTCTCATCTTTATTGCCATATTTATCACAACGTTTTGGCCATTGTATGCTCTGGCCTTCTTCAGGTGGTTGGAATGTCGAACTGAACCCTTTATTTCGCTCACTGGGGTAGACTGTTCTAGTTCAACGTGTCATGTCTAATGGATGTCAGTTATCACTTATCTCCTGTTAATTCCCTTCTCCAAGTTCTCCACCTATTGAACTCACACTCTTTGGGTCCTATCACCTGATCTAACTTATGCCTTTATCCACTGTGCCATGTGTCCTTGAGGACATCTGAGTATGAACTACTGGGTATTATAAGCCTAATGTCTTCAGTAATCATTTTTTTACCAGTGCTCATATAGCAATTTTTGCTGTTATCATTACATGATTTTTACCAGAGCTCATATTGCAATTTTCGTTGTTATTATTGCTTTTCTCTGGCACTTATTACTGGTTCCCATATTGTATTCATTTCTCAGGACCCATGTGATAAATATGGCAACAAAGATGAGGACAATAGTCCAAATAATGTAAATAGCATCCTTTTTTTTTATTTTGTCAAACACCTTTTGACAGTTATCATTCGAGTTCCACCTTTCTCCATTTTTAAGTAGATTGTTAAGGGGAGCTCTCAACTTGTGTATATTATGCACATACATTTGATAGGAATTAGCCAGTCTTAGAAAAGCTTTAACCTACTCACGTTTGTTGATGGAGACATATGTTTAATTGCACTTGTGTTCAACAGATCTGGTTGATGACCATTTTTATCAATGATTTGACCAAGGTATTTAATTTTTGGAAGAAACAATTTGCATTTTTCTTCACCGAGTTTGAATCCTTATTATCTTAGTTTTTCCAAAATCGTTTTCATGTGCCCAACATGTTGTTCTTTAGATAGACTTTTGGTTAAAATGTCATCCATATATGCCACTGCGAAATTGCAATCTGCAAGCATGGTATCCATGGCTTGTTGAAAAATAGCTGGTGCCACCTTTATACCAAAAAGAAGTCAGTTAAACTTATATAATCCTCTGTGCATATTTATGGTCATTAATTCTGAACATTGATTTTCAATCTGAATTGGTAAATACGCTTCAGAGAGATCCAGCTTCAAAAATATTCTTCTCTCATTTAACTTCAAAAGAATTTCCTCTGGACTTGGTAATGGGTAGTTATGCATTTCTAAACAAATGTTTAATCTTGTTGTGAAATCCTTGCAAGCATGAATTTTATTATTTTCTTTTTTACATACATGGTGCAGCCCATCTTGAATTGTTAATTTTTTTCTATTATACCAATTCTTTCAAGTCTGTTCAAATCTTCGTTGAAGCTGTGAATGGTACACACAGCTTAAATATTGGTGTTGAACCTTTTTTTACTTGAAAATCTGCCTTGAATTTTGAACACTGACACAGTTCATGTGACAGAACATCTGGAAAACATTGTTTTTAATTCTTCCTGATTTTTTAAATTGGTCCCTTGTCCACTTACATTTTTTAAATAAATGTTTATCAGCAAATCCCTGTGTTCAAATAGTTCTATTCAGTCAGTACCAAATAAATTTGTAGCATTTTTTAATACATAAGCTTTAGTTTTTACATGCTTATTACAGAATGAGACATTACAAGTCATTTCTCAAAAAAAAAGTAATTTCTCACAATTTTGGAAAGCCTCTATTAAAATGAATAAAGGCTTTCCAATTTCCTTCCATGCGGTTTCACTGATTATTGAAATATCACTAGCATTGTTCAGTAGCATTTTCACACCCACATTATATTATTTATTTTCACATTCACAAATTTTCCTTTGTTAAATGCAATCATTTTTTCCATCACAATGCTATATACAAAATTCTTCCTGTGTGAATTATTTATTGGTTTGGATTTGCAATGGGATTTTATATGTCCCCATTTACCACACTTGTAACATTCTGCATTTTTATATGGGTGTCTTTTCCAAGATTTAATTTACCACATCTGAAATAAGGATTTATTTTCCTTTTTGTACATTTGTCCTTTGCTTGTACCAATGCATATTCTTCTTTCTGAATTTCTTCAGCATAGTGTTTCAGACTTAGAATTGTCTGGCAATCATCCACTATTTCTTGCAGTGTAATATTACTGTTTTCTTCAATTTTTGATAAAATGTTTTCTCATATTTCACCATATTTTTTAAGCTATTAAACCTTGAATGAAAATTAACCCTTGAAACATATCTGGAGTCATTTCCTTTATTCTAAACTTTTCACATTCTTTGTTGACAATACCAGCATATGTGACAAAATCCTCATCCTCTTTTTTGGTTATTCAATCATTAAACAAAAAGCTTGTGTCATTAAAGATTTTCACCTGTTTGTTTTTTTTTGGTAATATGCAGTTGCAATATTTTTCATACTCTATTATAGATATTTTCTTCAACAACAATCTTGTTTTTCTCTCATCTTCTCAGCCACTGCATTCCAGACTGAATATTTGTTCATATCTATGAAAATACAAGAAAATGTCAGTCCCTCATCAGGACTGTATACAAATTCTGATATGGTGTTTTGGACAGCCTTTGGCATAAGAGACATTGAAAATTGTTTTGTTTTTTTTCAGAATTATATCCAACAACTCCTGATGCTGTTTTTATATTTCCAGCAACTGTTTTGTTGTTGTTGCTGTTTCTGTTGAATTTCAACTATCAAAATCAAAATTTGCTCCATATTCCCAAGAATGTTTCTTTTTCCTACACCCAAGAGAAAAAAAACTTTTTCTTCTACACAACACGAAAATAATTTTTTTAAAAACTAATGTGGTTAAAATTCTTGTTGTTACCTGTCCCCATGTTTCTGAAGCAACAAGCATCAATTTTTTTCGTATTTGTGCACTCATTTTCTGAAATCCTTGTAACTTGAGTTACAACTCGTATGAGTTCCTCAATCACCATTTTACTGTTATAAGTCATAAGAGTCCTGAATTCTTGTCACAACAGTTATAAATCATCTGAGTTTCGAATCCCTCATTGCCACTGTTATAATGTAAACTGCTTCATAGCACTTATAATATAAGTAATGCTTTGCTAACTTGGCATGGCGCTTGTATTAATTAGTCTGAAACTGACTTCAAATGGCTTCTTTTTCTTATGCCTGACCTAGAGCTTTTTAATTATAGTTATGGACTAGTTTATATATATATATATATAATATAAAAGGCTCAAACTCTAATATTCTATGGTTATAATTTATTATATTGGAATTGTAATCACAATAAAATTCATCAGACCTACAAATTCAAAAAGAAATTAGAAAATTATATTATATTCTTACTTTGTCCTGGACATTGAGTTCTACCTAGATCTTGGAAATATATATGTATATATTGACCACTAATATTATCTATCTATCTATCTATATATATATATATATATTAATTTATATTTGGGCAACAACCTTTCTTTTAAACATGTTTTGTTGAATATGACAGACATGGAAAATTTGATGAATTCATATTTTTAGGTGTTGTTATATTCTGTTCATGTTTAAAATGATCAAATGAAGAGAAATTAACAACAATTAAAAACAAATTCCCTTGAAAATGGCTAAAAAAGTGGGTGAAAGTGCTTGGGACAATACAGACAATTTTTGTAATGCCTTACTCCCATCAAATGTAAAAAAAACATGATAAAGTTGGAAAAACTAAATAAAAAATGAATCAAATTTTCCTTTTCTGTCATATTCAATGAAATATATATAAATGTTTAAGCATTTCTTGCCATTTTCAGGGAACAGTATTTCAGCTGACGTTAAATCAAGATTATGAAGACTAATTTTTCTAGGTAAGCAAACATTACCCAACTGGAAAAACAACATTAACAATCTTTCTTCCCCATTCAAACTCCTATTTTATGCTAAACTCAGAAAAGAAAAATTATCAGTGAGCCTTATGGCTGAGATAGCTATACCAAAAGTCCATGTAAAAAAAAGTCTATTTTTAAAGGTTGTTTACTGTTCTTGTACTATTTCTGCTCTAATTCTGTTGCACAGTCTATTCAGTTTTGTTGCATGGCTCATTAGACTGATTGTCTGATGGAGTTCACATTCAGCTGCACCTGGTAGTGCTATGAAAATAGATCTACTTATATCTTGTGGTATATCGCCACTTGTATATTTCATTTATTATGTCTATAATCTTGTCAATACCAAAATCCTCTAAGGCTGCCAGAATCTCTATTATGATTCCACCTGGTCCTGCTGTTTTGTTTCTGTTCAATTTGGCCAGCACTGATTCCACTTCAGATTTTAGTATTTCTGGTCCTTTGATCTTTGTATATTGCTGGTTGTTCTCTTTCATTGTGTGGAAGAATTCTCCAATGTCTTTGTGCAGAATACTATATTCTGTAGCTTATTGTTTTTGTCTTCTTTTCATCATGTCGAGAATTTCATCTATTGTCCATTCTTTTTTCTTTGTTTAGTTTTCTTTGGGATGATTTTCAATTGCTGATGTTACTAAAGATTTTTCTTAGTGTGTCCCACTTTGAGTTTCCATTTTCATTTTGTCCAATGTATTTTCTTTTAACACTTTTCCCATATTTCACATTTGGGTCATTTAGGAGACTGTCAAATTGCAGTTTGGGTGCTGCCTTGGTCCCCTTCAATTTCCATAGATTCCCTCTATACCATTGGAAGGTGGTTGCTGTACCTGCCTGGACAGGTGCAACCAGTCAGCACTTGGGTATGTTTTACAGTGTAAAACTGCATTCACGAATATCTTATTGATCGTTATGCAGTAAATTTGGTTTTTCATTTCTTCTCCTGGGCTTCTCCATGTCCATATAAAATTTACCAGGCTATAAAATAATTTTCTAGTTCAAACAGTATTTTTGTCTTTCTGTCTGATTTTCTGGGATAAGGAGTTATTATTTACTCTAGTTGCATTTATTCTATTGTCTTCACTTTTTGTCATCCTATTGTGCCCTCCAGCCTTCATCAGGTGTATATTAATCCAGGCAACCTACAGGGAATTCTGAACTGAATTGTTTATACTAATTACATTATTCGGACTCGTCTTTGTTGCCATATTTATTACAACGTTTTGGCCATTGTACGCTCCAGCTTTCTTCAGGTGGTTGGAATGTCGAACTAAACCCTTTATTTCACTTGCTAGGGTAGACTGTTTTAGTTCCACATGCCATGTCTAATGGATGTCAGTTATCAGTTATCTCCTGTTAATTCCCCTCACCAAGTTCCCCACCACCTTAACCAGGTATTGAACTCACACTCTTTGGGTCCTGTTACTGGATCTAAGTAACGCCTTTATCCACAAGAACACATGGCACAGTGGATAAAAGTGTTAGTTACCCAGGCTTAGGTCACAATAACAGAACAGTCTACCCCAGCGAGCAAAATAAAGGGTTCAGTTCAACATTCCAACCACCTGAAGAAGGCCTGAGCGTACAACGACCAAAATGTTGTGATAAATATGGCAACAAAAATGAGGACAATAGTCTGAACAATGTAAATAGTGTACATAATACCTCAGCTCAGAAATATAGACAGATACTGAACTGTTTACTGAATCTATGGAGGTAGACTGTTCTCATTCCACTGCCCATGCCTAGAGATATCTTGTCTAGTTCCTATTTTTAGTACTCCTCAGTTATTGCTTGGCCTGTTTCCACAGAATTCAAGTACACACTACCAGGCCCATGGATTGAAGTCACAATTACTATATGACCCAATTCAAAAACCAACACTTTGATCCATTGTGTGGAGAACTTGGAGCCTTAAACCTAACCTTACTGATGAGTGCTGCTGCTGTTTATCATGCTTGACTGTACTCACCCATTTCCACTGAATCCTCGTGCACGCTGCCCATATCAGAGATTGAAATAAGAACTAGAGACGATATACTTAGACATGGGCAATGTTTTCTATACATTAGTTCACCCAATGCATGGCTCAAGAACCATTCAAACTAGAGAGAAGCAGAAAGTACATATTATGAGGATATGTAGCATAGATAATAGTTGACTCAGAACTTGAAGTGGTTAAGATTGTAGTACTCAGGGAAGCATCCTTTCAGGAGTCTGTTCCATAAAGTAACAGTTCTTTTGAAGAAGCTGTCTGAGTGGAACTTACTCCTTACCAAAGTAACACAAAGGGAGTGGGGAAGATTTACTAATGTGAACATGGCATGACAGGATGTGAGGATAGTATCTGAGCCAGTGGGACTAACAAATGTAAGTCATTAAAACATTTGCTACAGTAATAGTTATAGAATAGTGAGAGGGGTAATATTTATTATAGTGGGATAAGGGTTGCTGGGTGGAAAGTAATTCATCACCCACAAGGCCACATAATTGTTTTTCAACTGTCAAGGCTAGACAGTTGGTTGCACCTTCTCAGACATAGTGGCAGTTGTTACTTATAACTTTGCAACATGAAAGATATTTGTAATGCTGATAAAAAGGAAAACTTTAAAATGGCTGGCAGCTCCTTAAATGGACTGTCATAATTTACCCTGAAAGTTAACGAGGACAAGAAGCCCATTGGCCTATGTATAGTCCCCTTTCATTCTTCTGTATTTTGTTTCTTCTAGACCTGTTCTAGCACAAACTACTTTATTCTTAAGTTCATTCCAGTTGTTAATCATTCCCTAAGAAAGCTAATAAAAAGGAGCATCTTGTTTGTTTCAAATTTTACTATCCTTCCTATGAGCTACTATTGTCGTTAAGCTTATTGAACTTTCTATAATCAATATGTGTAAATCTCTTCAAAATCTTGAATGTTTCAATCAAATTCCCTTGATTTCTATCTTCCAATGATACTAGTTTATCATGTTGTAAAAAATTACAGTATATTTCATTAAGTCACTACGATTAGTAGAAGGTTTCCATATATGAGTCCTGAAATATATTTTTTCATTATATTAATATGTAATAATTTGGGTGGGATCATTTTATTACTTAATAACAAAATAAAACTGATCTCCTACTTTATGTCCATTAAAATTACCTATTAATATTAGTTTACTTATACCATAAAAAAAGCTGCCTATTTTGTTAAGCCCTTACTATTATTAAAAGGTTTTCTCATGTGCGTCTTTAAATATATATTTTTCCAACTATTATTGTCATGTTCTGTTCCTTCAGGGTCTTTTCACTTATTGGATTTGAACACTCAACCACTGTTATGAAAGATATTACCTTCTGATGTCACAAGCACAAGTGTTAAATAATAGTTTAGCAGACTAATATTTTTAGAGGAAGTGTATTGCTGCTCTGGCATCCTGAGGTTGAACTTTGAGGTCAGATGGAAGAAAAAAACAAGGAAGTCAATTTTGATTGGCTGAGTCAGCATGAGAATGATAGCTAGAGATAGGGATTTCAGGCAGTCAAATTTTAAACGTCAATGTAGATGTGTTTCCTTTCATGCCTAGAACTGCTCACCAGTTGAGGGAGAGCGACCCCACTGGCTAGTTAGAAGGTGTATATCTCAATGTTAATAAATTAGTTAAGTTAAAATTCCCTTTGTTGATGTTTTCTATCTCTGAATCAAAGCAACTAACAATTGTTGACTGCGACGCAATACAACATATGAGTAAATTGGCATGATGACCAAGACCCTGATCCAGCATGAGAGAGAAAGAATACAGCAGTTTGGCACAGTGATCAGGACCTCCCAGCATGGGGGTATGCAGAATGAGGGTTATAATACAATGTGCTAATGTTCAAAGAAAATTTTCAGAGGAGGATTCAACAAGGATATATGAAAAAGTAATCATGACATAAGGACTTAAAAAAAGAGAAACTGTAAGTACTATGTTCTACAGCTCACACACACACACACACATCTAAGCAGCAAACCAAAATAAGAATGATGAAAAAAAGTCTAGAAAAAAATGTAAAAAATGTGTAAGGAAACAGGCTGTCACATGTCCAATGGAAAATTGTTTTGAGAAAGAAAGACTAACAGCATTTTGGATGGACAGAAAAAAGGATGATTAGGGAAAAGAAAGAAAGAAAGAAAAAAGAAAGAACACAGTGAATACCCACATTCACACTGCTGTGGCAATGTCAATTTTGATGAAACATTTTAGTGAGAGACTGATTTTTGTTGTTTTGTGTTGTTTTTTTTACAAAGGTTTAGAACCATGTGTGAAAATCTACTGTTGATTTTGATTGGCACACTTTAATGTTGTATGCCTGCTGGTCTGTTTTTTTAATTTGTTGTGGAAAAATCAGGCTGTGAATGTTTCGCTTTTAAAAGAAAATTTTCTGGAGAAGGAAATATGAACAGTAAATAAATTTTCCTGATGTTGACCTTTGAGGAAGTTTGATGTTGGCCAGGTGAAGGCCATAATTTGGGTACATGAACGCAATGGAAAATTGTTCTGAAAAAGAAAGACTGACGGAATTTTCTGATGGGGTATTCCCACTGTGATTTCTGTGTACTATTAATGAGTTGAAAATTTTTGTGACTATGATTTTGTATGCATTCAAATGTTTTAAGTTTAGAATTATTTTGTTAATCGCAATTAACTGACAAATGATTTTTTTTCATTTTTGTAACATTGTGGAATTCATTTTTTTTATTTAAGAGCCATATGTGTGTCCTTTGCCTTCATTGGTTGAAAAATTAAGTTGTTAATTTGTAAATTTTTTAAGTTAATTTCTGTAGAAAATTTAATTAATTGTTGTGGGAATAAGTAGATTTGGCTTGCATAGTTTCAAGTTTCTGAATGTGTTTGGGTCTGTGTCCTGATGGGGAAATTGTCACACCTAGCTATGTAGATAGGAAAACTGAACAATGTTGGGTAGAGTGGAAGATGTATGCTATGAAGTATTCAGTATTGAATGATTATATCCCTAAGATAGCCCTGGGGTCAAGGAAGAGCCCTAACAATCAAAAGAAATTGGGCAGATGGTTTGTGGGATGCCACGTCATGATAGACAACTAAGGAAAGAAAACCCTTGTAACCACAGTAAAGACAGTAATTTATTAGTTAGGAGGTGCTGAGTGGGTGTGGTTGTTTTCCCCATGGAGGCAGCCAGGGGCAGAAAGAATTGAAATGGTGCGAGTTGAGTTTTGGTACACAAAGGCAGATGGTTATTAATAGCAATTATAGAAAATTAATGGTGGTAAATTTGTGAAGATTTGTTTAAGTAAATCTGGTAATACGCAAATACAAAAGTAATTAATTGGTTGTGGTTGAATAAATAGAGTGATAATGGACCATGTATTGTGTCACTGTGAGTAGGAAACAAGTGTGAATCTTGGTATATTTAAAGTGTAAAATTTAGGTGGCAAACACGTGGCTCAGTTCTGGAATTGGCTGACACTGTCGCATGGAGCTTTTGTTGATTTTTGGACCAGTATTTTTTTTCTGTGAATTGTATGTACATTTTGTGTCGGCTCAAGTGAGGAGACAAGGAATTTTATTCTCTCCAGGAATGTTGAACTGCAGAGGTGGTACCTGCTGACCTCAGTAAGGGAGGTTGGCAAGGTCAAAGTTCAATGTTGGAGTGATTTATATCCAGACTGTCATCTGAGGCACTGACCGTGGGTCATGGAAGTTAGTGACCAACAATGAACAAAGGATTGTCTGGTATTCTTTTTCTTTTGTTAAGCATGAGAAATCTGGTCAGAATTTTGTTTATGTTCTCTCTTTTTCAGGAATGGTATATGTACTTGCCGAAGGGGTCATGTGACCAAGGCCCGATGAAGAACAAAAAATCTAAGGAGCGCACCTGACAGACACAAAAGGGTAGAGAGGATCTTAGAGTAATATAGATGAAATAAAATTCATTGAGAATTTTTTTTAATGATTAGGTAAGGAATGTTAAATAACAGTTTAGCAGAATGTGACTTTTTAGAGGAAGTATATCGCTGCTTTGACTTCCTGGGGTTGACCATATATTATCAGATGGGAGACAAAACAAGGATTTCAATGGGTCACGTTTTAACTGTCAAACAATGCAGACATGTTGCCTGTGTGTCTGGAACTGCTCCCCAGTGGTGGGAGAGAGTGATCCCACTGGCTAATTAGAAGATGTATACATCAACATTAATAAACTAGTTAAGTTAAAATTTCCTCTTATCTCTGGACTGAAAACAACTAGCAATTACTGGCTGTGAAAAAAGAATGCAACTTTATTATGGAATTGAAGACACCATCTCAAGACCACACCCACCAAGGGACTATGCAACATAAGGGAGATAGTTCTACCTAGCTCCATTTCTAACATTATGAGGTATCAACACAAGTGACTGTGTGTGTGTGTGTGTGCATATATATATATATATATATATATATATATATATATATATGTATGTATGTATATATATATATATATATATAAAATTAATAAACAATAAAATCCCAAATCACCTCATATGGAGAAAAGCCTATTTCAGCAGACGAAGATATCGGTTGTCTGTCTTATCAACCCCGGTGTGGACTGAGTTCATGTCAGAAATAGAAATTCAACTGTGAAAGCTATATATATATATATATATATATATATATATATATATATATATATAAAATCCTAGTGAGCCAGGAACCAGCTCACAAGGATTTTTTATACTCTGCACTACTTAGTGTATTCAGTAATTTGCATTTTTTTTCTTATTGACTTGATTGGATTTTGTTTTCTTTGGACTAGAAATTATGGCATTGGACATATTTTTTCAGTCTGCATGGATGTTTTTAGTCCTTTCTTTTTTCCAATTTTTTTTAATTACTTTTTTTAATATATTTTTATTTGTAAATTGTAGTGTTTTTTTTTTTACACCAACCAAGTATAATTATTAACACACACACACACACACACGCGCACTACTACTGAACTCTCCTGTTGTTTTCGACGTATGAGGGTGAAGCAGCTCAGTTCTTATAACCAACAACCAAACTACCCACACATATCATTTGATTATAGTGATGAAAACTTGTACAGACCCAGCCACACTTTTTAGAAGTGCCAAAGACAGAGAACTAGTGCACAGTATGCCACAAGGTCCCCAACTGACCTGCTGCAGGTTTTGAATTCAGAGCTAGACAGTTTGCCACTATTGGCTATAGGACCCAGTCTACCCTGCTATTTGCCCATAGCGTGGGGAATAGAAGAGGTGGATTCATACCTTTCCCAAGGGTATTAGCATGTAAATCAATGGAAGGAACTCGAGTTTGAACGTGGTTCTCTGATTCCTCAATCTGATCCTCTATTACTCCACCATATTTCCACAATATATTTATATTTATATATATATATATATATCTATATCTATCTATCTATATATATATATATTTAAGAAACAACAGGTATTTATATATATAGTGGTCAATATTAAAAATATTAAATTAATATTAAAAATAGAGCATTAATGATATTATATGAAAAGATTGCTTAAAATTTAAATATCAATTTTTTTCAACTTCAAAGTTTCTTGATAAAATTTCCAGTCTTCAAGGGGTACTGGTTTTAAACCATATATATATATATATATATATATATATATATATTTTTGTCATCCACAGACAGACTGTTTCGCTGTTTCACAGCTCATCAGTGTGGCTAGATGTCTGGTTGCCTCTAGCTAGGATCGAACCCGACTGAATTTGCGTCAGTCGGAACTTCTACCACTAAGCCGTCGGCTCATGGCAGGCATGAAGGTGAATTTTAGTGTGTTTATTTTTAGATTTAGATAAACACACTTCAAAATGTCAAACTCCTTGATATTCACCAAGTTCACGTGGAACATATTTATCAAGATTCTTCACCTTGCCAATTTTCTTGAGATGATCTGATATTGTTGGAATGCTTACATCTCTTATCCAAGACATTTTTATGAAATATTGACATGAGTTTTGTTCAGCTAGTGTTTTCAGATGGCAGTTGTCAATTTCAGATGGACATCCTGTACCATATTGATATTCAAGACTCGTATCTCCACTGGGGAACTTCAGAAACCAGCACCATACTGTCCAGTCACAAGTGAATCCTTCACACTATGCTCTGTCAATGTTGGCAGCATTTTCAGAAACATTATAACCAAGTTTGAACTCCTTCAAAAATAGTAAACGCATCTTTTCTTTTTTTTCATATTCAAGATAAGGGGGGGGGGTATATAATGTTGTAAGGTAAATCTTGAAAGAGATTGATATCAAATTAACAAAAAGGAGATTTTAATCATTAGAAATGAGTAATATATTTTTGCACAAGTATTATGATAATATATTAAAATACAAAGGTTTATTCTAAAATCATACATCATTTTCTGAACAACCTAATATCAGTAAAGTTGGTGATAGATAACAACATAAGTAAAAGAATACAAGAAAAATATTATTTATTAAAATTTATCAAAGTTTTTCATGATTAACCTTTTGGGATTTTTTTTTGTTTTGATAAAATTAAATTTTCTTGTGCAGAAATTAATTCATTTTAAAAATTACAAAAAACAGACACTTGTTGAAATTCCCCTACAAAAAAAAAATAAGTAAATGCAAAACGTGAATGGTGTTTTTAAAAAGTTATTTATTGAAAATTTTTTTTTACAGAACAAGTGAATAATTTTAACAAGTGCCTGTTCTTGTAATTTTTAAAATGAATTAATATTTTTCTTTTTTATATACGGGTCCCGTATATATAAATAGCTGAGAAAAATAACAGCACTCGTGGCCCGATGATTGCATCTAGCATGAAACAGACTGTCGCCTCTAAGTGTTGACTTCTATGTTCACTTTTATATTTATATATATATATATATATATATATATATATGAGATAATGATATATATTCTTATATATCAAGGGATAATATTCAGGAAATTATAAAACAAAAAGGAAAAAGTTTACACGTGATGCGTTTCATCTATTAGGACAGGGTTTGTTGATATTGTCATGACTTCACATGTGCATGAACGAGAGATGCTGGTAGTTTCAAAATTTTAAAAGAATTTTTTGAAGTAATATTTCTGCACTTCATCTATATTCTTATTCTTTTTATCATCTTTGGTTTTAATTATTATTATGATAACAGAAAATCTGCCAAGAATGGTGATATGTTGTGAGAGCCTGGACATATGTTTATTGTCGCTAAACCAGGGATTAAACCCCTTTCCAAACATTTTCATCTTAGTGAACTGTTTTCTCTTTTAATTGGAGCAGCATTTTTTATATCAAAATTCTGGCCAGTTTCATTATGGAGAACAACCAATTTATTTGTGTGTTGAATTTGTCAGGAAGGGAAGCTTTTCAATTTTGGAATATTCTATGACCCTTCTGTTTCGCATTGAATATAAAATCGGGTATTGAAGGGTCTTGAAAGTATTTTCAATATATTTCTCCTCTTTGTGTAAATATTGCGGGCTGCAAATTCTGAGTGCTCTTAAATAGAATCCAATGATCATTTTGGATTTTATTTTGTTGTTATGATGGGAATAGAAGTTTATTAGGTCATTTTTATTGGTTGATTTTTGGTGGATACCAAGTTTTATGCTGCTGTCATCTCAGAGTAACATGATGTCTAAGAAACGTAAAGTATTGTTTTTTTCTATTTTGCATGTAAGTTCTATTGTATTCTCGACTTTGTTTAGTTTATCTACATGATCCGGTAAGTCAGTATCACTAGGATATATTAATAGAACATCATCAATATATTGAAAGTCAGTTGATTGTTTAGGTAAAATATTTTCAGATTTGAGATTTTCTAAGAAGATACATGACATCTTGTTCATGTACATGTGTAGTTATAACAGCGTCAACAAACCCAGTCCAATGAACCCAAAAAGGATTAAATGCATCAAAAGTAAACTTTTCCCCATTTGGTCTTACAAATATATACATATACATATACATATATATTAGCTTAAAAGCCGCCCTATCAATGACATTTAAACTCGCTCCTGCAGAGGGCTGTTCATTTGGCCTTTATCACAAGAGGTAGGGAGGAGTAGATGCAATAGGCAACAATAAACTACAGAAGAACTCAAAATTGATTGCTACATTTAAGTATTGCATTAATATTTAAGCTTACCTTTTAAAAATTCAATGATAAATCTTCTGCTGCCACTTAATTTAAAGACAATTTGATGTACATAGGTCCTTACTTTCTGCACAAACAATTATTTTTATTTCATGGGTGACTTCTGCTGGATTGTGCATTTAATTTCAATTATTACCAAATTTATTAACAAGTTATAAAAATTGTTATCATACAAAAACTTTGTCACAAAAAGGCCTCTTTAGTAGACATAAAAATAAAAATGATATGAGAGGCACTAATAAAGACAAATAACAGCAAAGCTGCAGCAGCAGCAGATGTAACAAAAGAGAGAAAGCTTGAGTGAGTGAAGTCAAGCAGGACATGTAGCAGTAGCACTCATCAGCTGGCAGGCAGGTTAGGTTTAAGGCTCCAAGTTCTCCACAGAGACTACAGCCTCATAGATTAAAGGTTTGGTTCATGAAATTAGTAATTGTGAGTTCAATCCCTGGACTGGGCATTGTATACTTGGACTCATTGGAAATAGGCTGAGTGATTAGTGAGTAATATTAAAAATATAAACTAGACAAGGACACTGGAATGAGAACAGTCTTCCTCTGTAGATTAAATAAAGATTTTAGTTTGGAATTTCATTGTATATACAAAGCCAGCTTAACAACAAAGATGAGGACAATAGCTTGCATGTAAATAATGATAAGTCCTTATCGCAGAAATTCAAACTAATGGAATTTAGATGATAATAACAACAAAGATGAGGAAAATAGCCTGTATGATCACTCCTCATCCCAGAAATTCAGACAGAAAATATAGATAGATTCAGAGTGAATTTAGGCTGTAAACTACCAAATTTATAAAACCTGTTGCACACATACAATAGAGTTGACAACAGAAACTCTTTCTCATGGGGCATCTTTTGGAGGGGAAAAAAAACAAACTATAGATAATTCTTTTCAGTCAAGTCAAAAACAAACCTTAATATAAATTTGTTGGTTACCATTATCTTCTGCATATTAAATAATTTCAATCATTTCTGCTTCAATGCCTTTGTACAAGAGAACAATAAACAACTACACAGCAACATTTGAAAAGCATAATGTTCAATTATTTGGGAAAAAAAAACTTTCAGTAAATTCAAGTTGACAGCAGAGAGTGAAATTGGTAATTAATTCAGTTACTAAATTGGAAATATTACAAAGTGGTTACGAGCACAAGAATAGAATATTTCTTGAAAATGTCTCCATTTATTTTATCAAAATAAATCCTCTCATCAGAAAGGTTCAAAAGGAAATGTACTTGGGGAAATTTTTCAAAATGCCTAATGAAAATCATAAAATTTTCCATTCTTTAATTAGCAGAACAGCCTTAAGATATTGGACATGGAACATAATTAAAATTCATTAATGGCAGCACAATCGTAAGTGCCCCACTTAAACATCTAGATTTATAATTATCTTGGAAAAGCAATTTTTCACCTATGATTGTTTAACAAACTGATTATTTAGCTGCAGGCTTTGTGACATACTCTCATCAAAATAAGAGTGTCAGAGACCAAATATAATTTATTGTAATTGATTGTGTGACAAATGTATAAATTCTAGCAATATTTAAGTTTTTTGTTGAAGGGGTGATTCAAGCATTTGCCGTGAATTGTTTTCATAAAGAGTTAAAAGACGAATTTAATAATAAAAAAAAAACAATTATCAATATGAAACTAACACCCAAGCTGATTTATCTAAAAAGAAAAAATTGTATTTACTTTCATCTTAACTTTTAGTTGCTTTTTATTGTAATTTAACTTAGGTGAATTTTAATAATTACTTAATATTACAGCAGAAGATTTAAGATATTGACATATTTTTGCAAGGATAGACTTAAAGATGATTAGATAAAATAAAGATAATTTTTTAATCATTTCACCTCATGCAAGGCAGTAAATCAAGTGAGATACAAGAGGTTACTAAGTGTGAAAGAATAAGAAAAAAAAGAAACATTATTAAGGAGCAAGAAGAATAGGAGTGTAACCAGAAGAGTAGATAAAGATTGAGCAAAGTTGGCTGGAAAACATGGATTCAGAAGAGAGTTCCACAAGCAAGAAGTGCAAGAAAAAAACGGTTAGCACAGAACTAATGGTTACATCTAGATATCATGTTGATGTCTCCTTGCTGATCATTCTTTGGATTTTATCAAGAATCTCTGAATATACAGTGGGAGCATCAAACCATATTTGGCAGCAAATTTGCTTAACCAATTGAATATGTATTCAATCTTACAATTTACATATATATTTTTTGTGTAAGTGTTGAATCTATGTTACAAAGAGCTCAAATGGGTTTGCTCCATTGCAAGAATGGAAGATGTCTTTTGTCTAAAGATCTTCCATTTCAAGGAACTCAAGAATAAGTGAAATACTTCTGAATGACTCCCTGAAAAGTTCCGTTATTTCCTGTTTCAGTCACCCTAATCCAGAAACAAAAGAAGCTGACAGGGAAACATGAAAATGCGACCCAAACAGGCTCAAGTTGCAACCAAACAAAGCATTTCAGGGCCTTTCTGCTGGCTGCCCAAAACTGTCTTGCATAAAACAGGCACCTTTATATAATTAAAAAAACTGTGAGCCTGAAACAGATGTGAAAGATTTGCCCAGATTTCTGAAACAATGCTATATATATATATATATATATATACATATATATATAGTAATGGTGAGATTTGTCATTCCCATCCAGAAAATATTTAACATTCATTGACCAAACAGTGCTTGGTTGAAATTTATAAAATCTTTTTATGAAAACAGTTTTTCAGGAAATTAAACTTCTTAAGTCCACTGTTATCACTCTTTCTAGTATTGATGGGAGTTTCCTTCCTAACCTTTTGTTTAAAGTAGTGTAAAAAGGTAATATTTGCACATTACCATATATACTCAAGTATTGTGTGAGGTTTTATAATTTTATAAAAAAAATAAGGGGTCACACTATACACAGGTAATTCTTTTGAAGAGACTAAAAACTTTGCATTTTCCCTGACTAATTGTACTATACACAGGTATTTTTTTTTTCTGGAGCGGTTAAAATTCATGCAAAAAATTCAGGGGTCACATTATACATGAAGTCAGCTTATACATGAGTATATATGATATATTAATTTTTCCTTTCTAGTTAAATGTGCTATCTTTTTCAACTATTGCAGCTGTTAGAGATGTTCAAGTGACATCATTTTTATTATTTGGTAAATCTGTTTGTTATTTTGTAACATTGGTCTGTAGAGTCTGATGAAGGACGGACTTTTTTAAGATATATATATATATATACATATTATATAATTAATTTGTTTGAAGCCAGTGTTAACCATTAATCATAAAAATGATCACATATGGATGACAGTTTAAATATCACTTAATGAGTTGGATGCCAAGCCTGACATCTATGTGACAGTTTCAATCTGATGAAGCTATTTAAGAACGTGACTCAAGTTTTTAGGTTAATATTTTATTTTTTTCAGTATCTCATAGTGCTCAAAAAAGTACCTTGGCTACAACCTAGCCTGTATTTAGCTTCTGTATTTCCTATACTAAATTTGTTATAGCTGATTCAGATGCCAAGGTATATAAGGTATTTAGATTTTATCAATGCCAGAGTTCTTTAGCTTCAATAGAATATTGGAACAGAAAACACTTGTGGATAGTCTGTTAACATCGTGATGCAGGACACAACACCTCATCTGGGCTACTGAAATTACTAACTGGGCCCTAGAGAACTGGCAACATATAGCATATGGTTTAATGAGTCATAGCTCCAGTTGGTAAGGTTCAGGAACACATGAACTCTAGTTGTGAAAAAAGGTATCACACATGATTCTGATGTTTGCTACATAATGGTGGTGTGTTCACATGGTATGGGGTCAGTCCACAAGCCAATCTCATTGACTGGTAAATGCTATGTTGCATGGATTCCTAACCTTTTTATGGACTCCATATATGACAACAACAATAGGCTATCCTAGCAATATAATGAAACATGTCATCAGCAATAAGTTGCCCAGAATGAAAAGATTTTATCACCTTTTCCAACGAAGGTGTCTTCTCGTCAACGTTACCAGAGAAAGAAAGAAAACAGAAAGGAAAACAACAAACAAAGGAGATGAAAGAAGAACGGCCTATATAGACAATTCAACTTTATTAGAGAGAAACAAAAAGTATTAAAAAAAAAGATAGAAAAAAAAGGGAAGTTCACAACAGCACTGCTAAAAAAGTCCTCTTAGCTCATAAGAATTCAATCTTATGTAGGTAACAAAGAAAGAGTTAGAGAGAAAATAGAGAAAGAAAGAAGAGTCAAGATTCCACTTACGATATTGTGTCACAAAGTTGTTTTAAAACTCTTTCTCGACCCGTTTCTTTTTTGTCGAGTAAAGGGGAAAAGAAAGGGAAAGGGTTCACTCCCTTACATTCGAATATTGTAGATAACAGTCCTTTGGCTAGGGACAAAAATGGTCTATTTCCCTTCTTTTGGTAGTTCGAATAGGTCGTCACAAAAACACTTCAAAATGGCTGCCTCCTTCCCACGTGTAGCAGTATTCAGAGGTTAGATGAACCAAATGTCCTTTTTCTTTAGCCGCAGATAAATTCTACCTGGTTGGTTTATTCTACCGCGCCAAGGTATCTACCAATCCTTTTAATTATTGAGAGTGTCCTCAAAATTCCATTTATCCAGTACTTAGGATAAATAAACAGTCCTGGGAGAATCCTGTAGCTACATCTGTCTTCACACGGAGACGATAACTAAACACGCCTAGCTTTTTAGGTGAATTTTTTCTCTCCTCGCAACTTGAATACTTGCGACTAATTCTGTCTTTGTCGACTTGCTGGACAACTTTAACGTCTTTTTTCGACGGAGGAGAAGATAGCTCGTCCTTTCACTGTCAATATTTATTTATACAAAAATGTACAAATTGTGGCACAAGGCCGAAAAAGGGGAGGGGTAAAGGCTGGTCTTAACTAACTATCCTATACCTAGCTAATCAGATTCGCGACCCATTCATACATTACAATTGACACATTCACCACAAGAATTCGTCCATCACCATTCAATCCTCCATACACCATAATACCACATCCTCACCAGGGGGGGGGGGACCTCCAAAAACGCGCCCCACACCATAAAAAATTGATGATAATAAAATACATAAAAATCTAATCATGGAAAGATGTAGGAGGAGGGAGATGAACCCCATAACAAACTAAAAATTCAAATTTTTTTTTTAAATAAACATAATTTATGTTAGTAGGACCCGTCCAACCTTCAAAATAGAGAGGCCGCTGTATTCTGCCCAGAGGACAAAATCAAGAAGCACTCTCGCTAAGGGAGTGGGAAAGAGATAAAATAACTTGGCCATGGGGAAGTAAAAGGCTGATCCAGTTGAGATGAAAAGGAGGCCAAAACAAACTCGGGAGGTTGTGAATCTCGACTTGGATCATAACTAAAATGATGGCCGGGAAACAGGCCGGGAACAACACTTACTCATATTAACTAGGTACACTTAAGCTTGTCTAAACTAACCAAGGGGAGGGTTCCACAGGAAACCACCCCGATGTAACTTTGGTTGACCTAGAAAAGAAAATCAAGGCTAGCCTCGTTCAAACGAACCAAGCTAGCCGCTTTTACCCACGTTTCGCTAAAGGCTGTCGAATGCAATCGTTTTCTATCAGTTCTAATCTTCATCTTGAGCTGATGCTCAGAGAATCGGGTTAGATCCTGATAAGAAAGCTGATTGCCTCGCAAGACTTCCTCCATGCGCGTCGTCATTATCACCATTCGGGCCGTGGCTAGCAGCATCAGAAACACCATTCGTTTCACCCCGGAATACGGGGGCGACACATTGTCACACGCGTATGCACGATCAAAGGACACGAGTTCTTCGGGAGCGAGACGAGCCGTCAGCTCGCCGACATGGTCCCATAAGGGGCGGACCCGGGGGCAATGGTAGAAGGCGTGCGAAGCCGTTTCTTCTAAACCAAGGCCACACCGTTCACAGTCTGGCAAATCCGCCAAGCCCCATATGAAAGCCTTGTCGTTGAGAGGCAGCCGATTCCGAGCCAATCGCCAGGTAAGCGAAAACTCAGGGTTACTGAGATAATCCGCCGCTGGCGCCCAAGACCAGTAGGAGCGATACTCCTCCTCCGAAAAGCAGAGCGTATCACGTAGGAGATCCTTCGCGCGACCCTCCACTAATCCCCGATAGAAGACCTTCCTAGGCCGTGAAAGGTCACTGGACCGCGGAATAGCCCTCAAGGCTGACCGACACTCGCTGAGGAAAAGCGATTCATCTCGAGACTTACAACGGCGCTCAGCCTTCGAGATGGGGGGACTGATGGTAAGGCTAGGGAAGGCGTCCCTAACAATCCCCTCCAGAATCGGATCTCCTCTAGTCAATGCGCGGCGTAGGAAAGCCAACCGAGAGGCACGGATGTGACTCTTCAAGTGTGGCATTCCCAGCCCCCCATGACACGGACGTTTGGTGCAGACTCGTCTGTCGACCCTGTTCGCGCGTCCCCTCCATAAAATGGAGGATAGCGCTTGCTCGAGCGCCTTCATGTGGGCCTTACAGAGAGGAAGTACTGACAATCGATAAAGAATCAGGGGGAAAATGTATGTAACACACACCTCCGCCCTGCCCTTTACGGACAACCTCCGTCGCTTCCAAGTCTTACCGGCAGAAACGACCTTTGCTAGTACTTCAGACCAATTTTTCTCCAGCTGGAGGTCGGGTCCAAACCACACTCCAAGAATGCGGACAGGACCGTCCGTCCAACCGAAGCGGCCTGGAAGATCACGCCCCTTCCAGGCACCTAACCGCAAGCCGGACGACTTGTCGCGGTTTATCTTGGCCCCTGTCACCTTCTCGTACCGATCAAGCGCCTTCTGTACCGCCTCAATGTCGCTAAGGGACGACACGAAAGCAGATACGTCATCGGCGTACGCGGAAACCCTGGCTCGAGACCCTCCAGGAACGGCGATCCCGCGTAGGGCCGGACTGCACGCCTCGTCCTTCAGCCGGCGCAGGAGAGGCTCCAACGCCAAAGCATAAAGGAGAGGCGACAGCGGACAACCCTGACGAACCGACCTCGACAGAACAAAAGCGCCCGACAACTTTCCGTTCACCTGTACCACAGCACTGGGGGAGCGATACAGGAGGCTAACCCAGCGGCAGAAGTCGGGTGCGAATCCGGCGGCCTGCAGGACAGTAGCAAGGTAGCGATGGTCGACCCTATCAAATGCCTTGGACTGATCCAAATTGATCAGCGCGGCTTCTTCGTCGTCTTTTACGCCCTCTAGGATCGTGCGGATCAAATGCAGGTTGCTCTGAATTGTTCGGCCCCTCACAGAACAAGTCTGCTCGGGTCCCAACAGAGACTCGGCAACTGACTGCAACCGCTCCTGCAGGATCTTGGCCATAATCTTTAACTCTGTGTTTAGCAGAGTTATGGGCCTATAATCATCTAGTTTCCCCCCAACACCCTTGCCCTTTTTCAACAGAGTGATCACACCCCTGGAAATACGATTGGGGATGGACCCCGACCGAAACCAGTTGTTGAACACTGCTGTCAAAATCGGAACAAAGATGTGCGACAGCCTCAAGTACAATTCATAAGGCAAACCATCCAGACCGGGCGACTTGCCTCTGCCGACCTTCTTCAGTGCCACATAGACTTCGCCCTCCGTGATCTCTCCCTCGCAGCTAGCTGCTTCAGTCGGCTCAAGCCGAGGAAAGTCAGCCAAATAGCTGCGAAACACCTCCTCACGGAGACCAGGCTCCTTGGTAAAGCGGTTCTCGAAATGCCGCCGAAACGCCTCGCACATATCGTCAGTCGACCGCAGAGTACGCCCCTCCGGGGTTTCGACTTGACGAATGTAACGATCACCACCTCGACGGACTTCTTCCCGACGCAGATCTGCGCCTAGGTTCACAGCTTCGTTAGACATCTTACTTAATTTATGTCTAATTACCTGACCCATGTAGCGATCGCTATTCGAACGCTGCAGGGCCTCCCTAGCTAGGGCTATCTCTAGGGGATCCCCCCCAGCCTCCGCCCGGGAAAAATTAGCCTTAAGTGTCTTCACCTTTTCAGCTCTATCTAGAGCGAGCCGTCTGCTGAAATCAGTGGTGAAAGACCTAATTCTATCTTTAAGTCTGCCCCACCACCTATTCCCAATAACCGCCCCCACTAGCTCCCGCTGAACTACACTAGTTAGCTGCTCCTGGAAGTCCCGCCTGTCCAGTAAAGACAGATTGAACTTCCAGTAACCAGCCATTCTAGGCCTATGTTCTAACGCCACCCGGGCACAAACGAGTTTGTGATCCGTGTAGCCTACCCAGTGGAACGTGGGACAATCTAACAAGTCTATGTCGGCTCTACGAACTAACATTCTGTCAAGGTAGCTAACTACCTTGTCAGACGGCCAGCTATGAGCCCACGTCCACATTTTCCCCCTGGGATGATCGACCCGGTATCTATCGACGAGACCATAATCGCCAATCAGATCGACCAGGCTACGATCGCCCCTTCTCCCGCTAGCGCCCCGCCCCCTATCTAACTTGGGGTCCAGGATGGCATTCCAGTCCCCCATTAGAACTAGGCGCGAAGAATAGACTAGGAACGGCCCCAACCGCCGAAAAAAAGAACACCGCTTCTCCCGGTCGTTGGGCGCATAAACCGCAACGACCCGAAACGAACCACTTTTCACGGCAATATCGGCCACGATTAACCTGCCCTCGGCATCGGTATGCACAAGGTCCACCTTCGCATCAAGAGTACGTCTGACTAACAAAGAAACTCCTCTGGCCAACCGGTTCCCATATGCTGAATAAACGACAAAGTCATCCTCCAGCACACACGCATCGGAAGTGCAAACAAAGTGGGTCTCTTCGATCGCGGCAACATCCACATCGAAGGACAAGAGATCCCGAAGCAGGCGGGCAGCCTTACCCCGATCTCTCAAGCCCTTCACATTCAGACTGGCTATCTTCATTTCCATTTTCTAGGCCTGCAAATATAAAAGAGAGTTAAGGCAAAAACCTACTCACATACGGGGCGGAAATCTGAGCCGGACAGGACCCCGACGGATTGCCCCAGGCTCCCTACACCCAACTCTGACATAATACGTCCATCCAGGGCAATACCGCCGACGTCCGTGGGGTATGTTAATTTGATGGCCCTATATAAGGAGGGATGAACCAAAACAGGGACCCTCCCAGCACAAAATTGGCGTAGCTTCTTGATCTCCGGATCGTCTATTTCCAGCATCCTGATGTTGGGGAAGGCCTCTTTTGCTTCAAAAAGATGGCTCCATACTTTTAAGAAGCTCCCCGTGTCCCTCACACACGTAATTACCCCTGGGGCCTTGGGGAAATTGCGAGGGTCTTCCGTTGTTTTCCCATCTACCTCATTTATTTTATACAAGGCTTTTAAAAGGGGCCTTTTATGTTTTGAGAGGACCTTTGTGTATTCCTCTTTGTCTACCTGACAAATAGTTTCGGGGCCCTCAAATAGTTTCTTTTTCTTCTCCCTTGAAGGATGGGGAGGGGAAGAAGTGGATGTATGGGGTGGCGTGCTCACAGAACTGGGGGAAGAAATAGAGGGAGAGGGGGATGGAGTACGTGTAGGGGAGGAAGGGAGACTCCTATCTTTGGGGGAAACAGTATGTCTTATTGGCGATGCAGGGAAGGAGCGCCGCCTGGTTCTATCCATGCTACGCTCCACCCTGCTACGACCAGAGATATTCTTTTCTTGTTCTTCCGAGTCTTCCTCCCTACATCTTTTCAATGAGGAAGTTCGAGGCGGAGGCATACTTTCCACCTCCATTGGTGCTTCCTGCTGCTGCTGCGTTTGTGGATGCTTTTGCTGCTTCCGTTGTTTGTGTTGAGACCGCTGCTGTTCTTGTTTCTGTTGTTGAGGCTGCTGTTCTTGTAGCTTCTGCTGTTGCTGGCTTTGCAGTTTTGCCTGTTCTTCGGGCCGCTTGTTTTGGCCTTCTTTAGGGTGTTGTTTCACTTCCACTTCTGACTGCCTTTTTTGCGGAATTTCCTTTTGGGGTGGAGATGGAGCACTTGAAGACTTCCTTCCTCTGGTTACTTCCGTCCATTCTCCACCAGGTTTCGGAATCTCCTCAGGTTTCTTAGCTGTTGTTGCTGAAGTTGCCGGGCTAGGTGGGACTTGATCTTTCTTCTTAGAAGGGCACACCTTCGCCATGTGACCCACGTCTCCACATAGCCAACAACATGGTTTTCTCCCCTCCACCACCACCAACATTTTTCTCTTACGGCAGATCAGGGTGTTGGGGATTTCTTTAAAACCCTCTCTGTCTAGGGTGATCTGTATTTCCATATCACCTGTCTCTATTCCAGATTTGCTGCTTATGGCCCTTACTTCGTTTACCTCTCCATATATGGAGAAGAAGGCCCCCATCCGGTCTTCCGGGATGTCTATTGGCACCCCGTGAATGGTTACTTTGGTTCGGCGGGTGCCCAAATATTCAGTTTGAAGCCTTAGGGCTTTGGTGTTTAAAACACACCCAGCCAGCCGCTTGGCCTGTTCTTCTGTCTGGAGAAGAATATCCCACAGTGCATTTGTCCTTCTTGCGAGTATCTTTGGACTTATGTTGAGGGTTTTCAGGGCCTCCTCCATACTTTCCCTGCTCACTCCAATCAGTCTATGTGACTTGACGTCAGAGGTAAGCAAGGAAATGGTCCGCGTATTAACAGCTTCAAAAGCTTCTTTTATGGTTAGGAATTCATTCCCATTGAAGCTTTTTTCATATTTTTCTCTTTCGTTGGCATAAAATGTGCCATCCTTTTTTGGCGGCCTATTTTGGTTCCAGACCGTTTTTTCAGATGTCACCGGTATTGTTACCGGTGTATATGGAGTGTTGCTGTCGCTGTTTTTGTCAACCATGGGACCGACAAAGTCGGCCATGGTTGACGTATAATATAATTTCTTCTCACTTTTTTTTGTTTTGTTTTGTTCAAACGTTAAATAATGACTAGAAATAAAAATAACCGGAAAGAAAAAACGTGGACAACAAAAGATAACTCAAACAAATAATACGGAAAATAAACAGAATAATGCAAACAAAAACAGTGAGGGGGAAAAAATGCAAGAAGGAGAATAACCAAAAGAGAAAAGAATGTATAAATACAGATAACCAGAAAATAAAAAGGGCAAAGTTTTTAGCAAATAAAATATCAAAAACAGAAAATAAAATATCAAAAACAGAAACTTAACAGGCCTTTGGTCAATACGGCTTTTTGTGCGTATGTTCGCTTCAAGCTTGTCTTTCAAAGCAAAAAATGACGCTAACCACCTCCAGCCAGGAACGTCTCTGTCAATCGCCTGAGTAGTCAATAACTAACGCAGCAAAGTTCGTCCTTTCACTGTCAAGATTTATTTATACAAAAATGTACAAATTGTGGCACAAGGCCGAAAAAGGGGAGGGGTAAAGGCTGGTCTTAACTAACTATCCTATACCTAGCTAATCAGATTCGCGACCCATTCATACATTACAATTGACACATTCACCACAAGAATTCGTCCATCACCATTCAATCCTCCATACACCATAATACCACATCCTCACCAGGGGGGGGACCTACAAAAACGCGCCCCACACCATAAAAATTTGATGATAATAAAATACATAAAAATCTAATCATGGAAAGATGCAGGGGGAGGGAGATGAACCCCATAACAAACTAAAAATTCAAATTTTTTTTAAATAAACATAATTTATGTTAGTAGGACCCGTCCAACCCTCAAAATAGAGAGGCCGCTGTATTCTGCCCAGAGGACAAAATCAAGAAGCACTCTCGCTAAGGGAGTGGGAAAGAGATAAAATAACTTGGCCATGGGGAAGTAAAAGGCTGATCCAGTTGAGATGAAAAGGAGGCCAAAACAAACTCGGGAGGTTGGGAATCTCGACTTGGATCATAACTAAAATGATGGCCGGGAAACAGGCCGGGAACAACACTTACTCATATTAACTAGGTACACTTAAGCTTGTCTAACCTAACCAAGGGGAGGGTTCCACAGGAAACCACCCCGATGTAACTTTGGTTGACCTAGAAAAGAAAATCAAGGCTAGCCCCGTTCAAACGAACCAAGCTAGCCGCTTTTACCCACCTTTCGCTAAAGGCTGTCGAATGCAATCGTTTTCTATCAGTTCTAATCTTCATCTTGAGCTGATGCTCAAAGAATCGGATTAGATCCTGATAAGAAAGCTGATTGCCTCGCAAGACTTCCTCCATGCGCGTCGTCCATATCACCATTCGGGCCGTGGCTAGCAGCATCAGAAACACCATTCGTTTCACCCCGGAATACGGGGGCGACACATTGTCACACGCGTATGCACGATCAATGGACACGAGTTCTTCGGGAGCGAGACGAGCCGTCAGCTCGCCGACATGGTCCCATAAGGGGCGGACCCGGGGGCAATGGTAGAAGGCGTGCGAAGCCGTTTCTTCTAAACCAAGGCCACACCGTTCACAGTCTGGCAAATCCGCCAAGCCCCATATGAAAGCCTTGTCGTTGAGAGGCAGCCGATTCCGAGCCAATCGCCAGGTAAGCGAAAACTCAGGGTTACTGAGATAATCCGCCGCTGGCGCCCAAGACCAGTAGGAGCGATACTCCTCCTCCGAAAAGCAGAGCGTATCACGTAGGAGATCCTTCGCGCGACCCTCCACTAATCCCCGATAGAAGACCTTCCTAGGCCGTGAAAGGTCACTGGACCGCGGAATAGCCCTCAAGGCTGACCGACACTCGCTGAGGAAAAGCGATTCATCTCGAGACTTACAACGGCGCTCAGCCTTCGAGATGGGGGGACTGATGGTAAGGCTAGGGAAGGCGTCCCTAACAATCCCCTCCAGAATCGGATCTCCTCTAGTCAATGCGCGGCGTAGGAAAGCCAACCGAGAGGCACGGATGTGACTCTTCAAGTGTGGCATTCCCAGCCCCCCATGACACGGACGTTTGGTGCAGACTCGTCTGTCGACCCTGTTCGCGCGTCCCCTCCATAAAATGGAGGATAGCGTTTGCTCGAGTGCCTTCATGTGGGCCTTACAGAGAGGAAGTACTGACAATCGATAAAGAATCAGGGGGAAAATGTATGTAACACACACCTCCGCCCTGCCCTTTACGGACAACCTCCGTCGCTTCCAAGTCTTACCGGCAGAAACGACCTTTGCTAGTACTTCAGACCAATTTTTCTCCAGCTGGAGGTCGGGTCCAAACCACACTCCAAGAATGCGGACAGGACCGTCCGTCCAACCGAAGCGGCCTGGAAGATCACGCCCCTTCCAGGCACCTAACCGCAAGCCGGACGACTTGTCGCGGTTTATCTTGGCCCCTGTCACCTTCTCGTACCGATCAAGCGCCTTCTGTACCGCCTCAATGTCGCTAAGGGACGACACGAAAGCAGATACGTCATCGGCGTACGCGGAAACCCTGGCTCGAGACCCTCCAGGTACGGCGATCCCGCGTAGGGCCGGACTGCACGCCTCGTCCTTCAGCCGGCGCAGGAGAGGCTCCAACGCCAAAGCATAAAGGAGAGGCGACAGCGGACAACCCTGACGAACCGACCTCGACAGAACAAAAGCGCCCGACAACTTTCCGTTCACCTGTACCACAGCACTGGGGGAGCGATACAGGAGGCTAACCCAGCGGCAGAAGTCGGGTGCGAATCCGGCGGCCTGCAGGACAGTAGCAAGGTAGCGATGGTCGACCCTATCAAATGCCTTGGACTGATCCAAATTGATCAGCGCGGCTTCTTCGTCGTCTTTTACGCCCTCTAGGATCGTGCGGATCAAATGCAGGTTGCTCTGAATTGTTCGGCCCCTCACAGAACAAGTCTGCTCGGGTCCCAACAGAGACTCGGCAACTGACTGCAACCGCTCCTGCAGGATCTTGGCCATAATCTTTAACTCTGTGTTTAGCAGAGTTATGGGCCTATAATCATCTAGTTTCCCCCCAACACCCTTGCCCTTTTTCAACAGAGTGATCACACCCCTGGAAATGCGATTGGGGATGGACCCCGACCGAAACCAGTTGTTGAACACTGCTGTCAAAATCGGAACAAAGATGTGCGACAGCCTCAAGTACAATTCATAAGGCAAACCATCCAGACCGGGCGACTTGCCTCTGCCGACCTTCTTCAGTGCCACATAGACTTCGCCCTCCGTGATCTCTCCCTCGCAGCTAGCTGCTTCAGTCGGCTCAAGCCGAGGAAAGTCAGCCAAATAGCTGCGAAACACCTCCTCACGGAGACCAGGCTCCTTGGTAAAGCGGTTCTCGAAATGCCGCCGAAACGCCTCGCACATATCGTCAGTCGACCGCAGAGTACGCCCCTCCGGGGTTTCGACTTGACGAATGTAACGATCACCACCTCGACGGACTTCTTCCCGACGCAGATCTGCGCCTAGGTTCACAGCTTCGTTAGACATCTTACTTAATTTATGTCTAATTACCTGACCCATGTAGCGATCGCTATTCGAACGCTGCAGGGCCTCCCTAGCTAGGGCTATCTCTAGGGGATCCCCCCCAGCCTCCGCCCGGGAAAAATTAGCCTTAAGTGTCTTCACCTTTTCAGCTCTATCTAGAGCGAGCCGTCTGCTGAAATCAGTGGTGAAAGACCTAATTCTATCTTTAAGTCTGCCCCACCACCTATTCCCAATAACCGCCCCCACTAGCTCCCGCTGAACTACACTAGTTAGCTGCTCCTGGAAGTCCCGCCTGTCCAGTAAAGACAGATTGAACTTCCAGTAACCAGCCATTCTAGGCCTATGTTCTAACGCCACCCGGGCACAAACGAGTTTGTGATCCGTGTAGCCTACCCAGTGGAACGTGGGACAATCTAACAAGTCTATGTCGGCTCTACGAACTAACATTCTGTCAAGGTAGCTAACTACCTTGTCAGACGGCCAGCTATGAGCCCACGTCCACATTTTCCCCCTGGGATGATCGACCCGGTATCTATCGACGAGACCATAATCGCCAATCAGATCGACCAGGCTACGATCGCCCCTTCTCCCGCTAGCGCCCCGCCCCCTATCTAACTTGGGGTCCAGGATGGCATTCCAGTCCCCCATTAGAACTAGGCGCGAAGAATCGACTAGGAACGGCCCCAACCGCCGAAAAAAGGAACACCGCTTCTCCCGGTCGTTGGGCGCATAAACCGCAACGACCCGAAACGAACCACTTTTCACGGCAATATCGGCCACGATTAACCTGCCCTCGGCATCGGTATGCACAAGGTCCACCTTCGCATCAAGAGTACGTCTGACTAACAAAGAAACTCCTCTGGCCAACCGGTTCCCATATGCTGAATAGACGACAAAGTCATCCTCCAGCACACACGCATCGGAAGTGCAAACAAAGTGGGTCTCTTCGATCGCGGCAACATCCACATCGAAGGACAAGAGATCCCGAAGCAGGCGGGCAGCCTTACCCCGATCTCTCAAGCCCTTCACATTCAGACTGGCTATCTTCATTTCCATTTTCTAGGCCTGCAAATATAAAAGAGAGTTAAGGCAAAAACCTACTCACATACGGGGCGGAAATCTGAGCCGGACAGGACCCCGACGGATTGCCCCAGGCTCCCTACACCCAACTCTGACATAATACGTCCATCCAGGGCAATACCGCCGACGTCCGTGGGGTATGTTAATTTGATGGCCCTATATAAGGAGGGATGAACCAAAACAGGGACCCTCCCAGCACAAAATTGGCGTAGCTTCTTGATCTCCGGATCGTCTATTTCCAGCATCCTGATGTTGGGGAAGGCCTCTTTTGCTTCAAAAAGATGGCTCCATACTTTTAAGAAGCTCCCCGTGTCCCTCACACACGTAATTACCCCTGGGGCCTTGGGGAAATTGCGAGGGTCTTCCGTTGTTTTCCCATCTACCTCATTTATTTTATACAAGGCTTTTAAAAGGGGCCTTTTATGTTTTGAGAGGACCTTTGTGTATTCCTCTTTGTCTACCTGACAAATAGTTTCGGGGCCCTCAAATAGTTTCTTTTTCTTCTTTTTCTTCTCCCTTGAAGGATGGGGAGGGGAAGAAGTGGATGTATGGGGTGGCGTGCTCACAGAACTGGGGGAAGAAATAGAGGGAGAGGGGGATGGAGTACGTGTAGGGGAGGAAGGGAGACTCCTATCTTTGGGGGAAACAGTATGTCTTATTGGCGATGCAGGGAAGGAGCGCCGCCTGGTTCTATCCATGCTACGCTCCACCCTGCTACGACCAGAGATATTCTTTTCTTGTTCTTCCGAGTCTTCCTCCCTACATCTTTTCAATGAGGAAGTTCGAGGCGGAGGCATACTCTCCACCTCCATTGGTGCTTCCTGCTGCTGCTGCGTTTGTGGATGCTTTTGCTGCTTCCGTTGTTTGTGTTGAGACCGCTGCTCTTCTTGTTTCTGCTGTTGAGGCTGCTGTTCTTGTAGCTTCTGCAGTTGCTGGCTTTGCAGTTTTGCTTGTTCTTCGGGCCGCTTGTTTTGGCCTTCTTTAGGGTGTTGTTTCACTTCCACTTCTGACTGCCTTTTTTGCGGAATTTCCTTTTGGGGTGGAGATGGAGCACTTGAAGACTTCCTTCCTTTGGTTACTTCCGTCCATTCTCCACCAGGTTTCGGAATCTCCTCAGGTTTCTTAGCTGTTGTTGCTGAAGTTGCCGGGCTAGGTGGGACTTGATCTTTCTTCTTAGAAGGGCACACCTTCGCCATGTGACCCACGTCTCCACATAGCCAACAACATGGTTTTCTCCCCTCCACCACCACCAACATTTTTCTCTTACGGCAGATCAGGGTGTTGGGGATTTCTTTAAAACCCTCTCTGTCTAGGGTGATCTGTATTTCCATATCACCTGTCTCTATTCCAGATTTACTGCTTATGGCCCTTACTTCGTTTACCTCTCCATATATGGAGAAGAAGGCCCCCATCCGGTCTTCCGGGATGTCTATTGGCACCCCGTGAATGGTTACTTTGGTTCGGCGGGTGCCCAAATATTCAGTTTGAAGCCTTAGGGCTTTGGTGTTTAAAACACACCCAGCCAGCCGCTTGGCCTGTTCTTCTGTCTGGAGAAGAATATCCCACAGTGCATTTGTCCTTCTTGCGAGTATCTTTGGACTTATGTTGAGGGTTTTCAGGGCCTCCTCCATACTTTCCCTGCTCACTCCAATCAGTCTATGTGACTTGACGTCAGAGGTAAGCAAGGAAATGGTCCGCGTGTTAACAGCTTCGAAAGCTTCTTTTATGGTTAGGAATTCATTCCCATTGAAGCTTTTTTCATATTTTTCTCTTTCGTTGGCATAAAATGTGCCATCCTTTTTTGGCGGCCTATTTTGGTTCCAGACCGTTTTTTCAGGTGTCACCGGTATTGTTACCGGTGTATATGGAGTGTTGCTGTCGCTGTTTTTGTCAACCATGGGACCGACAAAGTCGGCCATGGTTGACGTATAATATAATTTCTTCTCACTTTTTTTTTGTTTTGTTTTGTTCAAACGTTAATGACTAGAAATAAAAATAACCAGAAAGAAAAAACGTGGACAACAAAAGATAACTCAAACAAATAATACGGAAAATAAACAGAATAATGCAAACAAAAACAGTGAGGGGGAAAAAATGCAAGAAGGAGAATAACCAAAAGAGAAAAGAATGTATAAATACAGATAACCAGAAAATAAAAAGGGCAAAGTTTTTAGCAAATAAAATATCAAAAACAGAAAATAAAATATCAAAAACAGAAACTTAACAGGCCTTTGGTCAATACGGCTTTTTGTGCGTATGTTCGCTTCAAGCTTGTCTTTCAAAGCAAAAAATGACGCTAACCACCTCCAACCAGGAACGTCTCTGTCAATCGCCTGAGTAGTCAATAACTAACGCAGCAAAGCTCGTCCTTTCACTGTCGTCGCGAATCTCCCACTGACTTTCCATTTTGAATTTCTTCTGGCAAGGCGGGAACTGTCACCAGGACCAATCAGGAGACAATATCCGATCACGTGACATATTCATTGAAAGGGAGAGGCACAACATATAGAGAGAAGGAGAGAGAGAGAGAGAGAGAGAGAAAGGGAGAAGAAAGAGACAGGAATATAACGAAGTGTGCCAAAATAAAATTTCAACAAGAATTGGTTTGAGGAGAATTCTGGAGACTTTCAGCAAATGATATAGCCACCAAATTTGACAACAGGAGCCCAATTAAGTATTTATGGGATATGGTAGGGAGGTCTATTTATCCTGCATGATCCTGAACTTACAAATATTAAGTTAAGACAGTTATCAAGATTTTCCAGAGTTCTTCTGACCACTTGTAAAATCGGTGAAATATTGAATTGCATGCACATGCACATATGATTAACTCTTCCATTAATTTCAACATATGAGGGATTGACAGTTCAGTTTAGAATTAATTATAGTGGTGAAGACTTTTTGAGAGACACAAAAACAAAGAAATCAGATACAGTGTGTCACAATGTCCCCAGACAGCTCACTTCATATTTTCTTGTCACCAGTTTTAACCTCTGCAGAATGATATCAAAGACTGAGGATTATTTACATTATTCACACTATTGTCCTCATCTTTGTCACCATGTTTATCACAAAACTTCGGCCTTCTTCAGGTGGTTGGAATGTCAAACTGAACCCTTTATTTCGCTCACTCGGGTAGACTGTTCTAGTTCCATGTGTCCTATCTAATTTAATGTCAGTTATCTCCTGTTAATTCCCCTCTCAAAGTTCTCCACCGCCTTAACCAGGTATTGAACTCACACTCTTTGGTTCCTGTCACTGGATCTAACTAATGCCTGTGTCATGTGTCCTTGAGGAAATATAGACAGATAAGACTGAGGATGTATTTTAATATTGACCCTTCCTGGAAAGACATGGTTTGACGTCAGAGATTTTTTTCTCTTAGATTTGCTACCAACCAAGACCAGAGAGCCCAGGCAGCCTTGTTATTTAATCGATAGTACTGACTGCCATTTAACCCACAGAAATCATTAGAATTCCATTTTCCACATAAGCATTACTCTAGTCACACATCTCTCTATTTATCTATCTGACGTAATGGAATAACCAGTCCCTCCCGTGAATGATTACACTATAGGTAGTAAGTACCTATAAAGTCAACTGTCTTCGAGAGACTCGGGGAAGAGTGAGAGCAAGAAGACGGAAGCACGTCCGACCTTCCAATTAGTGGCACTCACTACTAGATTGACTTGTGTGTATAACTGTACCGTATTTCATATTGTACTGGTTGTGTACAATAAACCTTTCTTCTATTATTCACCTGGTGTTAAGTATTTATTCCCTTAGCACAGAATATAACACTATCTTTATCTTTCTCACTATATATATATATAATAATTTCCCCTAAGTAAGGCAATAAAACTTCTTCGATGCAAGCGGTTACTGAATGTTAAAGAAACTGAGGAAGTATTGAGGAGATTAAAAGAACAGGACTTGAGGAGACAGAAAATGATGACTGACATTGAATTTAGATTTTAGAAGATTGTAGTTGACAGGAAGACAGGATACTGGAAGAGAGTTCCACAAGTGAGAAGTGCAAGAGAAGAAAACATTGGCATAGAATTTATGCTTACACTGCAATTTCAACAGTAGAATGATGAGACCAAGCAAATATTGCATTTAAATTCTGAAAGTTGAAGTACGAAAAGGAAAAGCTCATCAAAATAGTACCATGAAAGTATTTTCAGAAAAGGCACATGGAAGCTGTGTTATGGCAGTGGGAAAATAAATTAAGCCGAGATTCCAGGTCAGAGCTAATGACATTACAGATTCTTTTGATTTTGTCAAGAATCTCTAGATATATATCAGAAACACAAAACTAGATGTGGTCGCAATATTCACTGTATGGATGAATGGTAGAATTATAAAGGTGCAAGATATATATATATATATATATATATATATATATATATATATATATATATATATATATATATATATATATATATATATATATTAAAAAGAAGAGAGGTACTGCAAACCTTTTTGGTTGTAATGTGGGTTTTTAAAAAATATTATTCTTTATTTTTCATAGTTTTACAACACGTGTTTCTGGTCTCACGACTGTCTTCAGGTAAAGGGTGGAGAATTCCACATATTATTAAAAATAATTAATTTTTTTCCTTTATGTTTTTCAATGTTAAATATTCTCGATATGAAACATTCTCTGTTTTTGTGTTGGTCATTCGAATGTCTTTCTTTAAATGGCAGTGAAGAGTTCTGAGAATGACAAAATGATATGAAATATCTGAACAAAGTACATGAGATGGAATTTGTGAAAACCAGTTGGATGTTTTAAATTTTTTATTCAGTTGTCAACATTTTGCACTTTAAGAGCGTCACCAGGACAACTGTTTGTGTGTATGTACATCTCTCTATCCATGCGAATTGGGGTCAAATATGGATCAGAATTTAAGGTGTCACTGCCTCTTTTGCACGCCATTTCTATGGTTGGATTCATTCATATATATATATATATATATATATATATATATATATATATATATATTAAAATTAGTATATATGATCCTGACAGAGTTTTTTAAATTTTAACAATTGGAAATGTTCATGAAAGTAGATTTGTTTAAAAATATAGTCAATAATGCATTTCACCATTTAGGCTTCATCAGATCCAAAACAAAAGAATGAAATACATATATATGTACATATATATGTACTTATGTGTATGCTTAAATAATGAATATTAGTACTTTTCCCTAATCTAGCGTTTCTTGTGACTAAAGAAGAAAGAAAATGAGTGACTTTTAAAAAAGTCGTTAACATTTATTCTGGTATATTTTCTTTAACAATTTTCAACTAGAAATGAGCGTAATGTATTTTCCCAGCTTTTTTGTATCAAATTAACGGCAATTCCTCTTCTCCTTATCAGAGTGGCCTGAAAGTAAGGAATTTATTCAGCCTTTTCTGAAAATGGATCCAGGATAAATCCTCATATAATGCTTCAGAATGGGTTGAAACTAAAAGATATGTTTTTTTTTGTTTATCCATGCATTTTCCATGTCAACAGTATATGTTTTAAAATTAGGATATATGATCCCAACAAAGTTTTAAAAATTTTAACAAATTGGAAGTGTTCATGAAGTAGATTTGTTAACAAATATATTTGATAATGCATTCCACCATTTAAACCTTCATCGGATCTGAAATGGCAAAATGCAATATCAAATATATTTCTAAACAAATCTACTTTCATGATCATTTCCAGTTGCAAATACACACACACACACACACACACACACACACACACACACACACACACACACACACATATATATATATATATATATATGTATATATATATATATATATATATATATATATATATATATATATATATATATATATATATATATATATATATAGTGTATTGGGACAGCAGATCATTATTTAAACATATATTATTAAATATAACAGACAATGAATGTGGATTATGTCTGATCATGAGCCATTCTAATGTTCGAATGTTTGTTTTAATTTCTGGTGAAAATAAAAACAAAAATTGTCCAGGATTTGGATATTTTTTTATTAAGTTATTAAGTTTCAGCTCACATGAGCCATCCTTGGAGTGGTTATACAGATATGAAATAAAGATATCAACCGTCAAAGATGATATTTTGTTATTTTGACACAGAAGATTGCTATGTGATGTTAACGGTTGTGGAATAGTAGATGCAAATCATAAGTTCAAGATGACATCATAGCACACGATAGATTGAAGTATTACCACATAACCAATGTCTAGATGCAATGTAATGTGTTGTGACTAGTTTGAAATGTAATTTTGTTGAGTGTGGATTGCTTTGTGTTAATGGAGATGACCTCCAATATCTGAAGGTTCTTTTTACTGTGTGTATGTATAAGTATTATTGTGTTATCAACTAATATCTGTCTAATATTATGTACATGGCTATGTTTTTCTAAGAAATGTTGTTTAATAGAACTAAGATCAGAAAGGTGACAGGTAAGTCTATGGGACAGTGTGGTTGTAGTAAAACCAATATATATAGCGGGTTTATTATTAGCATCAGAGACACAATCTCTGAACGGGCATGTAAATTGATACACTACATTGGTGTTTTGTAGAGGATTTAGTTGTGTGGTTGTAGAGACTATGAGGTCAATTGTTTTAAATTTTTTATAATATATTGTCGCAGTTAGCTCCCCTTCATTTCCTTAACCCTTCACCAGGGGTCTCTCTCTCCCGGAAGTATAAATACTGGTTGACCTTTCGCCTCTTTCTCTCTTTTCTCTGCTTACGCGCACGTGTGAGCAACGATGTCGATTTCGGCCGCGGGTCGAAACCTCGCATGTGGGGCGAGGTACAAAAAACTTTCTCTAAAAATGTCCAATATGTGAACTCTTATACACAACCAGCGTTTCCCATATTCTGGGAATACGCTAAAACAAAATTCACCCGTACGGACATTCAACTAAAAACAACACACACAACTTTCCATACAGACACTGTAACGTTTATTCATGTCTTCAATGTATTGTAACTCGTGTTTTAATCTATTTGTAATTCACGTATTAATATGTATTTGTTTTGTACATATATATCGGTCTTGTTTGTTTTCTTTTGCTTTCTTTGGACTCCATTAAAGTCCAACATTCTTATGTAGCTGGACTGGCCAGCGGAAGCCTTAACCTAGAGATAACTCATCTTCTCTTCTCACATTAACACACCGCATGGTCCACTACAATATGATGAGTTTAACTTGTTTATTATTATTAATGGGTTTAACATTTCTACCTATCGTGTCTGTGTGTTGTTTCATCATGTTTGTAATTGTTATACATTTGGTTACAATAGTATAAGTTAATAGTGTTATGTTTATTTTGATGTACAATATTATTGTTAATATTGTCAATTTTGTTAGAGTTATTATTAAGTTTATTGATCAACAAATTAAAATGTATCTCAATAAATTGAGCTTTAAATATTGTGATTATTTTCAATTTAATCTCAGAAGTTGAAAATACAGAGCACACATACACACATATATTTATTATAATTCTGTGTTTGGCTCATTTTCCAAAATAGGTGGGTATGCTTGCCTTGAAAATCAGCACTTAAAAATCTTAGTTTCTTTTTACTCTCGGTTTAAAAACCATTAAAGAAATTACAAAATCTCCTACAGAAGGTAGCAATGGAGAGTGAGAAGAATGGACTAAGCATAAACTACAAGAAAACAGAATTCATGGTCATCAGTAAAAAGATGAGCCGAAAATGCAATTAGCAGGTTGGGAAGACTAGAATCAAACAGACGCAGAAGTTTAAATATCTGGGAAGCATTTTGACAGAGGTCAGTAAATGCGACACTGAGATCTGTAGATGTATTGGGATGGCCAAGGACACATTCCAAAAGCTGGGCAGAATATTGCGATTCAGGAGAATCTTTTTGGTAACAATGAAAAGAATACTGAGCTGTTACATGACATCTGTCCTTCTTTATGGCAGCAAATTTAGGATGATTTCCTCAAAGATGAAAAAGAGACTCAAGGTCACAGAGATGTGGTTCTACAGAAGGATGCTAAGGATATCATGGACCAAGTGGGTGAGCAACGATGAGATCTTAGGGAGGATGCAAACAAGGAGGAGGCTTATACTTAACATCAGGAAGAGGCAGCTGAAGTTTCTGGGACACATAATGAGGAAGGAGGGCCAGGAGAATCTGATGCTCATGGGTCGAATAGAGGGAAAGAAAGTTAAGGGAAAGCAATGCATGACATACCTAGTGTGTTTAAGCAAGTGTATGACAGAACATGGTCTGGGGGAGGTAGCAGATCAAAGGTACTTGTTGAGAGCTGCAAGGGATAGAGGAAGGTGGAGAGCCATGATCGCCTTCATCCTGAAACGACATGGCACATAAAAAGAAAGTTGCACTTTGTGAGAAATATGCAACTATTTTTAATGAGGCAGCTCTCTCTCTCTCTCTCTCTCTCTCTCTCTCTCTCTCTCTCCAAAATAGATATTAATAATAAGAAAATATATATGATATACCTAGTGGGCTTAAGCAAGTGGTTGACAGAATACGGTCTTGGGGAGGTAGCAGAAGGAGGAACTTGTTGAGAGCTGCAAGTCATAGAGGGAAGTGGCGAGCCATGATCGCCTACGTCCTGAAATGACATGTCACATAAAAGAAAAGAAAGTTGCCCTTAGTGAGAAATATGCAACTATTTTTTAATGAGGCAGCTCTCTCTCTCTCTCTCTCTCTCTCTCTCTCTCTATATATATATATATATATATATATATATATATATATATATAGATAGATAGATATATATAGATAGATATAGATATATTACAAAAATAGATTTTAATGACAAAACACCAACACTTATTAAGATACATTAATAATAAGATATATGGCATAATTTTTTCTTTTTTGGGGAAAAAATGCTCAAAGTTTTTCTTATAATAAATTTCTGATATCTAATGCATTACTAACTCTTCATATTTCAGAATTCTATTTTTATTACTTATTTTTTCTATTTCACTTTTAGAATTAAGCCAAGAATAAAATTCCATAGTATTATATTGTCACATATGTGAGTTGGTCCATTGAATCAAGCAGAAAAGTAAAGTAAATAATTGTGGAAAATTGAGAGCAGAAGCGAGAAAAGTAATTTTACATTTGAAAGGAAGAAAGTAGATAAAAAAAAAAGAAGCTAGTGAAGAAATTGAGAAAATGAATGAAGCAACGATTATAAATGGATGGTTATCTGGATAATAAAGGAAGATGTCTGCAGAGAAGATGACTTGTGAAATGAGTGTAAAAAGATATAGAATATATATAAAGAGAGGCTTGCAAAGAGGAGGACAATAGTCTGCATGTAAATAGTGTAACTCCACATCCTAGAAATTCTGGCATATAAACATTTGAAAAATGAATTTGAGTCAAAAAGGAAAAAAATGTCCAAATAGTTTGAATCAAAAAAAGAAAATCTGAAAAAGTAAAAAGAATATCAAGTTTTAATTTAAATAAAAAAGTTGAAAAGGAAATGAAATTGGAATTTAGAAGATCAGGATAAGGGTATCTGAAAGAGAAAAAAATGAGAAAGCAACTAAGAAAAAGGTAAAAAAAAATTAGAGAAAGAGAAGCACACAAAGAAACATGAGAGAGAGAGAAAGAGTGGAGAGAAAGGAAGAGGGAAAGAAATGAAAAAAAAAGGTGTGAAAAATTAGGAGAGTGGGAATTATAAATTAAAACTAAGAAAAAAAGATAATATTCCTGAATTTAAACTTTGCGGAAGTAAAGCAAAAGTTATTAAAAAAATGGATTATATCAGCAAGGAAAGCACAAAAAGAGAAGGAGAATAAAAAAAAAGCATAAAAAAAATTTAGAAACAGAGAAAGACATAAAGAGACAGAGGGGAGAGAAAGTGAGAGTAAAAAAGAAAGAGGATACAGAAAAGAAGATGGAAAAGGAGAGAAAGATCTGGAGAGTGTGTATCAAATTAGAAGAAAAAGCATAATCCTGAAATGAAATGGAGGCAACAAATGCCTTTGGGTAGGGGAGGGTTAAGGTTGGAGGCATGCAAAATGGGAGTGAGAAAAAAGAAACATTAAAGTTACCTATCTAAAACTGGGGTGAATTTAAAGTGTTATATTTGAATCCCTAGACAAAGAATAATGAAGTGCTGTCTGAATACACTTTTCAACATTTTGCCATCTGGAAATGTCTGAATATTTACAGGTTTGTGGCAATCATTTCTTAACACTGAAATTGTGGAGTGTCCTTCACACTGCTTTTGTTTTAATGTCGGCTTCCCATTCAACAACCTCATTTAAGTAAAATGACTCAGCTACACTTTCCACATGAATGGACAACAAATCAATAGAGATTTTCTGATTTTCCATAAAATGCTTCAGATCCTTAATGGATGTTGGGAAGCTTGCAGGAATTATTAACACAAAGTCCCCTGATGATTTAAAATTCCATGGCACGTTTCTTTTCTTTGATGAACTCAGAGTGTAGCTGCTGAAAATAGTATACATCTATTATGATTTGAATTGAAGGAAGCATTATTGTCAGTACAATTGATCAATCTGCCTTTAGAGAAAATCTTTCCATTATTGATTTGAATTAAATCACAGCAAAATATTTAGCTGCTATCCTGAGAGTTATACAGCTTGTTTCGCTGTTTGTAAATTTTCAGCTTTTTAATCATTTTTTTTTGTTGAAAATATACATACAAATGTGGCTGATTGTAATTCTGGTCTTTTCTTGACTGTAATTTACTGCACAGCTCCTTAGTAGAACATAGGACACGAAATCAAAAGGTTTAAAATATCTTTTGAAGTTCCCTGAGTTTGTTATAAAAAAAAAAAACTTAGCTAAAAAGAAACAATACAATTATTTTAAAACTAGCTGAATTACCCATGCCTAGCTGCATGTCACACATTTTTTTTGTAATAAAGTGATGATTGATTTCAAATCATTCTTATAATTTGTGGAGAAAAATGATGCATTTCAATATTACTCAATGATCTTACCAATGTGACCTCCATCTTCTGGATGTCTCCTTCTATATTTTGGATAATAGTCATTCCCTTGTTCAAATTTAAATTTAAATCAAAAGGTAAAAAAATTGTTCAGTGGTGGTGGAGGGTTGTGCCCCCCATGGATCCTCATTGATTAAAATGAAATATAATTATCCAAGTACCCTGGATAATGTAGTTTCAGAATGTATATGGTCATGGGGGCCCATTTTCAAAACCCTAAGAGGAGTTCTTTAACAAACAAACAGACTACAGCTAATGAGAAGTAAGTCAATTCAAAAGTTATTAGTAGCTTTCAAATGTCACTCAATTCATTACTCCCTGGTTTCCGTTTTGCCGGTTCTACTGCTGACATGCTCACAACCGTCACTGAATACGTATATCATGTTCTTGATAATAACAGCAAAGCCCGAGCTGTGGCTCTAGATATCTTGAAGGTGTTTGATAGGGTTTGACATGCTGGTCTTCTATGTAAGCTCCAGTGCTACGCTATTACAGAACGTGTGCCTGATTTAATCTAATCATTCCTATCAAATTGTAAAATGAACTTCATTCTGAATGGGCTGAATTCCAGATCCTTTCACACAAATGTGAGTGTCCCCCCAAGGCTCGATCCTGGGTCTTACATTATTTCTGATCTTCATCAATGATCTTCCTGATGTCATCAGTTCCCAAGTAGGCATCTATACAGATGACGCTATCATTTACTCCTGGTCTCAATAGAAATAGAGTTGAAAAAGTTAACCTGGCCACTACTCTTGAAATAATCAGTGGTTAACTGGGGCAGGAAATAGCTTGTAAGTTTTAATGCCTCCAAAATTAAACTGTTCTCATTTAACCACCATAGAGAAATTTTTCAGAAATTTTTCAGTATGGCTGATGCTTGACTCCAGAAGAACATCACACTGCACCTTCTTGGCATCAGGTTGAAGTGGAACTACACTGAATCAATAGCTTCATCTACTGTAAGGAAAGTTGGTCCATTGTGTTATGCCAGAAGGTATTTTTTATTTATCTTGTACATTTCAAATCTACACACAATTTAGCCATGCCTTGAATACTGTTGGCATGTCTGGTCTGGTGGTCCAGCTATTCACCTTGATGTTTGTGATAAAATCCAAGGAATGTAATCGATCTGGACTTGGCATCTGAACTTCAGTCACTTCTTCACAGATGTGCCATGGTTTCCCTCTGTCTTTTCTACAAATATTTTCATCACAGATGCTCTGACAAGTTTTTTATCCTTGGTGTCCCAACTTTGAAGTTAAGCATGCTACTAGGTTGGCCTCTAGGCCCCATACTTTTTATTGTTGAAATAGTTAAATGTAACCACCACTTCCACTCCAACAGTTTCTTTTCTCACACTTTCCATATTTTATCAACTCCCTTCTGTTTACTTGCTTCCCTGAAAGCTACAATCTTCAAAAATTTAAATGCAATGTCAATTGCTATTTTCTGTCATTTTGAACCTTGTTCATCTTGTATCCATTCCTCAACACTCACCTATACCCAATCCTTTATTTCACTTTCTGTAACTCCCTGTGTACTAGTGGCATTCCTGCATTACTCTGGGTGAAATGATTAAAAAAAAAGACCGCTGTCGCAGATGGGCAGGACTCTTCAACGTTATTTCTAATCCTCATTGTTTACTATGGATTTATTTTTACAGCTTATCAACCCTTTATGGGTTATTTAAAGGCAAAACATAAAAGCAATATTTTTTTTTACAAGTTAATATTAGAATAACAATAACTTTTTCCAGATACAATTCCTACTATTTAACCTATATCTGGGGGTTGAAGGAGATGGATTCATACCTTTCCCAAGGATATTTGCAAATAAGTGAATGTAACAAATCTGACTGGAATTCAAACCTAACTCTTCAATTATTCATTTCAAGGTACCATATATTAGACCAGCAGCACATCCCCATTGTTTACTAACAATCCTAGAGTGACCGTCTGACCGTTGTGATGAAGAACAAGCAAAATAAGATCAAAGAAATATGAGCAAAAATAATAAAGCATAAGAGACCAAACTAATTACTTAAGTAATTATAGTAGTGATAATGGTAATGTTAGTCATTTCCTTAAATGGAAACATTCAGTATTGATTGAAGGAACAGCCAGAGTTACTGTAACTTGAAATCAAGATGAAGGAAACTCTTAGAGAAATCAAGATGAAGGAAACTCTTAGAGAAATCAAAATGAAGGAAACTCTTAGAGAAATCAAGATGAAGGAAACTCTTAGAGAAATCAAGATGAAGGAAACTCTTAGAGAAATCAAAATGAAGGAAACTCTTAGAGAAATCAAGATGAAGGAAACTCTTAGAGAAATCAAGATGAAGGAAACTCTTAGAGAAATCAAAATGAAGGAAACTCTTAGAGAAATCAAGATGAAGGAAACTCTTAGAGAAATCAAGATGAAGGAAACTCTTAGAGAAATCAAGATGAAGGAAACTCTTAGAGAAATCAAAATGAAGGAAACTCTTAGAGAAATCAAGATGAAGGAAACTCTTAGAGAAATCAAGATGAAGGAAACTCTTAGAGAAATCAAGATGAAGGAAACTCTTAGAGAAATCAAGATGAAGGAAACTCCTAGAGAAATCAAGATGAAGGAAACTCTTAGAGAAATCAAGATGAAGGAAACTCTTAGAGAAATCAAGATGAAGGAAACTCTTAGAGAAATCAAAATGAAGGAAACTCTTAGAGAAATCAAGATGAAGGAAACTCTTAGAGAAATCAAGATGAAGGAAACTCTTAGAGAAATCAAGATGTAGGAAACTCTTAGAGAAATCAAGATGAAGGAAACTCTTAGAGAAATCAAGATGAAGGAAACTGTTAGAGAAATCAAGATGAAGGAAACTCTTAGAGAAATCAAAATGAAGGAAACTCTTAGAGAAATCAAGACAGAATTAAAACTAATAATCTATCTACTGTGCAAGCTTCTGGCAACAGCAGTTCATAGACAAACATTTTGAGAGAACTAAAAATATGAAATTCTTTGTAGTTCTGAAATTTAAATGTGGATCATTCTGTCCATAACATGGGTCATTGTCAAGAATAGAAAGAAAACTTATCAATGAGTTGATGTCACTGTTCCAACAGATTAAATATAAGTGTAGAAATAACTTTTTATACTAATGTTTACCCAGTACAAGGTGCTAGAGTTACTACAAGTGAAGGATTACAGTCAATAAAATGCAGAATGTGGAGTCAGATATGAATAAAAGATGTTAAGAAGTTGAGATTATGAAGTTAAGGAGGAAAGATGATGACTGACTCTTGAGTTGAAGAGGTCAATATAGAAGTGTTCAGAGAAGCACGCATGTGGGAATCAGTTACACAAAATGTGCCATTTTGTTGGGAAAACGTGTCCAAGTTGAACTCTTATCTTATATTTGGAGAATGGATTTATTTAATCATTTACTCATTTTCTACAGTTTATCAACCCTTTCTAGGTTATTTAAAGCCAGAAAATATTCTTTTTCGATTGTAAGAATTTTGGGGGTTTGGAGATAATAACGGTTTAGTGATACAAGTCTTACTAATTAACCCATACATGGGGAGAGAAGAGGTGGATGCCTACCTTTCCCAAGTGTATTTGTGTGTAAGTGGATATAAAGAACTCAACTGGAATTGGAACTCAGCTCTCTGATTAATAATTCTGAGCCACTATCCAAACTTACAGCACCCATCTAGGTACTGATCAGACTCAATGTTGCTTAACTTTGATGATCACACAGGAACTGGTAAGCCAATTGGAAAATAGAGGAAATGAAGATGCCTCAACTGGCATAGCATGTCTTAACAGTAAGTGTCTGAAACTGGTGAAAGGGTCCATATTGAGCATACTTCTACGGATGTTATAGCAGTGGCAATTGAAGTAGGGACAACTTTGCAATGTGTGGGGAAAAAGGTCACAGAGTAGAAAATAGGTCATCATGGACAAGACTATGTAAATGATTTTCAATTCTATCAAGGCCGAACAGTTAGGATTGAGAAGCTCCAGGTCATATATTGCTGCGACGCTTCTTTCTTTTTTTCTGTTTTAACTCTTGTAGAGATAAAGAATGGCAGAAGGAATCAGATACTTTTGGGATCACTTGAATAAATACTCCAGAAAAAAAGAACAGAAAACATTAGGAATTATGGATTATGAAAGGGGTGATTTTACTCATCATCATGGATGTACTTAAAAAAGTTTTGATGAGTCTTGGATTAAAAGGATTAGAAGAACTGGAAATCAATAGAAAAATTGAAACCATCCAAACATGAGAATATTAAAAAGAGCTCAAGTGTATTGAAGAGAATTGCTGTTACTTAATATACTTCACCTTTGGCTCTTTATTGTAGGGGTGAAGAAGGCGCTTATCTCCATTTGGTGAGTCACATGATGGCTGCTTAATATATGATATTTTCCTGTCACTCCATACAGCGATGAAAGCACTACTCAATTTCAGTTTGATTACACCAGACAAATGAAAAGTTTCCTTTCTTTAGCCCACACTCCCATCGCCTGGGCAGAGGCTAATTCTGCCTCCCCTGCAGCTTACAAGTCCATGGTGACGTTTCCCTTTTGGAATATATCTTTCCCTAATATAGAATGAAACTCCAGCTTGCAGTCCTCAATTTGGAAAACCCAAGACTTGCTTTTTCCCATTCATGAAATATGTCCTGGGACATAGATGAATCTGACCCATTTGAATCTGGAGTCGTGAACATGGCTTCTCTAAACACAGGAATATTTCCATATTATAAGTAAAACCCTTACATTTTGCTTTAATGTGTATATATCTATCATATATTATTCTTTGCATGGGACAAGTGTATATATGTATATATATTTTTGTGTATGTCTTAGTGATATAAAAGTCTCTCTGAGAACAAAGCATATTTATCATTCTTTTTCCTATCAGCCATTCCATTCCATCTGTGAAATATGGTGTTATTATATCACAGATATAATAACACCCACAATGAGAGAATAAATCTTTCTTCCCCAGCTCTATCTCATTACATTATTATCCTTCTTTGTTCTTGTTCTATCATACATTACTCACTGCTTTACCTGCTTTTCTGGTTTACAATATCTCTTGTGAGTGTTAAATCTTCCAAGCCTTCTTTGCTCATCATGTGTCCCTAAAATTTCAGCTGTCTCTTTCTGATTGTAGGTATACGTTTCCTTGTTTCAGTTTTTTTTAAAACTTCATTATATATGTTCTCTCCATGATATTCTTAACATTCATCTGTTGCCATAATGAAGATTAGATATTGCATAGCAGTTCAGCAATATTTTCTTTGTTTCTAATGATATTTTCCTGTCTTAATACCTTTGCTTAGTTTCTGAAAGGCAAATTTGCTACCTGACTGCTACTTACATAAAATTGTAATAATATTATTTCTTGCATATCAGACATGAAGGAAGATTTTGGACATGGAAATCATGAGTAGTGAAGATTTATAAATGAAAAAAATATATTTGGCTATGTCCCAAGATTCAGTACTTTTCTGAAACTGTATAAAATCTGGCATCTCAAAAGATGGTGTTGATAGTGAAAAGGCAACAGGACTCATTATTAACACTGGAGACTGTATCCATTTGGCTATCAAATGACTTAAAGACTACCTGAGTTAAAATAATGAGAGGTTGGTTATGACACAAATTGCAGCAGAATAGACAAGAGGGTAAATAAGAGATAAGAAAACTTGAAAGAAGCTGAAAATGGGAAACAACAATAAATTTTAAGAGGCAACAAAAAGAATTTTAGATAATATGACTTTGTCAGAATCTCTTTAAGAGCGGCTTTGAACACAAAAAACAACTCTATTAGACTGGAAAAATAAAATAGTAAATCTTGTTGTTGTTGAAACACAGAAGAAACTGTCAGATCATAACCAAACTGAGAAATTAGCGCAGATAGAGAAAAAAAACCCAGACATGATGACCATATTTCAACGTACATAACCCCCCACCTTTTTTTTTTACATACTTGAATCTGAAGAGATAATTTTTAGCCAATATTTTACATGTATCCTGCCTAACACCATATTGATGTAATCTTCTCTGATGGGCTGTGTCCCTTCAGGACATGGTTGTTCATTACTCTCCACATCTTATCTTTTATATCATACTATTTACATTTTGACTATTGTCCTCATCTTTGTTGTTGTTATTGCAATGTTTCTGTTGTTGTGCTCTCCAGCCTTCAGGTGGATATTGATCTGAGTAACCTCGAAAAAATTCTGAACTGGACCCTTTATTTAATCTATAGGGTAGATTGTTCTTGTTCCACTGCTCATCTCTAGGAATATCTCATCCACTTCTTATTTTTAGTTCTGCTCAGTTATTTTGTTTAAGCGCATATTTTTCTGACAAGATTTATTGAATATTCAGGCTGATAAATGTAACTGGATAAAAAAAAAATATTGTTTAATCAAAACAGAGCTTCTACTTGAATATGATTATCCATCAAAAATAACATTTAAAATATATATATATATATATATATATATATATATATATATATATATATATATATTAAAAAATAATATGTCAAATTTAATTGATTTCCTAAAAATAAATTGTCTTTGTTTACATTGGGATATGATATGATACAGATCAGATATGGATGTTTTGTGTGTGTGTGTGTGTGTGTGTGTGTGCGTGCATGTGCGTGCGTGCGTATGTGCAAAAGGCACTATTTGGACTTTGTTTGGCCAGAAGTCCTAGGTGGCTGAGCGGTTAGGCACATCAGGTCCAATGATAGTTCCTCATAAGGGATGCAGGTTCAAATCCTGCTGGAAGATGCATATTTTTCTGACAAGATTTCTTGGATATTCAAGGCCAGTAGACGTAATTAAATAAAAAATGCTGTTTAATTAAAAACAGAGCATCTACTCGAATATGAGTATCCATCAAAAATAAATTAAAAAAAGTGAATGAAAAATAACCATATAATAGTAAAGAAAGATTGTCCATGTATGCTTTTTATGCTATGTAGATATAATAGGCTGATGTAAGAAATTTGTGAGATAAACAACAACAATAATAATATTGATAATAAGACTAATAATATTTGTTGTATATTGGTAGCCATTTTGATCAAATGGAGTCTTAATGAGAAAAGATGTTAAAAATCAGAATTTTCAGACCCGCTTGCACCCTTTTTCAACAAGATGAAAAATAAAAAATGAAGTGGGACTTTTTTCTGGTGGGGCTGGGGTGGGGGGTTCTGCATTCTTTTAGCAGTTCTTGGGCTAATTGTTTTCTATGATTAGGATTGTAGTGGGTTTGTAGAAAGATTTCGATGGAAACTGTATTTATTGAGTATGCCCAAATTATATATATATATATATATATATATATATATATATATATATATATATATATATATATATATACACACACATACATACATATATATATATTGTATCTTTTCATGGCTTATAACTATTTCTCACATGATTACTGAATTTAAGCAACATTTGGTTACATCAGTAATGAGATGGGTGACTGCTAGGTAATACCAGGTGTTCTAAGCTTGGATGTGTGGAGGGTATAATGGATAATGAATTGGAATTGGAAACTGAAGAGCTGAGTTCCAATTGCAGGCAGGTTTGTTATGCACTCATGTGCAAATACCCTTGGGAAATGTATGAATACACCTCTTCACCCCCCCCCCCAGCTATGGCTTAATTAGTAGGACTTGTATCAGTAAATAATTATTCTGTCCAAAAAATTATTACAATCTAAAAAAATATTTCTTGGCTTTAATAAAACCTGCAGAAAGTTGATAAACCATAAAAAACAAATCCATCACGCCATCCATTTTTCACTTTGTATGAATAAACGTATACTCAAATGTATCCCTGATAACCTATAGTAATTGCGAAAAAAATGATAGATTGGTAGACTGTTTTACATCAGTCTTTCAAGTGTGGATGACTCCCTCATCTTTCAAGTGTGGATGTCTCCCTCATCTTTCAAGTGTGGATGACTCCCTCACCTTTCAAGTGTTGATGATTTTCTCATCTTTCAAGTGTGGATGACTCCCTCATCTTTCAAGTGTGGATGATTCTCTCATCTTTCAAGTGTGGATGACTCCCTCATCTTTCAAGTGTGGATGATTCTCTCATCTTTCAAGTGTGGATGATTCACTAATCTTTCAAGTGTGGATGACTCCCTCATCTTTCAAGTGTGGATGTCTCCCTCATCTTTCAAGTGTGGATGACTCCATCACCTTTCAAGTGTTGATGATTTTCTCATCTTTCAAGTGTGGATGACTCCCTCATCTTTCAAGTGTGGATGATTCTCTCATCTTTCAAGTGTGGATGACTCCCTCATCATTCAAGTGTGGATGATTCTTTCAAGTTGAATTTCAACATTCAAAAACCGATCTCTTACCTGCACCAAAACTACTCTCTTACGTGTACCACTTAATGCGAATAAATCATTCACCTTATTGATCATCATGTTCTTCCTTTCTTTTTTCTGCTTATGACTATTGTGATCTTGGTAATTAGTCATTGTTATAATTTAATAATACACATAAACTGGCATTAATTATGGCAAAATGTTAAACTGCAATATATTTACATTTTTTCTGCCATGATTTATATATAAAGTTGTGCAAAAATTGGACTGCAGCTGTATCTTTTCATACTAAACATTCTTATTATTTGAAAAGTTTGCAGAAATAGAGAAAGTTACATATATTGTAGTAAATGCCATTACATTTGGCAAGAGAAATGAAATCACAAGTTCCCTAATTTAAAGAAGGTGGCATGTAGTTTCATTTCTGGGTGAGTTTTATCTCCTTTGCCAAAAGGAGTCACTTGGTATGGATTTGTATAGACTAGCTGGTAATTTGACTTGACTAATAGTGACTTGAAGGAGGCAGGGTGGAGTAATGGATAACGGCTCGGATTGAGGAATTAGAGAGCTGATTTCGAATTCCAGTCGAATCCATTACATTCACTTACATGCTAATACCCTAGGGCAGTGGTTCCCAACCTTTTTTATATGGTGGCACACTATTGAGTTCTTTAAATTTCCGCGGCACACCTATCACAAAAAATAAATATTTTCCACTCATAAAGCCTTTTTGCAATAAAATAATAAAAAACAAAGAATATTATATAAGAAGAATTTTTATTCACATAAATCAACATATCCTGTATTCAATATTGGGTATAAAAGAATAATGGTGAATGTCAGTAGGACAGTTGTGCATAAAGTTAGATTAGCCTGAAATTGAAAAGATTAAAAATGGTTAAGAAAAGGTAAAAAAATGTTTGGGAGTTAGGAGCATTACGTAAAACCTCACATAGTACAGTTCTGTGTTACAACTTTTTGTCTTACAACCTGTGTATTTAGGAATCGTTTTGGTATCGAAATCGGCTCTGAATTATTCAGCTCCGATGCTGATTCCTGATAATTTAAAAAACTCCGGTATTCCAATTAATCGTCCCATGACTAATATAAACCATAATAACGCTTACCAATTAGTATGCGTGAAACGTTTAGATTCCAGAAATTCGGCGATTTTGAATTGAGCGGTGTCATCAGGATTAAGAAATTGAAAGAAAATGAAATTAAATGGCTTCTAGGCATTATCTCTTCGCGGCACACCAGTAATCATTCCGTGGCACACTAATGTGCCGCGGCACAGTGGTTGGGAACCACTGCCCTAGAGAATGGTATGAATCCTTTTCTTCTCCCGCCAGCTATGGGTAAATAGCAGGACAAACCCGGTTCTATAGCTTTGGATGGCAACTGGTCAACTGCAGAAAGAATTGGCAACTACTGCTGGAAAAAATATCTGCCTCGTCAGTCATGTATTGAAAGAGACATGATTGCCTAAGCATGTATCATGCATGGCACATAACTGACTGAATGCATTGTTTTCTAAAAAAGCTCTTGTTGGTTCCAATCTATACAAGGAATTTATAAGCAGAAGTCACTATTCAGTCAGTCGTGTCATATTTATCTGTTTTCTGCTGATTGTTTATGAATTTAGTCAAGCAGTAATTAATTAAAAATTCTTTTTTAAATATTCTTTAATATTTCAATTTTTCTTCTATGTCTGCAAATTTTGAATCTCATTTTGGTGTTGGCATGTAGTTTCATTTCTTTTTTCATAGAATTTACCATTTATGTAGACTTTCTGTTTGTGTGGCCTTTTGGCATACTTCTGAAACCGTTACACATAAGTTCTCTTAATTTTTAAATTTTGAATATTATTACTCATCCACAAATAAACATTTTCTAAAAATAATAAAAATGATATAGCAAAGTTCACTAATGCCTTTAACTATGATAAAAAAACATGAAAATATAATTTTCTTCTTTGCTTTAAGAACTGTAACATTGATTTCCCTGGTGAATAGTCTTCTGTGGAAATTATAAATCTACCTCAAATAGTATTTCCTATAATTGCTTCAAGCACCAACAGCTTTTCTAAAAATCATTACTCTCCCACCAGATTTAAAGAAAAGAATTGTGATATTATATATATATATATATACATACATATATATATATATATATATATATATATATATATATATATATATATATATGTATATATATGCATGTATGAATGTATGTATGTAAAATTATGTTGAACAACATTCAAATCTTATTTAACATTCTTTTCTATAAGTTTGAAGAATATAATTTCAGTCACCTATTTTGTTTCTTTATTTTTAATTTTTTGTGGTGAAAATATTTACACTGTACGATGAAACCCTTCACAAAACTAAAGTTTTTCTCAAAAATATTTTTAGATAAGGTTTATTAGAATCAGAAAGGATGTTTAAAACATTTTTTGTTTTTGTTATTGCAATGTCTGAGAATGAAGAATTTGCTTGATTGCAAAACTAAATATTTGATAATATCAAGATATTAATTTTTAGAAAAACTGTTACCTCACCTGTAGAAAAAGAAAATCATTGGTAAATTATAATGTCACTTATTTCCTGCCTGTAAAAAGACAAAAATCATTTACTTGGGTAGAACATGATTCAATTTAATATCCATCCAGAACTTTGATCTAAAAAGAGTTGATATGTGGTGGCCTTCTACTTAGTGTCATCTCAGAATATTGAAAGACCTAGAAGGCCTGAGTGCTGACCTAAAACATGACCCTAAAGGATGTCAGTGGATGTACCAACATAAACAAGGAAGTGAACCCCACTGAATTTAGGATATACACACACAAGACAACTGGATGAGAAAGTTGCAAAAATGCCTTGATTGAGTGTTCAAAAAGGGACCTGAAATGACATACCTCTGATTAATTAGATGGAGTCTAGACATGATTAAACTATTATTTTACATACAAAATATTTAGTTTTATATTTTTATCAGACATTGATAACATAGCATCTGGTCAGCACTGTTTTTTGTACACAACATATTCTTACAAATTGTACATTCTCATAGTTGCTTCTTTTTACTTATATTCTTTATTTACACATTTTTTCTGTTATTTATAATTATTTCTTTCATTTTTGATGAGCTATTTTAACTTGTGTTCCACAGTGTTGTCTTCAAACATGAAGTGGAAAGATCAATTGCTAGGTCTGCTACTAGGAAAGTTGGTTCACTGTGTTGTGCTAAACACTTTTTCTTGTCAGAATCTTAATCTATTTGCCCATGCAGTGAATATTGCTGCCATATTTGGGCTGGTGCACATTCTGTTTATTTAGAGATTCTTTATAAAATCCAAAGAATAATCTGTAATTTTATCAGTCATGATCTGGCATCTTGGCTTCAGTCACTTTCCCAGCACTATAACATAGGTTCCTTTGCTATAAATATTTTCATGGAAATTCTTTTGATGAGTTTTCCTTTTCGGTACCTAAACTTTATGAATTTAAGCACAGTACTAGAGTGGCAGCTAGGTCTCGTCATTTTACAGTTGAAATGGCTCCTAGATGTAACTGTAAGTTCTATGCTAAGAATTTCTTGTCTTGCACTTCTTGTTTGTGGAACTCTCTTCCTGCTTCTTGATTTCCAATTAGCATAGATCTTCAAAAATGTACATGCAATGTTCATCATTATCTGGTCTTCTGTTCTTTTATTGTCCTCTCTCTCTCTCTCTCTTTAATGTTTTTTTTCTTAGATTCTTCCACACTCAGTAACCCCTTGCATCTTAGTGCTTTTATATCCTTGCTTGTAGTGAAATGATAAAAAAGGGATTTTAATTTACATTCCAAAATATTGAGTTATTTTTATGTTTGTGCTCCATGCTTCTTAAAAGGGAGATTTGGCTCCAGATTCTTACTGAGTTGCTATCAAATTCTAATTTAAAATAAATATTCAGTTTGATTGTTAATTCAAAGGAAGATATAACAATGGGGGATCAATAATTTCATAACCTGATACATTGTTATTACCATGATTTTGATCTGAAATTTTCACTGCATAATGTCAATCTATATAATTTATAGCCATCAATCAATTAAGTTCATTAACGAGGAAAGAGATTATGTTGAAAAATATTTGTTGTGTAAAATAAATTCCTTTTTCATCACTAGGTGGCAGACTTATTGATGTACCTACATCTTAACTACTAAATAAAGTGCTTTGACAAGGAAAACGATTTTGTGTCCCCACAAGATGTGTGTAATCAAGGCTTTCACAGCTTTCTGAATTTCTAAACTCTAAGCATCCTCCTCAGTTCCTGCGCTGCCATCCATGTGCATAAACACTCATTAGGTAGGTTATTCAATATTTCCTGCTTCTTCCCTTGCCTTCAATATGGCTTGTGAGTGTCGAATTCTTCATGCCCACTTTCCTCATTATGTATCCTAGAAATTTCAACTCTTTCTAAGTAAAAATGTCCTTTTCATTCTCATTATCCTTAAAACTTCCTTGTTGCTTACATGTTCTGTCGATGTTATAGTCAGCATCTTTCTGTAGAACCACACTTCTGTTCTTTCAAATCTCTTCATCTGTGAAGAAACTTCAACATTAACTGCTATATAGGAGGATTTATATTACATAGCAGTTCATAATGACTTTCTCTGTCTCTAATGAAGTCAATAGTTTGTGACTTGCACTGTCCCTCTTGCTCAAAAATTTACTGTCATTTTACAGTTAATAGTTAGTTCTTTCTTCATGTTTTCCATTATTACCTCCTGTAGGATTTCTTGCACTTTTCTTTCTGGGTCTATACAGTACATTTGCATATTTTATGTTTAGATTGTGTCTAACAGTAATAAATCCTGGTAGGACTTCTAGTTCACTTAGGATTGCCTCACTCTATTGGTTGAAAAGATGCACCCTTGTCTTATACTCAACTTGTTTTCCACATGCAGGTGGTTTGTTCCGAATAAATGTTATAATTACTGTCATATGTTTCATGAATAATTCAAATTTTCCTTGCTGTTCAAATACATTTTTGTGTCATAACTTATCAAATCCTTTTGCATAAACTTTGAAACAACAATATATATATATATATATATATATATATATATATATATATATATATATATACAGTAGACATTTTTATTTTATTGTTTTCAAATTTTTTATTCTAAAGGAATTGGAATGATAATTTGAAATCCCCTTATCAATATCCTTTTGGAAAATGAAAGTTTTTTTCTAGGCTAGAATGGTAAACTTTTCTGCACACAACAAATATTGTTTGCCAAACACATGCATTTGTTTACAACCAAATCTAATAATATCAGTTGATTGTAGTGGCTGAAGGGGATATGCTATTGAACATAGTGCAGTATATACTGTTGACGGCAGTAGATAATATGCAATTGATTATAGTGGGTTATATGCTATTGATCATAGCTGAGTATATGCTATTGATCATAGTGGAGTATATGCTATTGTTTATAACTGATTGTAGTGAGGATTATGTTATACATTGTAATGGGATATATTCTATTGATCATAGTGGGGTATATGTTACTGAATCAGCTTGAGCAATATGGCAACTTCCATGTGGAAGTGGTATGCTTTTATTATGTCATTGATTTTTCCTCAATAAGTGGTAGAATTTTAATACTATGACAACCACATATCGGCTTAAAAATGTTTTGTGAGGTCTCACAGGTCATTCTTAACTCTGAGGATGTGTATGAAATGAATTGGGGAGATCAATGAATTTTTCCAGTGATGGCTCAAACTTCAACAGTATTGGCAGGAGGCTAAGTGCATTTATTTACAATACATTTTTCACTTTTGGCAGTTTTATTGGATTTGGTTTCCATGGAAATGAGCAAAAGGAGATATTCAGGAGTTAAAAGGCCTTTACCTTACAGTCTGACCCTCATCCTACCAATATATATATATATATATATATATATATATATATATGATATAGAATTGGTCAACTTGTGTAAATAGCCCACAACTTGAATTTAACCCTCTGAGCCCTGCATTCCTGGACAATTTTAACCCCTCTGCCTGAGCTCTTGAGTTAAAATTTGCAAATAATTGGTATGTAATGTTTCACAATATATATAAAAATAGTTACAAAAAATATAAGCATTATACTTAGCAGGGAGAGAGTATGGTTGCATGCCTTCACTTTATCACCAGAATTCTTTCTTTGTGTTCCAGTCTACCCAAATAAGACAACCAATAGCAAAACACGGTGCAAGTGTTTACCCACCGTTCAACCAGTGGCTGGGCATTAATCATTTTTTTCTCTACCGCTGTTAAAGTAGTGGTCAGGGCTCAAAGGGTTAAAGTTGAACTACTTTAAAACTGGTAAAATGACAAAGAAATTCATCTGGAAATTCCTAAACAAGTTTCTTATATTAATTCTACTTTTTATATAATTTTATATGCTTTTCATAAACTATCAGATCCAATTTATACTGATTTATGACGAGATGTTTTTTATGACTCATCCAAAGGTATCTCCACGACAAAAGTTACATGCCTATTCTATAGATATTAATAGCACCACTTATTGTTTTTCTTGGACCACAAGAGACAAACATGAAGAGGAAATTTGGGGTTATGGGGTAGGGATGATTTTCTTTAGTGCAGAAAGCAAAATCTTCACTTTATTCTAATGACCCAAGGAAAAGCATGAATCCACTTCCCCTGTTCTCTGTCCCATTTTTATATATACTGTTGACAGGTAAGAGTGTATGTGTGTGAGAATTTAAACAAACCAGTCTCCCCTAAGTACCTTACTTACCCAGGCAAGAGCAGTAAAAAGCTGTTGTCAACCTTGACAGCAAATAAAATCCTGAGATATAGTTGTTTTTTTACAAAGGATTTTTTTAATTTCACATTTTTTTTATTTCATTTTACATTCTTTTTTAACCAATTCTGCTTAATTTTAGCCTGGACTTTTGAGATACCAAATTACTATTATTCATTTATTTTTACAGATTAGTATCATTATCTTGGTGGTTATTATCACAATGTTTTAGCCATTGTATCTCCTGCCTTCTCAATTGTCTCTAAGATTTTGTAACCATCCATAAATTTTGAACTGAATCCATTATTTATTCCACATGCATAGATTGCATTCGGTTGTTCGTAATAGAAGAAATCCCGTATCACGTGTCATGAGTTCAATTTCTGGGTTAGGTAGCGAGAAAGATTTCTGCATATTTTGAGATAAATGCTTATTATTCAGCCATTCAAAATTGCTTTTTAGTTCCCATTTGGTTAAATTTTAACTTACAAATTCTTTGTCTTTTACAAAGATTAAGTACATAAAAAATGAGTGATGATATCAGTTTTCAACTTCATATCTATGCTGATGACAAAACCATTTACTCCAGTCTCGATAGTAAGCCTGATCAGTTTGATAAAATTAAATTGGCAGCTGGTCTCAAGAACGACCTACAGTCTGTTGATAACTGAGGCAAGGAATGGCTTGTTAGCTTTAATGCTTCCAAAACAAAGCACCTCTCTATCAATCACCTGAAAGGCCCCTTCCGAACTCCCATCAGTGTAATCAATATTAACTTCTATGACAGTGACTCATTGTGTCTTCTCGGGATTACATTCTCAGCTGACATGAAGTGGAAAGACTATACTGAATCCATTGTTAGGTCTGCTGATAGGAAAGATGGTTCACTGTGTTGTGCTAGACAAGTTTTCTTCCTTTAATCTATCTTACATATCTATAAGTCTAACATTTGCTGTCACATAGGGTTCAGTGCTCCTGCTGTATATTTAGAGGTTCTTGATAAAATCCAGTGAAGAATCTGCAATGTTATTGGTCCGGACCTGTCATCTCAGCTTCAGTTGCTTTCCTACCAACATAATGTAGCTTCCCTGTGCCTTTTCTATAATTACTTTCATGGTGACTGTTCAGATGAACCCTTCGCTAAGGTACCTAGATTTACGAATTTAAGTACACTAATAATAATGCTTAGTTTCAGAAAGGTCTCATAAATTAATGGTTTCAATGGCGAGATGCAACTGTAAGTTCAATGCTAAGAGTTTCTTCTCACACACTTCTTGCTTGTGGAACTCTCTTCTGGCTCCATGCTTTCTGGCCAACTTTGATCTTCAAAAATTTAAATGCAATGTCAATCATTATCTGCTATCTTCTCGATTCAGTCAGTTATGTGCCATGCGTGATACATGCTTAGCTGATCATGTATTTTTCATACATGACTGACAAGGCAGATTTTTTCCCGCTGTAGGTTGCCATTTCTTCCCATGGTAGACTAGTTGCCATCCAAGGCTATAGAACTTGGTCTGTCCTGCTATTTACCCATAGCTGAGGGGAGAAGAGGATTCATACCTTTCCCAAGGGTATTAGCACATAAGTGAATGTAATGGATTTGACTGAAATTTGAACTCAGCTCTCCGATTCCTCAATCTGAACCCTTATCCATTACTCCATCATGCCTCCTCTTCTTGATTACTTTTCTTTTCTTCTTGCTCCTTTATAATGTGTCTCTTTTTTATTCTTTCATACACTGTAACCCTTTGCATCTTAGTGACTTTACTGCCTTGTATAAGGTGATATGATTAAAAAAAGTAAAACAGAAAACATAGTTGGTCTTGTATATGTGATATTTGTCATGCACTGATTAGTTCTACTTTGTTACAATCTCAATGGTTGAACCCTCAGATAAACAGGGTATGCCTACGGTAGGTGCCACACAAAATTATAACAAAGTCAGTGAGAGTCATTACAATTTCATAACTGGATTCAACATGTCTCATTCCATATGTACCACAGAGGAATCAATGTGTGGGTCACTTCCTGGCAAGTTGAGGTCCACCTTAAACAAATTCATGCCATTGGCACTTACTTCTACTCTGGTTTTCTTTCACCCTCAGCCAACACTTACAAAGCCAAACAGTGCTAGGGAATGGATGACAGGAACAGGTTTTAGTGAAACTGGAAGCTTCTAGTCCTGAACCTGCACATTGGCGGTGAATGTAGTCATCAACACCGTCATTGTAAAGGAAGCAATCAGCAAAGAAGAAATTCAATTCTTGGATAAAGCTGACAACAACTTTGTTACTAAACATTCAACTATCTTGATGAAGTCGTTAAATTTTACCCGAGACTTTGTTCTTCCATTTGCTTTTACTTCTCACTAATGAAGCCGAAATTAATCATTAATGATTCACATACATATTTTATAGTATTTTATTTTAGTAGCTTAAATAAAGTAAAAATGTGAAAGTCAGTGAGAGTTTTTTTTTAAAGTTGGGGTAAAAGAGGAATAGTAAAACAGAAGTGAAGAGGATTAAGAAAAATAGAGAGAGAGAGAGAGAGAAAAGAGAAAGATGGTATTAAGAATGAGAGAGAGGGAGATTTGGCTGAAAGGAAGGATTAAAAAGAGAAAGAGTTGAGAATAGGTGAAGAGAGAGAGAGAGAGAGAGGTGAAAGGGAAAGAGGGTAAAAGGATGAGAGAAAGGGTAATTGGCTGAAAAGAAATAATTGAGAAGAAAAATAAGTGAAGAGACAGTGAGAGAGTGGGGAAGAGAAATGTGGTAAAAGTATGTAAAAAGAAATTAAGTGAAAAAAGAATTAAAAAGACAGAAAGGAAGGCTTAATGATTGAAAAGAGAGAGAAAAAGAGCAGGGAGAGATGACGAGAGGTATAAAGTTGGCTGAAAGGAAGGATTAGAAAGAGAAAGAAAGAAGATGTGAAGAGAGACAGAGAGAGAATGAGATATAGATTAAAAAGAGAAATAGTATTGAGAAGAAAAATAGATAAAGAGAGAAAGAATGAAAGACAAGGGCAAAGTAAAAGTGAGAGAGAACTGAGAAGAATAAAAATGAAGAGAAAGAAAAAAGAAATGTAAAGAATGAAAAGAAACAGTGAGAGAGTGTGAGTGAAGGTGGTCAACAAAAAATATTCAGAAAAGAAAGGGAGAGAACAGAACGAAAAGAAAGTAACTCAATTTAGGATCAAGAAATTAGAAAGGAGGGAGCGAATTAAGAAATAAAAACAGGTGGAGAGCAAGAGAAGAATTATAGACAAAGGTGAGAAGAATTATAGACAAAGGTGAGAAGAATTATAGACAAAGGTGAGAAGAATTATAGACAAAGGTGAGAAGAATTATAGACAAAGGTGAGAAGAATTATAGACAAAGGTGAGAAGAATTATAGACAAAGGTGAGAAGAATTATAGACAAAGGTGAGAAGAATTATAGACAAAGGTGAGAAGAATTATAGACAAAGGTGAGAAGAATTATAGACAAAGGTAAGAAAAAATGATTGTCAAAGAATGATAGAAAGAATAAAGGAGAGAGAGAGAGAGGGAGAGAGAGAGAGAGAGAGAGAGGGGGGAAGGTAAAAATATAGAACAAAAAGTAAAAAGGAGAGAATTAAGAACAGATAGAGAGAAAGAGAAAAGCAGATATATAAGAAAGAAAAATGTTAGAGAGTGAAATTGTCAATGATACAAAATTATATGAAAAGTAGACTACAAACACACTAACCTACCGACATACAGATACTCTTGTAGTATAAATTGAAATATCTTGAATTTTATTAAGAGATGAAGCACTGTCAATTATTAAGTACAGTGGAACATTGGTTCATGAATTTAATTAATTCCTCAAGACCATCCGTAAACCGAAATGTTCGTAAACCAAAACTATTTGTCCAATAGGAAACAATGTAGAGAAAAAAGGCACAGTACAATAAAATTGGGAAAAAAAAATCACAACACAACACACTAATGTATATAATACCGTAATCAAGTCAGAAATGATTGCATTCAGCTTAACTCAGTTCGGCTTGATTCAGCAATGTTGTTCGAGAACCAAAATTTTGTTCGATAACCGAGGCATTTTCATCTCAAATTTTCTGTTCGAAAACCAATTTGTTTGACATGTGAGACGTTCAAGAACTGAGGTTGTTCTGTACTTAAAAATATAAGACAATAGAAAATACAATTGCAACATCTTAAATAGATTTACTCATGATTAAATCTCCAAGTAGAATAACTGGATTAGATGATCAAATATACAGATCAATGCATGCTCAATTTCAAAATAAGGAGTATGATAATTGTTGGGGTGCACCCACCTTCACAACCACAATAGACTGATCCTATTATTCTAAATAGAACAGTAGTTCTAGAGACTGTGAGGAGTGTAGCAGTGTACGAGACGCAGTCTCTGACTGTGCGCTGCTCCTGTCGAACTCTCTGCTTTGGCGGAGAGGAACCCGGACGAGGCTTTGCCGCAGGGCAAAGTGTCGTCCGGGGAGGTAGCAGACCCTGAACCCGTTTATACGAGTTCTAAATGGGCATATTTTTTGGCCGAGTCTACGGGCTCGGGGAGCCCACATTAAACCGGCCTTGTGCCACATTCGACCCATGTGGGAGGGTTGTTAAATACCGTAGTGTAGCAGTGTAGTGCAGTGCAGGTTGAGACTTCTGTAGTGATCAGTTACACTTCCGTTTCTCAACCGGAAGATACCGTTGGACTTTATTACTATTACTTATTGTTACTACTAACCTACGTTCGTTCTACTACTAATCTCTCAGATGTAAATACCTCTCTGAATATACCAGTATTTTTCCCTATGACTGTGTTTCTTCGTTATTACCATATACTCACGTGGAAACACTCAACATCTCAACGATAATAATACTCACACTCTACTAGAATGACCCACGTAAATTACAAAGATTTACTAATAAATATTTTAACGCTGCACTCTGCACTTTTCAACCATTCCCAGTTACAAGAAAAGTGACATAGCCTCTCTTAAAAATACTGAATTGTCCTCAATAGATCATCAGGCCATGAAGCATGATTTAGTCCCTCACTGCAAACAACTGCCTTCATTGACGACGACTTCCAAGTCTATCCCTCTCCGTATCACACTCTCTTTTTGTCTCTCTACGTCCCTCTCTCTCCTACTGTTTTATTCTCTATCTCCCTCTCTCAAAAGATAGAAAGTTGCGGAGAGCCATGATCGCCTATATCCTGAAGGGATGTGGCACATAGAAGAAGAAAAAGTCCCTTGTAACTATTTGAAGGCTATCATTTATATTTATTTTGAGAATTTTAAGAGAATGACAGTTTGTGTTTTGGAATCATAAATACATTGAATTTAACCTCAACTGAGAATAATGGTAACGAGCAGGATGTGTGGAACTGACACGGATTTGCTGATAAATGTTTTAATGCTGCACTCTGCATTTTTTGAGCCATGACCATTCCCAGATAGTTGTGAGAAATTACGAGAAAAGAGACATAGTCTTTCTTAAAAATACTGAAATATCCTTAACAGATTGTTAGGTCAGGAAGCATGATTTAATTCCTCACTTTAAACAACTGCCTTTATTGAAGATGATCCCCACCTCCAATCCCTCTCTTTTTGTTTCTCTCCATCACTTTCTCCTTCTCTCTCTGTTTCCTTCTTGGATGCTCAACACAGTCTGGGTTTAATAGAACAACATGATCTATCTATATCTATAATTCTCAAAATGTGTGTGTGTATGTGTGTGTGATCAGATGTCGTTTATGCATTTCCAGTTTTCATCTGATTTTGATGAAATTTTCTTTTGTTTGATAGATAATTCTTCAGTGCCGGTTTTAAGTCCAAATTGTTGTCGGCAATAGCTCTCCACTACTTCCTGTCCATTATAACAATGTTTTACTATTTACTATCTGTCCTTGGATATATATCTCTCATAAAAACTTTAATAAAAATAAATAGTTTAGATTATTACAATAATATTATTTATTATTATACAGTTCCCTTTTCAGGGTCACCCCCTCCATTCAAATTGTTAACCCCCTCATTTGGGGATGTGCCTCAGTTGCACCCAAATGTTGCTACTGATATTGATTTTCGAGTGGGCTGACTTTCAAGTTAAACTGCTCCAAGGGAACAGCAAAAATTCCCAGTAATGAAAGACCCCATCAAAGATTGGTGTAAGCGATCTGGGATTGCAAAGGAAATAATTGTCACAGCTTATATCCACAACGCAGAGAATAAATCACTAAATTCAGACTCGAACATCAGGGACAGAAAGAAAATGCCGAAAACTTGATTCACAAGCACTATTTCACGCAACCATGCAACCAGTCAGAAAAATAACTCATTCTCCAACAAACATGGTAGCCAAAATGGCCGACTTTTTTTCTCTCTGCCCCGATTCGAGAACAGCAACTGCTTTTATCGGCCAAGCATTTTTTCCATTCGTCGACACCTGGGAGAGGATCTTCAATATTTTGCATATCAAAATACTTTTATAGTGACTCCTGCGACGAACTTGTTTTCTAATGTAAATATTCCGTATTAAGCATGTCATGCAGAATACGTGCCCTTTTTTTTGGTAAGTAATTTTCTTTTTGACACATTTTCCATCATAGGATACACGCAACGCGCTGTCACTTGGTTTGACGAGGTAAGTCGCCATTTTCTTCGCTATAAGGGGTTATACTGCTAGTGTTATTATATGACAAAACAATTATAATTTTTAAAGAAAGGTTTTAATTTCAAAAGGTCACTTGCAGTTCAGGGGTGAAGTTGTCAAAAGATTATTACGTCATAAAATATGATTTAACTCTTCACTAGAAACAACTCCCTTTATCTAAGATTTACTTTCTCCAGTCCCTTTCCATGACACACTCCTTTTGTCACCCTATATCTCTTTTACTTTCGCTCAGTATTTGTGATACTAAGCATGACACAAACCATACATAGGTACAAGCATATTAGTATATAGATATTATTATACTGTTTATCTTCCTTGCATATTAACTTTGTCCTGGATTCTTACACTCATACAAATGGTCGATACCATTCTGTTTTATATGATTCCAAGCTTCTTGCTCCTGCTTTTACAATACAGAAAGAGTTATAGGTGAGCTAATTCAATGAGTCGGTCATCATCCCATCATGTTCCAGAAATTTTCAGGTTGGTAAGCCATCAAAAACAAATCCATAAATTTTCAATGGGTGGTACAAGTACAGGTGTGGCAATTATGCTGGACAAGGAAGTTAATGAGCATCTTGAAGAGCAAGTGAAGTAGTATGGGCTTTAGGTGGGTGAACATTCTGCTGGAACAACGAAAGGACTTTCCATTGCCGGAGAGACAACAGGATGAGTTGAACATGTTGGACATGTAATGATATAAACTACAAGAAGACAGAATGCATGGTAATCAGCAAAAGGATGAGCCCAAAATGCAAATTACAAACAGTGGATACTAAAATCAAACAAGTAAAAAATTTGAAATATCTGGGAAGTGTTCTAACAGAGAACAGAAAGGGCAACACTGAGATCCGAAGATGCAATGGGATGGCCAAAGATACATTCCAAAAGTTGAGCAGAATATTAAGAGACAGAAAAGCTTTGTTAGAAACAAAGAAAAGAAATTGGTTTTCGAACAGAAAACTTGAGATGAAAATGCCTTGGTTATTGAACAAAATTTTGGTTCTCGAACAACATTGCTGAATCAAGCCGAAACTGTTACTCTAATGCAGTGATTGTTGATAATCTTCTCAAAGATGAAGAAGAGACTTGAAACAACAGAAACATGGTTCTACAGAATTATGCTCAGGTGACTATAGGCCAAACATATGAGCAATGATGAAGTTTTAGAGAAAATGGAAACAAAAAGGAAACTTATACTTAACATCAGGAAGAAGCCGTTGAAATTTCTGGGGGCACATAATGAGGAAGGAGGGCCTGAAAAATCAGATACTCACAGAATAAGGGACAGAGGAAAACAGAGCAAAACATACTGGCATGAATACTTGATGGGCTTGAATAAATGAAGGAAGAAAAAGTTGGGAATAAATAGTAAAAAGACAAAACTTATTAAGAGTTGCAAGGGACATGGCACATAAAGAAAAACATATTAAATAAATATATATATATATATATATATATATGTATATATATATATATATATGTATATATATATATATATATATATATATATATATGTATATATATATATGTATATATATATATGTATATGTATATATATGTATATATATATATATGTATATGTATATATATGTGTATATATATATATATATATATTAAGTTAACATATTTTCCTTACAAGGAAATATTTGGCATTTATTGATCAAGCAGCTCAATTCTACTTTCGGTTGAAATTTTAAAAAATCTGTCACTTAAAACAATTTTTTAGGAAAATAAGTTTATCAAGATCAGTATGTGTTATTGCTCTTTCCAGTATTGATAGGGATTTCCTTCCCAACATTTAATTTGAAGTAGTGTGGAATGTCAACATCATGAATATGCCTTTGAGTTAAATGTGATATACATTTTAGTTGTTGCTGCTGTTGATAGTCCTCAAGTAATGTGGGTTCTGTTATTTGGTACAGTTCTTTGTTTGGGATTCTGTAGCACCAGTCCACAATGTTCAAAGAAGAATGATCTTTGCCAAGACCCTCAGGCTTCACGTACTTATACCATTTTTAGCCATTGATCTTAGAATGCGCTTTTATATAGATGATAGTTTAGATATTTCTGTGTAGAAATGTTCATTTGACTAGTACTACCAACATCAAAGCTCTGCTGAATGCATCCAATTGTGCACAGCAATTCCCCAAACTAATCATCCAACTTCTTGAAAGCCTATAACCAAACACCTAACAAATGTACTAATTTTATGGTTAAACTGGGCTCTTTCATCCCACTGAAACTTATAGCATGTGCTACTGACTAAAGCTCAAGTACAGATGGTATGCTGGTATGACTGTTACTCTACCATGAGTGTAGAATTTGAAATTCTTATCAGAATATCTACTTCCTTTGAGCACACATCAATCAAACCCAGAGCAAAATTGGCATCATCCTTCAGGATTCTGCAATTTTATTTTCTGTTAGTCTACCTATCTTACGAGCCACTGTCATGGATGACCCTGGAGCTTTGAGTTTGATAACTTTAGCTCCTATTGCCTAGGAAGGGAGTGACTATAGCTATTGGAGAATAAGTTGGAAAAGAATATTGTATAGAATGATGCTGTTTCATCATTAGGCTATGGACTTATTGATTTGCCTACACATGCATGTTCATGTACATTAAACCTATAAACTGCCTAACAGTTGCAAATATTAACCCATAAGCAGTTTTTCAATCCAGATGGTTCTAAATTCACTTTTATTCTCGCTATCCAACTTTGTCAGCATGTGGAAGAAAAAGACACAGATTAGTGAAAGTAATACTACTTTTGTAGAAAGAGGCACTAGTTCTAACTTTTTTTATTTAAAGTTCTGTTAAAATAATAATATTTGTAAAACTACTAATTTGTCTACTCTTACATGATGCAATATATAGAATGAGTGGCCATGGTTTAATGTAACTAAATGGCAGAACTGCCCAACAAACAGAATTGACAAAGTTTGACAATAAGCAAATCACAAGAAAAAGAAAAGAACAGGTCAAAAAAATCATAATATAACAATTTATGCAAAGGCAAATTAACAGATCAAGACTGAGGTTATTTACCTTAGCCTCCCCAAAAGGCAGGATGCAGCACAAGGCTGCTTTTTATGTGGGGCAATTCGAGACCATAGGCTTGGGCAAAAATTGTCCATAGACCCTGCATACATGGGGTCGGGCTTGTCTACCTCCCCAGACGTGACTCTGCCCTTCAGCATAGCCTTGTCTAGTTTCCTCTCTGCCTAAAGTCAGCTGCGAACCACTTAAGTTGGCAGATCTGGATTGAGTCAGGTGAAACTACAAATCAGCCCATTTTATTGGCTAAAAAAAAAATCAACATGCATTTGTGTGCTTCAGGGAGAGGAAAGTGTTTTTCAGTCATTCCTACACAAAGATTGAAATCAATAATACATGAAGCTTTTTGTCTACTTTTTATATGATGCAATATGTAGAATGAGTGGCCATTGTTAAATGTAAATAATATGGAAACAAGTTCAAAAACTAAGAATTGGTGTTGACATACAAAAGCAAGTTTGAACAAATGAACATAGCATTCTAACTTCAAGACAAGACAGACCGGGACTTAATCAGATGAAACCGAGAACTAATCTATTTTATTGGCTAGAAAGAAATCCCAGCATGCACTTGTATGCTTCTTCATATAAAATGAGAATGAGAAAATGTTTTGCAGTTATTCCTAGGTGGAACCAAATAACCAAGGTTTAGCAAATACTAGTTTTAGGTTGTCAGATGCTTTTGACAAATTAGATTCTGAAATATTGTGAAAGTATTTGTTTTGGATTATTTCCATGGCTTATTCAATATAGAGGCCAAATGTATTTAAAGATATTATTTTGGATATTTAAAAGATTTTTCTGGCTTCAGTTGAAAGAAGAAGTCAACAATATTTGCTTTATGACAAACTCTAATCCTTTTTGGTGTATGTAATACATGCTAAATACATACAAACTAATTGACAAATATCAAAGTCTAAAGGCGTGAGAAATATTTCTTTTTATGACATTTTAATTCCTTTTAAAGATATTTCAAGAAAGCAAACAAACAATATTAAAACAATTTAAGGGTATCATTTTTAAAGCCTATGTTAGTTTGGCATGAGAATTTCAAAATGAGATTAAAAGATAAGTTGTGCTTATTTTTAAGGAACTGTGGTGGAATCTTAAACACAGAAGAGAAAAACATTTGAATGATAGAATTTTTAAGCCTGACTGGAGTCATACAAGTTGGTTTAAATGAATGTCTCCATCAGTGATTCTGCAAAAATGTTTGTCTTCATTTCAATTTCTATGAAATTTCTAAAATATGTAAAAGATATTTTATATTTTAACATAGATATTAAGGCTTACCTAAAATATGTCTCTCAAATTATGATGACCCTGTCAGTTGGAATATACTGTTTGCATCCCCATACTGAAGAGTATCCACATTACTCTAGTGTGAACTAGAATTATGTCTCCCTTTTTGACCTTCATGCAAACCATACCTATGTTTAACTTTTTGACCTTCATGCAAACAATACCCATGTTTAACTTTTTGATCTTCATGCAAGCCATACTTATGTTTAACTATTTGACCTTCATGCAAGCCATACCTATGTTTAACTTTTTGACCTTCATGCAAACCATACCCATGTTTAACTTTTTGACCTTCATGCAAGCCATACTTATGTTTAACTATTTGACCTTCATGCAAGCCATACCTATGTTTAACTTTTTGACTTTCATGCAAACCATACCTATGTCTACCTTTTTGACCTTCATGCAAGCCATACCTATGTTTAGCTTTTTGAGTTTCATGCAAACCATACCTATGTCTACCTTTTTGCCTTTCATGCAAATCCTATATATGTCTGCCCTTTTGAATTTCATGCAAACCCTACCTAATTCTACTTTTTTGACTTTCATTCAAACACTGCATATACCAATCTTTTCATCTTCCATGCAAACTCTACCTATGTCTACCTTTTTAACTTTCAAGCAAACCATACCTATGTCTACATTTTTGAATCTTGTGTGAAGTCTGTGCAAACCAGACCTGTGCCTACCTTTCAGGCATGAAATAACCTAGAAAAGATTGATATGCTATTAAAATTTTTTTTCTATTTAATTATTATTTGACAAATATATCTGAAAATCATTAGATAACTTTTCACAAAGAACAAATGGATAAAAATGTTTTTCTTGAAAGTTATTACTGCCTTTATTTCAGCAATAATCATATTTCAGCATTAATCTATTGAAGCCTGAAGATTCATCTCCAACACAACAGCTTCTCTTTTTACTGAACAATCAGATTAAGGGCACAGCATGATGTCTGCGGCATAGGGAAGTGAACTAATTCAAAGTGATCCACCATTAAGTGTGATCTTGAGTCTTGTGTTATAATAGGTAGACATTTCCATGATTTTAAAAACTATCACATTTTCTCATTTTAAATTGACAAGTCAGTCTTTATTTAGCTTAAATGTGGAAAGTAGGCAAATAATTTTTATTCTATTCATGAATTCATAAAAGCTAATAAAATTCTTGTGTTTTCATATCAATTAGTTTCCATTATACATAGGGGATATGTTCTAAGACACCCCCCCCTCCCAGATGATGCCTGAAGCAATGGATAGTACCAAATGTTTGATATCCAAGGGATTAACAAAAAGTGCTCAACACAAAATGTCTATAATATTCCAGATATTCACCCTGCAGTACAACAATGGTTTGGTTCAGATAAGCTCTATTCCTTAGTTCAATCAGTTCAAAATTTACAGTAAAGACATGCCATACTACATACATAGAGCTGGATACATCTCATTTCCCCCGCGTTCCATTTGTAAGGAAGAAGTTGCACTCAGAGAGCTTCCCCCCACCAAGGACTGCTACTTTGTGGAACTGATTCCCATGTGGCTGCTTCTCTGAACACTACAATTTTAATCTCAAGGGTCAATCATTTTTTATCCTTCACGTTCTCTTGACTCTTGTTACACATCTCATTCAGTATATCTCTACCTTGAGTGGCTCTCAAGCTTTATATTGGGTAAAGTTTAGTAAAAACAAAACAAAAGAAGAATAACTTCAGTTTCTTTAGGCCTTTAAAAAAAATGTGATGTCTGGTCACTAAAAACCATCCTGAGGCTGTGATTACCTCTGTTTCATTAGAAAATGTCCAATATTCAAACATCTTTTAAAGATCTAGTAAAAAGAAAAAAACATGTAGCAAGATTTAGTAAGGAGAGTGGCTGACCAGATTCTTCAAATATCCATTATCTTACCAGCTTTGTGAGTGGATGCATTGTCTTGTAATAAGAGAATGCCTTTCTACAGCTTCCCCAGCTACTTTTCTTTCCATTCTTTAATTGGCAATGTAACTTACAATAACCTTCTGCTTCAATTGTTCTGAAGACAGTCATCAAAATAACTTCATAATCCCTGAAAAAAAGGGACCATATTTTCTGAGGAGTTTGAATAGTTTCAGCTATTGTGAACCTGAATGTCACCATTGCACAGATTGTTATTTAGTCTCCAGTTCATAGTGGTGTAAACGTATTTCATCAACAGTGATTTTTCCAAACAATTATCTCTAGATCACTTAAAAATAGGGCAAAATCAATTTTGTGTTGTCCACTCAATATCTTTTCTGGCAAACATTTTGTCACCCACTAAGCGGACAGCTGCTGTATACCCAACAGCCTGTGGATATTAAAACTAACTTAATCTTTGGATAACTGTGGAGTCACAACAATTCTTTTGGCTGCAATTTGTTGATTGGCTAAAATTAGGTCATGAAAACAAACAACAATTCCAGCAGTTGATAGAAGTCTTTCCACACTGTGCTGCATCTTGGTAATGGTAAATATTAGCTGATTCCTTATATGGAAACATTTGGCATTCATTGACCAAGCAGCCAGTGGTACTTTATGGCAGAAATTTATAAAATCTTTCTATTAAAACAATTTTTCAGGAAAATAGGTTTCTCAAATCTGTTATCACTCTTTCCACTACTGATGAATGTTTCCTTCCTAATCTTTTATTTGAAGTAGTATGGAACGTCAAGATCTTTATTATGTCATTATTTTCTCTTTGAGTTACATGTGCTATACATTTTAGCTGTTGCTGCTGTTGAAAACCCCAAGTTATGTGGCTTCTAATCTTTGGTAAAATACTAGGGTCTTAAAATCTCTAATTTGGAAGTTGGCACATCACTTTTTTCATTGATTTTGATGGCAGATTGTCAATCAATACTTGCATCATATACTCCTGAATTTCTTTTGGAGTTTTCTTTTGCAGGAACAGGAACTACAAGACAATCTAAAATTCAGCACATTCTGTTAACATGGTTTAGTCAATGATTGGGAAAATGAATTAAAATCATAAGTGTGTGGTTTTGACCACGATGAGCCTAGTAACCACCTGTTCAGACAGACAGAATAATTAACCAATAAAATGGCTCTATTTAATTGTCGAAGCATCTAAGTCAGTGAACTGGTTATGATTCTGAAAACATAAAAAGTGAGTCGGCAGCTGTGAAAGTCAATTCACTCACCTCAAAAGACTCACTTTGTACCTCACTGACTTCAAAGAAACATTGTTAACTTTCTATTCACAATTACCATAGATACAGATATGAAAGACACCAGCTGTTATTTTACTGTCATTCTTCCACTTCTTTATATGTATATGTATATATAGTCATCCACAGACAGACTGTTTCACTGTATCACCACACTTCAGTGGGACTAGATGTCCAGTTGCTTCAAGCCGGCATTGAAACCTGACTGATTCGACACCAGTCAGATATCTGACCTCTAGGCCATCGTCACACAGCAGAAAGGAAGAGAATTTTAACGTTTTTCTCAATACAAAATATGCCAGCAGCTCAGAGAACTCAATTCAATTTACTTGAAGAGTAATGCTTATATTATAATTCGTATTATAGCATATATATATATATATATATATATATATATATATATATATATATATATATAACCACCTCTCTGATCAACATAAACACACTCTTTCATATACATATTTGCGGATCCCTTTCAAGTGAAATAAACCCAATACAGTTCATTCTTTGTTGATGTATAAAGGTTTACAATTGTTATCACCTATATTTATAGTTTCATTTTCTCATTCATTCTTGATGTTGTTGGAATCAAATAACTTTCATCCAAATTCTGTTAAATGGTTAATATTTTGTTGTCAAGTGCAACAATCCTGCAATTTGGAACATTACTATATGAACAGTAGCTTGTGTGTAGCTGAGAATGAAATTATTGAAGAATAAATAAATTCTTTTGAATTGAAAGTAGAGTGATTTTCATATAGTATAAATCTTTGAAGGTGTCCTTGACAAGAACGTTTTATTCTCTCAATTTCACACTTTCAGTTGGTATTCGACACATTTAGATTTTTCAATATCTTATTTTTTCAACAAATTTATCTTCAAAAATATCAAATCACCTTCACACTCACAGAGCCTCTAGTGAAATGCTTTTTTAGAGTGAATTGTAAAAGTTTCTTTTGAGCCATACAAATATTTTTGTACTATTTTCTTGAAAAAACTTTATTCTCAGAACCTTTTGAACCTTCCAGATTTCTAGAATCAATTATATATTGGTAAAGATACCATTTTGATCACTTTACACAAATAATAATGACTTGTTCATCAAGAAAATTGCTTTGTGACTAGATTCAGTTCAGAATACAATAAAAACTATTGTCTTAGTTAAAGCTACTGATATTTTTTAACTTTTGATTCAAGACTATCATTCATTCTGATAAAATAAAAAAAAACATTTCATATATTCCAGTCGTTAACTGAAAAGAATCTATAAATGTAGATATCCAGACAATCGAATAATGGGAAAGCTGATCGGTTGAATAATGCTATATCACCTGACAGCTTAAAGTGGAAAAACGAAAATTTAATAAATGGTTCTACACTCGTTTCTTTTATTGGATCCCAATTGGTTATTAATATTGTCTGATATTCAGATTATGTATTTTTAACAATATTTTCTAGCAAGAATCTTTTAAAACAATTTTCCCAGCCTCTATAGAGTAAAAAAAAAAATAACAAATCCTCCTTGATAAAGAAATATGTGAGGTAAATAGCCAGCCAGTAAAAACAAAGGAAAAAGCAAAAAAAAACAAAACAAAACAATAGAAACTTTTGGATTTGCAGGAAACATTATGAAGGAATTCTTTTGAGATATCATGATGCATACAAATTCAGAAAATATTCAGTAAAACTATTTTTTTTTCATTATTTACATGCAAACTATTGTCCTCATCTTTGTTGTTATCCCAAAATTTTGGCCATCGTTCCCTTTAGCTTTCATCAGGTGTATGTCAGTCTGGGTGACCTTCAGGGAATTCTCTACTGAACCCTTTATTTAATCTAAGGGAATAGACTGTTTTGGTTCCAATGCCCATATCCAGGGATATCTCATCTAGTTCTCTTTTTTAGCACTGCTCAGTTATTGCTTGCCTTGTTTCCACTGAGTCCAAGTACAAACTGCTGCCCAGGAATTGAACTCACAATTATTGTGTCACCAAATTCATGAACATACACCTGATGAAAGCTGGAGGGCATAATGGCTGAAATGTTGTGATAAAAACAACAAAGATGAGGATAATAGCCCACATGTACATACTGTAAATAATGATAACTCCTCATTCCAGAAATTCAAACAGGAATTAGTCATTTTCAGCAAAGAACCTCACATCTATGATTAATTTTCCTTATTTTCTTTACCACTTTACTTATAATAGTAGGAATAATAAATGGATTTTTTTACAGTTTATCAACCCTTTGTACGTTATTTAAAGCTGAAACATATTTTGGATTGTGAGAATAAATCTCTTTTGGCAAATGAATATTACAATAAGAATTTTGGGGAGATAAAAATTTTCCCATTTATATTTCTGAGATGAGTTGGTGTAACTATTTACATTGTTCAGATTAAAGACGGCTGAAGTGTAAAATGGCTGAAACGTTGTGAATATGACAATAAAGATGTGGACAACAGTCTGAACAATGTAAATAGTGCAAAAAGATTTTTTCAGGTACAAGTCTTGTTATTTAACCCATAGATGAGGGGAGGAGAAAGTGATGCATATCTTTCCCAAATGTATTTGCACATAAGTGAATGTAGTGAACTCAGCTGGAATTTGAACTTGGCTCTCTGATTCCTTCTCCCAAGCTGCCTATCCAATACACCACCATCATAATAGTAGGGGTAGTAGTAATAGATATAATAGTTCTAAATTGACTGAATATTTTTAGATAATGCCTTATTATTATTAATTTCCTAGGTTGTAGGTGGATGAGATATCCTTGGACATAGCAGGATGAGAGTGATCTGCTCCCTAGATTAAGTTAATGTTCAGTTCCAAATTCACTGAAGGTTGCCAGGATTGTCAATCACCTGATTAAGGTAGGAGAGTCCAATGGCCAAAACAACAACAAAGATGAGCACAATGATCTATGTGTAAATAATATAAATAAAATACTAGTAAAATATTAATAATTTATCATGCTGAACTTCAAAGAAATTCAAATAATCTTGCGTAAACTTTTCTTCATGTAAAACCTTTACCTGTAGTTATATTTTTTTCTCAGAACAGTACGTCTTCTCACTATTATATCTTTTTAAAATGATAGCAAAAAAATGTCAGATGAAGAAAGAAAGAAAAATTCAGACTGTAACTATCTGAACCAATGATTTTAGCTTTCCTCTGAAAAATTCAGGCACAGTTAAACATTTTTTGGCTAAATGACCTATTTTACTTATGCATGGGATATTTGTTTTAATCTGTTCCTCATATTTATAAATGACCTTCCTGACGCCATAGACTCCCAAGTCGGCATCTACACTGACAACACCACTATTTACTCCTGCCTCAAACACAAATCTAGTGAGGCGGACAAAGCTAACCTGGCAGCTCAAATTGAAAAGGACCTCCAATCGGTTGTGATCTGGGGTGAGAAATGGATGGTTAACTTTAACGCCTCTAAAACAAAACTGCTCTCTATCAACCACCATAAGGATCCAACCCTGCATCCCATTAGAATGTCTGATGACCAACTTCTCAAGAGCTCCTCTCTGCGGTTGCTCGGTCTCATGCTGTCTGCTGATCTGAGATGGAACAAATACATCGAGTCAGTTGCATCAGCCACCGCAAAGAAAGTTGGTTCTCTGTGCTGAGCCAGGAAATTTTTCTCCCCGGAATCGATCCTTCAAGTCTATAAATCGACCATTCGCCCTTGCATGGAGTATTGCTGCCATATATGATCTGGGGCCCCTGCTGTTTGCCTCGGGGTTCTTGATAAGATCCAGAGGTGGATAGGCAACGTGATTGGCCCTGATCTGTCATCTCGTCTGCAGTCGCTCTCTCACAGACGCGATGTTGCCTTGCTCTGCCTTTTTTACAAGTACTTCCATGGTAATTGCTCTGAGGAGTTGCGTTCGCTTGTCCCTAGGCCTCGTGAATTTAAACACCCCACCAGGCTGGCTTCCCGCTCCCGCCCCTACACCGTGGAAACTGTTAGATGTAGATGTCTTTTCTACTCCAATAGCTTCATGTCTTGCACATCTCGCCTATGGAACTCCCTTCCCTATTACCGTTTCCCTGACAAATACAATCTCCAACGGTTTAAGTGTAGCGTCAATCAACATCTCCAGTTGCCTTGATCTATCCACTTCCCTTCTCCACATCCTTTCATTTTTCATTCCTATCTGATCTCGCTCCGGATCTTTTGTGGCCCCCTTGCCTTGATCGACCCACTCTTTCTCTTTCTCCACATCCCCTCCCTTGCCACTCCTATCTGCTCTTCCTCCAACCCTTCTTTAACCCCTTGCGTGATAGTGGCCTCCGGACTTGCTTGGGGTGATACGCTTAAAAAAAAAAAAAAAAAAAAAATCATTGCCCCCCCCCCCCCCCCAAGCAAAGCAATAAAGCTACTAAAGTGCAAAGGGTTACTGAGTGTGAAAGAATGTGAGAAAAAGAATACATTTTTAAGGACAATATAAGAACAGGAATTAAGAAGGCAGAAAATAACAATTGACATTGTGTTTAAATATCTTAAGATCAAAATTTACTGGAAAGCAAAATGTCAGAAGAGAGTATCACAAGTAAAAAGTATGAGAGAAGAAACTCTTAGCATAGAACTTATTGTTACATCTAGCCATTCCAATGTATTACTGTGCTTAAATTCATAAAGTCTAGGTACCACAGACGAAAGTTCATCAGAACAATTACCATGACAGTATCTGATAAAAACAAATCCATGTTATAATGTTACTGTCCAGAAAAGGAAAAACTTATATGAGCACAAAAACAAATTAAATAAAAAGCTTAACAACAGTACCTGGTTAGTCATCATTAATGAAATTTGTATAAAAGAGAGATTGCTGTCTAAATACACATTTTATATATATATATATATATATATATATATATATATATATATATATATGTGTGTGTGTGTGTTTGTGTGTGTGTGTACATTTTTTAATTGTTTCATCCAGAGCAAGGCAATTAAGCCACTAAGATGCAAGGGGTTTTACTGAGTGTTAGAGAGTATAAGAAAAAATACTATTAAGGAGAGAGGATAATAATAATTTTGGAAGATGAATGTTGACTGGGAAGCAAGAAGTCAGAAGAGAATTCCAGAAGTGAGAAGTGTGATAGAAGAAACTGTTAGCATAGAACTTATGGTTACATCTAGCCAACTCCATTGTAAAATATCTAGTAGTGCATTTAAATTCATAAAGTCTAGGTACCATAGAGGAAACAATTACAATGAAAGTGTTTATAAAAAAGTTACATCACAGTGGTAGAAAAGTGATTGAAACCTGGATGCAAGGTCCGGAGACAACATTTATTATATCAAATTTAAGTCTTTCATTTATAATTTTGAAATTATGTTCATAAGTATTTTATCATGAAGACTTTAAAGTATTTGAAATCATAAAAGTGTTTATATACAAAAATAATTATCTGTGCTTACAACCCTATACAAGTGGGGGAAAATAAAACTAAATTCTCGCTTGTTGGATGTTGTGGCATGTGGATGACTTTCTTACTATGCTTGATGTAGCAGCAACAGAAATAATCAGCAGGGTACAACCAGAAGTCCAAGAGGTCATAAACGCTGTGACTGAGCCCTATTCAGCCTCTTTCCCACTTATCATTTTCAGCTGCCTCTGCCTCACAGCCAGCTCTCTTTTCCATTTCTCATGTCCAGCGGCCTCTACATTCAATGCCCACTCTTTCCCATTTTTCACTTTCAGTGGTCTCTACCTTCAAACTCACCTCAAAGTGTTACACAGAATCCTCACTGCAGAAGACAAGGTCTGTCTTGGCAGTTTGATATTAGATTTCTTGTTCCTCTCATGGGAATCCACAAAGAAACATCCCTTCAAGACACCTACCACAGGAAACCTTGCTGGAAAAAATGAGGCCTGTCCTAGCAGTTTACACTCAGATTTCTGGAGAAATCTCTCTTGACAAAAACAACTACAATACTCAAGAACTTTGTTACCTAGGAAACCCCACTTTTTTCTCCCGTATAATACTACTATTTTGCACTCTCTTTTTTCAAGTAGAACTAAAAACTTTTGAACAGTTATTTTCAAGTTTTGGATTTTTATTCATTTCACTTACACTACTAAGTGTAGCGGGCCATGTGTTTGTACGCGTTGTGCATGAACATGTGTATTATCTGAAATAGGGCCCACTACAAATATGGTGGGCTCAAGATCAATCCACCTAAAAGAAATGTAAAAGAAAACAACAAAGACTGATATATATATATATATATATATATATATATATATATATATATATATATATATATATATATATATATATAATATATAAATATAAAAGTGGACATGGAAGTCAGCACTTAGAGGCTACAGTCTGTTTCATGCTAGTGCAATCGTCAGGCGACTAGTGCTGTTATTTTTCTCGGCTATTTATATATAAGGGTCAGTGGTGCATTATGGGTAGTCTATTTTGGCGGTTACTTTTACCGGAAGTTGCTTATTTGTTTATTTATTTATGTCAAATTATTTTGCTTGTTTTCTGTTTGTTTGTTTTTTTTTTAATTTTATTTTTATTTTTTATCTTATATATTTATTTATTTATTTTTTAATTTGATTGGTGTTTTTTGTTAACGTAGTAAAAATTTGTTTATATAGCTTATTGTTGGTAGTCTATTATGGCGGCCATTTACCGGAAGTCGGTTGTTTGCTTATTTATTTGGGTCAAATTGTTTTGCTTGTTTTTATTTATTTTCATTTTTATTTTTTATCTTATATATTTGTTTATTTGTCATTGATTAAATCTATTTGTTGAATTTTGGGGTGGGATGTTGTGGTTTGTTCTTACTAGTATTTTGGTCGGAACAGTTTTTAATTTATCTATTTGGGTTGATTATCTTTATTTGTTTTTTCTAAACGGCTAGTTTATCGTAATCGGTTGTTAGTTTATTTATATATTTGGATGTATTTAGATCAATTTATTATACTTGTTGTTATTTATTTGTTACACTATATATTTTTGGCCTTCGATTTTTAAGTAAGGTAGTATATTATCTTTTATTAATTTTTTTATTTTTTATTGTTTTATAACAGTTATAACTTTCGTCCGTTCTTTTGTTTTGATTTTATTTCGCATATTCTAACAGGTGTGGTTTTGTAATTTGTTTGGAGTAATTTATTTTGCTTATTTTATTGTTGTTTTGTTTGTTTATATATTTATTTATTTTTCTATTTTAAGTTACGTAGTAAAAATTTGTTTTCATGTCTGCATTTTGAGATTAGCTCGGATCTTTTATTTAATAATTTATTTTGATCTGGGAAGGTAATGATAGCTATTTTTTCCTCCAAGTAAAGTTTGCAAATTTTTGATAGGTTATTGTAGGCTGAGGATTTTTTCCTTATTTTCCAAGATATTTTTGGTGTGGTGTGTGTTTTGTTTTTTATTTCCCAGATATACTTAGAAAGCATTGTGCTGTTCGCATATTTACTATTTGTGAAAGACATTTTGTGTACATAATTTCTTTGTTTCCATGGTCCTTTGGTTACTCCTATGTATACTTTTTCATTATCTGGTGATTTTATCGTGGCTTGGTAGATTACGTTGTTTTGTAAACAATTACCGTTTAAGGGACATTCGCTTTTTATTCTGCAGTTGCACGTGGGTTTAATAATATATATATATATATATATATATATACAAACAATTATATGTGTATTAACAAACAAAGCAGATTCTACCATGACAGAGCAGAT
>OZ038488.1:12335967-12458467 GCA_964036315.1 Acanthosepion esculentum
TTAAATAATTGATAATCTGCAAGGGAAACACCAGGTGAATAAGGAGGATGTTCCAAAGTCTCATAATCAAGGCTGTGCAAGTTTTGAATGGTTGGCCATAAAGAGTGAGGGCATACATTGTCATGAAGCAGAATCATGTCATCGCTAGTCAACGATATTTCTTTTTTAATTTTTCATGCATACAATTTTGTTACAGTATGAGTTGACTGTAATTGATTTATCTTATTTCAAAATCAAATAATGAATGAAGCATTTGGCTGACCACCACACAATAATCTTTTTTGAATGCAGAAGTGGTTTTGGGTGACTTTTCAGAGACTCGTCTATATCTAATCAATGCTGTTTGCTTACAGTTGTCAAAGGAATATCCATTTGTTGTTGCAAGTAATGATTCACTTTCAAGTTGAGAGATCAAGATGGAGATCTCTAAGTATTGGTTTCTTTGTTTCTCAGTTGTGATGACTTACCTCGGAGCTCGAAACGCGAGAGAACCTGTCTTGCGTGTATGATAAAGCCGAAAAGAGGTATTTATTGTACAAAAGTACAAATGTACCACATGGGCAAAATTGGAATGCGGGGAGGCTGGTCTTCAACTGTCTTACTTCTAACTTAGCTAGCCTCATTTACAGACCCAATCGTCCAAATATTGTTCCTTTCACCAAAACATCTCATCCACACAACCCTGTCATACACATGCACCACAATACCACATCCACTCAAGGAAAATCTAACTAATACCTATATATACAGCTTTTGTGGAGGGCTGGGCTTAAACAATAAATCCCCAATGTTCATGATATAACATATTTACACAACTAAACAAAAATAGTCCTAGTAACAGCCCCCCCCCCCAACAAATAATCATGGCAGAGATAACAGTTAACTGGACGAAAAATACGGCGGGATTAATAGAATAATTTTCCATGCATCCGTTCTACAATTATTCATTCTAGCATTCACACATTTAAACATGCTAAGAAATAAAGGAAACGACTCACTCGAAAACGAAAGGCATCCCCCAGTTTAACCAGAGACCTGCAAGCTCTGTCCATCTAAATGGGGAGGGAAGGGGGAAATGAACCAAAAACTGGGGGACAAAAATAAACGGGCCAATGACCATCCATACCCTAGCTAAGTTAAATCGATCAACTTGAACAAAAAGAAAACGACTTACTCTAACTTATCCCTAAAAGACAAATGTTTTAAGTCAGGCGACCAATATCCTTATGCCTATGTCACTTCCAGATGCCACTCTAAATTAGCCCCTCTAAAGCGAACCAAACGCGAAACATTCAACTACCTTTCGCCAAATTTTGATGAAGAGAGCCGCTTCATTTCCGCTCTAATCTTGATTTTAAGCTGGTGCTTAAAAACAAAACCAGTTGAGAAGAGGAAAACTTCTCACCTCCATAAAATTCCTTCTGTCGCGTCGTCCAAATCACGACTCGCATAATGCCGAGTAAACACAAGAACGCATAGTGTTCATTCCTTTTCAACTGCGGCACAACATTGCTACATATGGACCTGGCTTCGAGGACAAGGGATTTTCCGCCTAGGACACGGACCATGTAGCCTTCAATCAGTTTTCACAACGGTCGTACGGCGCTACAGTCGAAGAAGATGTGCCCCAAGGACTCAACTGCCCCACCGCAACGCACGCAGTTTGGCATGACTGCCAAGTCCGCTGCACAGAGCTTTTTGCTGACCAAGAGGGCCTTTTGCAACACCAGCCAGGTGAGTGATGCCTCGTCGTTATTGAGACACCGCCACCCGGACGCCCAAGGCCACAGAGAGCTAAACTCCTCCTTCGTCAAACCGAGCTCATCCCTTAGAGTATCTCGAGCGCCCCCCCCCGCACTAATACCCGATATAATGCCTTAGGAGTTAATAGTCGGGTGTCGGAGAGGCCTTCTTTAACCCGTGTGAAGTCTTTCAGAGTGCGTTGACACTCGCGATAGAAGGAGCACTCAGCCCGAGGAGTACGGCGGGCCTCCTCCTTGACTTCATGCACACTTCTCAAAGACGGAAATGCAGGTAGGACAGCCTGCAAACGGTTAGCTAAGACCTTGGCCAAAATCTTTAACTCTGTATTTAACATAGTTATGGACCAGAAATTATTAATCCCATCCCCTCCGTGTTTATCCTTGCGAAGCAACTTGATCGCACCTCAGATGAAGCGTTTGGGAATATTCCCGTTCTTCATCCATTGGTTAAACATCAGTGCCAGCAGAGGGACAAACACGTGTGACTGCCTCAAGTACACTTCATACGGAATTCCATCGATGCCCGGAGTCTTGTCTCGACCGACGTGCTTCAATACGTCCCAGATTTCATCCTCTGTTATTGGACCCTCGCACCCAGCCGCTTCAGTCGCCTCAAGGCGAGGTAAGTCAGACAAATAGGTGTCGAACTGAGTCGAACTCAGACCGGGCTCCCTGGTAAAAAGCTCCTGAAAGTGAGCCCGGAAAGCCTCTTACATACCATCGTTTGTAGTCACGGTACGCCCATCCGGCAATGTGACGCTAGCGATGTATCTATCCGCGATACTCCGAACTTCTTCAGCTCGCAATTCAGCGGCCACATTTGTTGCCTTGGAAGTCATCCTTTTTAATCTAGCCCTAACTACCAGAGCTTGATCCTTCTTGATAAGCAAGAAGGACAACTCTGCCCTAGCTACGGCTATTTCCCCATTATCTCCCGATTTTATAGCCCTTTCTACTCTAGCTTCGTGTGCCGTTTGCTCTGCTAGTTTATCTTGGTTGAGTCGCTTACTATAATCAGCCGCAAACGACCTAATAGTGGCCTTAAGGTGACCCCACCACTTATTCCCAACCACAGAGCCCGTCAGTTCCCGCATTAGAGTTAGTAAAAACTGGCCCTGAAAATCCTTATCACCGAACAACGATGTGTTGAATTTCCAATAACCAGCCGTTCTAATTCTAGGCTTATCTAAGTTTAAACGAACCCGGACAAGCCTATGGTCTGAATAAACTATAGTATGATGACTTGGACAGCCTAAGAGCCCTAAATCGACTCGCCTAACTAAGACTCGGTCGATATAGCTTGTACGCAATACCGAAGCCGAGCTACCCCTATTAGTCCAAGTCCAAACTACTTCCCGGGGAAATTAATTCCTGAACTTATCGACAAGATCTAACCTATCGATAAAGTCCCGAAATGCCTTTACATCCGGGTTGTTAGTACTCGATCTAGTGCCCGTGCGATTTATATCGGGATCGAGGACGGCATTCCAGTCACCTGCTAAAGTTACGCGACGAGAACTCGTCAGAAACGGCTCCATCCGCCAAAAAAGGCGGTCCACTCCCTGTGGTCATTGGCGCATAAACCCCAATGAGACGAAATGCCTGATCTTTTATAGTAACAGCCACGACACAAAGCCTGCCCTCCAGATCCACGTAGACAAGTGTACACACAGCATCCAAAGAACAGTTCACCAGCCAAGAAACCCCCTAGAGCGGCCATTATAACACGCTGAAAAGAGCTCAAACCTTTTCGTCAGTATATTATCATGGTCACCAGAATGGAAACGAGTCTCTTGTAAAACACATATACCCACACCAAGGCGCTGAAGGTCGCGATTGAGTCTTGCCCTTCGAGATTCCGACCACAGCCCCTGGACATTCAAACTGGCTAAAAAGAGAGACATTGTTATATCGAATAGAGTTGGCCACCTGCCCTAAACATTGTCGGGGTGAGGATACCGACGGACTCGCCCATCGATCTATGGTCCATTTCCTTATTCATATGACCTTCAATCGCGCGACCCCCGATATCCCACGGAAATGTTAATTTAAGTGCTCTATGGAGGAAGGGGTGTATAAAAAGTGGTACCCTCTCTGAGCAGAATTGTTGTAACTTTTTCGCCTCTTCGGACTCCCAGTCTGCAATTGGTGGTGAAAGTTTAATTCCTTTGATAGCTTCCTCCACCATTTCCCATGTATGCCGGGAACCGGAACAAGTCTGTTTTAGTCTGTCTATGGAGACAGTATCTTGTTTACCATTTTTAATAATGGTAAAATATTTTAGTTTCTTTTCTAATAATTGGAAAGATCCCAAGAAAGTAGGACAAAAAGTTTTTTACTGCATCATGGCATAAGAAAATATATTGGTAGTTGTGAATATCCCTTGGTATGTACAGATTCTTTGTGTTCTCGTATGTATGAAAACAAAATCATTCATTCCTTCATTCTTTGAAATCTTGTATGAAAAATGTGGTTGGCTGTAGATGATTGTTTTTTTCACAAAACTGTCCAGGCAATATTAGAGCTGTTCGAAAGACTATTTCAGAAGTGGAGCATCCTAAATCCTGTTTGATTGCAAAAAGCCAAGATAATGTCATGAGATTTTGTGACATTGCTAGCCAACCTGAACTCATATATAAGCAGAGTTGACAAGTTTAATTGTTGACATTTATGGAAACAACCACGTGAAAACCAAGTCATAAAAAATTAGTAAGAAATAAGTGTTAAAATAATGACGTACACCAATAAACTTTTCTTGACTTTTGTGAACTGCTGGCAAATAATATGAAATTTCATATCGGGCAAAACACCAAAGCTGTTTTGATTTTATCCATCACATAAGATTTATTTTAACAAAAACATCCCCTGCTCTAATTTTAGTCACTTTTCAATGCAGTTCTCGGATTGTGTGCACAAAACGTCATGGGAGAGCAATATATAAAGGTAACGGTAGGTGGCACCACTATACTTTGACATCATGGAAATACCCTGACTTGCAACAGTTGGGCTTTGACCTATGAAGTGCCAATGTGAACAATGGTGAAGCTGCTTGTGGCAAGGCAATGGGAATTATTTGAATGGTGCATGAATAATGTCAGCCAGATGGGACACTTCATTTTCTTGAAATTGTTGAGCCATTTGATCTTTTGTGCAATGTTTGTAATGAGAATCTCTTGCCCAGCAAGAGAAAATAATGATATAATCAAGATGTTAGCATGCCATACTACTTTGAACAAAAATTAGGAAGGGAACCCCTATAAATACTGGAAAGAATAACAACAGCAACTGGATTTGAGAAACTTATTTTCCTGATAATGTGTACGGATGGTGTAATGGACATTGGCTTGGAATGAGAACTCACAGAGCAGAGTTCAAATTCCAGTTGGGTCCATTACATTCACTTATGTGCAAATATGCTTAGGAAAGACATGAATCCATTTCTTCTCCCTCCAACTATGAACTGAACAGCAGGACCAACTGGGTTCTATAGCCTTGGTTGGCAACCAGCCTATCGCAGAAAGAAATGGCAACCTACTACAGAAAAATATTCTGCCTAATCATGAATCAAAAGAGACATGCCGGCCCAACTGGGTATCATGTATGGCACTTATCTGAGTGAGTTTCCTAAAAAATTGTTTTAATAGAAAGATTGTATAAATTTCAGCTAGAAAGTAGTACTGGCTTCTCAGTTAATAAATGCCAAATGTTTCCTTATAAAGAATCAGTCAATATTACCTTTACCAAGATGCAGCACGGTCTTGGAAGACTCTAGTGTCAACTGCAGAAAAACTGTTGTTTGTGTTCATGACCTAATTTTAGCCAATCAACCAATTGCAGTCAAAAGAATTGTTCAGACTCCACAAATATCCATGGATTGAGTTGGCTTTATAATCCATGGGCTGCTGTTTTCATAGAAATCCATGGACCATTGTTTCAATAGAAAGATTTTATAAATTTTAACCAGCAGCAGAAGCACTAAATGATTGCAGAATTTGATGGACTAGGAGAGGTCCAACACGATAATAGGCACCTCTTTCCAATGTCAATTAGCATGTCAGTATTTATTTCAATATATATTCATCATAAGTCAATAGGATTATATTTGATATTTTGCATTGTTGGTTCTTGTGGCTGATGTCATAGAGCACGTGTTGGATGATTGAGGAAAAAGAGATAGGAGTTCAAGTCTTACTTGGAGATTTCTTTAATTTCAATCTGTACTGTTTGCTAATAGTTATAGAATGATGATTTGCATTGTTGTAATAAAAATGGAGGAAATAAGAGATGGGGAGGTGTGGTAATAAAATAAGCACATACCATCTCCAATCTCAAATTATTAAGCTTTATGTATAAATACAATTCATATTAATGACAAAATGTCCAGTGCCTTCTGAAGAAAAAAATATCCAATGCTTCTTGAAAAATATCAAATGCCTCTTGAACACACATATTCAATAACTCTTCAACAAAAATGTCAAGTGTTTCTTGAGGAAAGAATGCTCTGTGCTTCTTGAAGGAAAAAAATACAGTGTCTCTTGAAGAGAAAATATTCAATGCCTGTTAAAGAAAAGTAAATTCATGCATGTATAGAATTTAGCTAATGTCTCAGAATTCCTATGAGTGCTAAATCAAGAATCCTGATGTTGCAAAGATAAAAATGCATTTATCCTTGTTATTATCTTTTGTTTAACTCATAGATTCTGCATAAATAATAACAGAATGGATTGTCATTAAATGCTTAGAAAACATTCACTTGGGTGTTTCTCAGAATCTCTTGGAATGGTTGGTGAACATCCCAAATGATATTTCATAACATGAGAAAAAATCCTTTAAACTGTTCCTTCTTACACAACACGTAAAGTGTTGATACCACTATTTACACACGGGCAAGAATTACATACTGAAAAAATATTCTAATGCACAAAACAAGGTAAAGTGTTTACTAAATGTAGTAGTAAGGGAGAAAGTGTATATTATGAGGATATGTAGAATAGATAACAGTTGACCCTAGACTTGAAAAAGTTAAGATTATATTGATTGGAGATACAATAGACAAAGTCTATTCCACTGTGCAACAGTTCTGGGGAAGAGGCTGTCAGAATGGAACTCTCCCCTTACCAATGAGACATGAATGGAATGACTATATGCATATGACTTAGTATATCCTAGCTGTGAAGGTCTGAACTGGTGAAACCAAGAAAATATAGTTTGCATGCAAATCTGCAATGAAAATACTGATAGAGTAACAAGAGTCTTGTAAAGTTTCATATGTGTGGGGAAATGGTTGTAGGTGAAAAACAGGTTATTACCCTCAAGGTGATGTAAACATTTCATCTTTGCCAATGCTGGAAAGTGAGGATTCGGCAGCTCCAACTGCGACGGCAATACTCTATTTTTGGTTTCTGATCTGGCTCTTTTTAAAGACAGCGCAAGTTAAGAAAGCGTCATGTACTTCTGGATACACAATATTAGTGCTTCTCCCAGTGGGAGTCAGTATGAAAACATTGCTTGGGGATCCAACCCAAGAACAACCGGCACAGTCAGAGGCCAATGCTCTTGGGAGATTTTCCTTGAGTTTGTTGATGGTCATAGCAAAGCTGAGTGCCATGAGGAATTGGAAACAGTTGAAATCAAAGAGCAAATCTGTTTGAATGAAGCCGTCCACTTTTTGAATAACCAAGTTTGGATAGTTGCTTTGATGACATATGGAAGAAGCTACTTGACAGATAGGCAAGTTTTCTATATAAGAGCGGACAGCTGAAATGGATGTCTTGTGAATCTTCATGTCAAAAATTTGATCAATAGGCCTTGTCCTTTGAGTATGATTGTAGCACAAACACGCATGCACAAAGGTCTCCAATATTAGTATAGATATTTCAAATGAACATCTTTGAGATGGCATATTTTATTATTTTACTAATGCTATTTTTATTTGATTTTTCAATGTATTTTGTTATTGTTTGAATGACTGATTTGTTTTCTACAGCTTATCATCCCTTTGCAGGTTATTTAAAGCCAGAAAATATTTTTTTTATATTGTAATAATTTTTTTTTTTTTGGAGTTAGTGATACAAGTCTTACTATTTAACCTATAGCTGGGGGAGAAGAGGTGGATTCGTATCTTTCCCAAGGGTATTCATGTTGAATATAACAAACTCAATAGAAATTAACATTTCTGATTAATAAATTTTAGCCATTTACATTACACCACCCACCTGGTATTCCCAAGTAGTCACCCATCTAGGTACTGACCAAACTCGATATTGCTTAACGTCAGTGATTGTACAGGAACTGCTGTTTCAACATGATGTGGCCGTAAGCTCTATTTTGTTAGTAAAATTATTAGCAATATTTTAATGATAGTAAAATCATAGGCTGTGTATTTACATCATGACTATAATATTGTTATTCTGTTAGTAATATTTACCTTACCTGGCTATATTTACCTGGCACATTCCAGGTAGGGTTTATCATCTTTCAGATGCGTCTCTGTCTTTGGGCAGAGTGCAACTCAGTTGTGACTCCGTCAGAGGACAGAGGCACAACTGTGGAAAATAATACTGCAAGATACTCGGCCCTGGAGAACAGCTGCCTGAGGCTGCATCCTCTCATAGCCCTAAAATGTGGGAGCGGTGCTCACAACCAACAGTTGCTGGGGCTTAGAGAATTTTTGACCTTGGCCCAGGTATACATGCTTGGGTTCTCCACAATAAAACCGACCTTGTGACACATGATGTCTCAGTAGGGAGATGAGCTAACCATACTTACCTACGTTCCACTGATGATCCCTTTCCATCCCAAGATTAATAATTGCTATAAGCATCATAAGCATTAGACAGAACAGTGTGAAGGGGTTTAATTCTATCGGAGATAACTCCTAACCTGGTAAGGAAAGACATGAGTGACAAGTGTCACCTGATCATCATTCAGCAATTGTTCACAAAATGAATATAAAGAATAACAGTATAGAGGGGGTCAAGCTCCTTGGACTGATCCCTCATCTGGTAACAATAGACACAAGTAATATATATCACTGGACCATTATCCAGTGACTGTTTATAATAAACAAAAATTAGTAATAGGGACATAGATTTTAAGGATTTTATAGCAATGTCGCCAGTTTGAAAATATCAATCAAGAAATGAATAAATTAAATGTCAACATTCTTGGAATATGTGAAACTAAGTGTGCAAGTAACTGGGATTTTGTCAGTAACACACCCAGGGTCAGACATGCAAAATGAAAAATGAAGAACTGTGTTCAGAGATACTGTCAATTCTTGGACAGAATTGTTTAAGTTAAAATGAAATTAACACTTTTAACATTTATTATTGTTAAATATTATTATCAGCACCAACAGCATGGGGAAAGAAATTGAAAACTTTTACAGCTCACTGGACATTACCAAAATTCTATGTGAATTACAGGAAATCCTCATCATTGTGGCAGACATTCAGTGCTAAGGTAAAATAAAATCAAGAATGAGAAGGCAATACTTGAAAGTTTGACTAGGAACCCAAAACAATTGCCACAAAAGATGGGTCCAATTGCGTACAACAAATGATCACATAGTTACCAACACCTAGTTTCAGTAGCATCCAACATGCTTATGGACATGGAGAAGACCAAGGGAAAACACAAAGAACCAGGCTGATTACATAGCTAACAACAAAAGGTTTAGAAATGCAGTTTTACACATATCCAAGTGCTGACAGCGGGAACATACACCAGTCATCTGCTACCTCAGAGTAAAATTAGGGAAACTAAACAAGATCAGAGAAATGCCTAAATTGCAATATGAAAGTCTTATGAATGACCCAAGTTGCAAGGAGTTGTATCAGTCAGTTATATGCCATATGTGATACATGCTTTCGATACATGACTGACGAGGCAGATTTTTTCCCCGCAGTAGGTTGCTAATTCTTATTGTGGCAGACCAGTTGCCATCCAAGGCTATAGAACCCGGCCTGTCCTGCTATTTACCCATAGCTCGGAGTAGAAGAAGAGGATTTATACCTTTCACAAGACTATTAGCACGTAAGTGAAAGTAATGGCTTCGACTTGAATTCGAACTTGGATATCTGATTCCTGAATCCAAGCTGCTATACATTACTCCACTGTGTCTCAAGGATATGTATAGAAAAACAGTTAAATGCAAAATGTAACTTGAACAAGAAAATTACATTCAAAATGGAACAAGCTGAGAGAAGCACTTGTGATGTTAGCGAATGCGAACATCTGAATAAAAGTGAAGAAAGAAAGAATGACATGAAATCTTTGAGAGGTTGAAAAAGTGACAAAAACAATGCCAAGGAATAGAAATGAATACAGAACACTAAATACAGAAATTATAAACAAATGTCGGAAGGCAAAAGAGAAATGAAAAGTGCACAAAGATAGAAAGGATGAACAAGAAAAATAAAGCAAATATGCACAAAAGAATAAACAAGAAAAAAGGTCTACACATCAACAAGTTGTATAAAGTCAAATGAGGGAATAATGACAAAAGATAAAATACTTCAAAAATGGAATGAATAAATTAAAGAATTATGATAGAGAGAAACCTATAACACACAAAAATATGTAAGGGTCAGAAATATTAAAGTATCAAATAGGATTTGCACTGGACAAGATGAACAGGAACAAAGAAGAAGGACCAGGTGGGATCGTATTAGAAATGCTCTCAAATTTTGGTATTGACAAGATCACTGAAGTAATAATTAAAATAAAAAAAAATGGTGGATAATCAGCTTAATGAGCCAAATAACCAAGCTGATGATCCAAATCCTGATCAATACAGTGCAAAGCAGAATTAGACTAGAAATAGGACAAAAGTAGTGTGGCTCCATCAAGAACACTAGAACAAGAAAGGTAATATTTATGATTAGAATATTGGAGAGAGCAAGACAAATGCAGAACAATGTAAACTTATGTTTTATAGATTACTCAAAAGCATTTGATATGGTACAAAGATCTATTTGAACTGTTAGAAAAACTAGACCTATTTGGGAAAGATGTTTAGAATAATCCAGAACTTCTATTTACAGTAAAGTACCTGTATATGGATAAAAAGAAATTGTATAAATACACAAAAGTAGGACGTGGCATAAGACAAGAATATATCTTCTCTTCAGATTTGTCCAAACAGTACATCCTAAAGAAGCTGGAAACCCGAAATGAAATTATTATCAGTCAGTGTAATCCAAACAATCTAAGACATGCAGAAAGCACTGTGTTAATGGCAGACAGGTAAATAAAAATACAGGACAACATAGAAAGGGTAGTGAAGGAAAGTGAGAAGAAGGGACTAACCAACAATTGTAAGAAAGCAAAAAGTAGAGTTGCCAGCAAAAGAAAAAGCTGAAAATACAAACTACAAATTGAAGATGTCAATATAAAATAAGTACAGAGTCTAAATATATGGGGAGTGTTTTAACAGGATGGAAAATGTGAGACTGAAATCTGAACACACATTGCATTAGTGAAAGATGCATCCTGAAAGCTGAAAAAGTGTTGAATTGTTGTGTCATATCAATCATTTTGCATGGCAGGGAATGCTGGACAATCTTACAGATGAAGAGTAACCTGGATGCAGCAGAAGTGTGGTTCTGCAGAAGGATGCTGAGAATTATATGGACAGAGAAGAAATTTTAAGGAAAATGGAAACAAAAAAGACACATACTCAGTATGAGATATTTTGGCTAAAACATTATATTTCTTGGATATATAAAGAGGTCTTGGAGAATCTGTCATGCACAGGGTATATTGAGGGAAAGGCAGTGGGTCACCTACCTAATGAACTTCTGCAAATGGAGGAAAGAATGAAGGTGGGAAGTTTACCAAAAGATAAAAGAGATAGGCAGTGATGGCAAGCCATCATCACTCATATCCTGAATATCATAGCATGTAGAAGAAGAATAAATCCTTTCTATCTGATATTAAAGGCATTTCTATAGTAAAATCATATGCAGTGCATTTACATATAATGCTTACAACAGAGTATTATTTTGTTTGTAATATTTGCCCAATTTACTACTGATTTTAAAGGTAAACTACAACTATTAAAAATGTAATCCAATAAAAGCTTAGAGCCACTCAAGGTAGAGTGTTATAGCCCAAAATGGTAATGCTGGATATGTGTGATTTAAATGAAAGAGAAAGTTGGTATATATATATATATATATATATATATATATATACATATATATATATATATATATATATATATATATATATCAATAATATTAATTTCAGTTGAGCCCTCCGGTTTGAGGTGTGAATTTGTAAACAGTGACTATTTAAGCTAATACTGCACGACTCTTCGACAGAATTGAGTCACTCTCAGTCACTGTGTGTTTATCCGAATCTAAAAATAAACACGCTAAAATTCACCTTCATCCCGTACCGTACGCTGACGGCTTAGTGGGAGAAGTTCGGACTGACGCAAATTCAGTCGGGTTTCGATCCTAGCTAGAGGCAACCGGACGTCTAGCCACACTGATGAGCTGTGAAACAGCGAAACAGTCTGTCTGTGGATGACAAAAATATATATATATATATATATATATATATAATATTATATACAGAAAAATTATTTAACTGGAAATATCAATTTTCGATGTTGTTTCCCTGACTTGGAATTATCCATTCTTTAATGGATCTATTGTTTGAATAAGTTTATTTACAATTTTTTTCAATTTTTTGCGACTTTTTAATCCATTGTGTACACATGCATGTTCATGAGTTTTATGTTTTTACTCGCACATGTTCATGAATTTTTGCTTTTGCTTACATGTTTGTTTGTAAGTGTTATGGTTTTTCCAATTGTAAATTTTTCTTTCAAATTAGAATATTTTTTCAATTATAATTTTTTATATATATAGTTTGTATTGAAGTTATTAATTTAAGTTATATTATTAATAAAATTATAATATTTATTAATTTATGCTATATTATTAATTAAATTATAATATTTTATGTTGTATTTGTTGTATTATGTAATATTATTGTTGTAACCTAGCAAAGGTTAATGAATATGACTAATCAAAACGGAGGTTGGAAATGGAACAGTAATCTTTATATTATTAAAAGCATACAAGATTTGCTAGCAGCGTGTAGTAAGTAATCCACTGCTAGTAGTGAATCCCCCCACACCCAGACACTATATACCATTGTATTTATGAACATTGACTCATACTCATCATAGTCCAAAGGTATGATATAACAATTATTATTAAAGTAACAAAGCAAATATTTATTAAAATGTTGGCTTCAACCCATTATCTCATTATTCTTATTTAATAATTTAATTTGGTTATTAAAAGTTAATATTGACCATTTTTCTTCTAAACACAGTCTACAATTCCTATTGGTAATATTATATGGGGGTACATTATTTTTATCATTTCCTATTTAAAATTCATTATATATATATATATATATATATATATATATATATATATATTTTAAATAAAAACAGACCACTTTAAGGTTCCATATAATAAATTATTTCACCACAGCCCTTTTAAAGGACAGCGGATCATCAGATTTTATTTCCAAATGTTAAAAGGAAAAGAAATTTACACATTTATGGCAGTAATAAGTGACCTAACGAAGTAAGGAAGTTAGGAGGGTGAAGGGGGGGGGGGGCATAGAGACATGATTGAGTTAGGTATAACACTTCTACTCTTTCAACTTTAAATTGTTTGAGGAAAACCAGACATTGACACATTAAATCTGTTAACGGAAGATATATATTGATATGGGAGGGGGATAGGACAAAAAGGCATAAAGAGAAAGAGAGAAAGAAGTTGTGATAAAGTGTCATTAGTTTTCTTTGTAATGGGTGCTGTTTTTTGCTTTATTTTGAGAGTTCATAAATAATTTTTTTTTTTTTTTTTTTAAACATTCTAATGAATTTAATTATATGTTAGTTAAAGTTTTTTAAAAAACTTTATTACAAAAAATTGGGGATTTAATATGAAGTAGTCGGTTAGAAAAATATTCATAGATTTTACATTAAAACACTAAAACTTTTATTTTCAAATATAAATTTACTTCTAGTTGTAATTGATTATTAAGGTAATATCTCTATCAGTTTGCATTTTATTCATGAGTTCAATTAGCGACTATTTTTAGATTGGTAATTTCTCTTACTTAAAATTTAGTTTTAAGTTAATATGGAGTGATATTTGAATGTAATATTAGAGATCTTGCTCTATCATATATTGTAAACACATCCATGCGAATTTCATATACATACGTTCCTTTACATCTGCAGTCACTCATACATGTATACATGTACCGATATACATGGGTAAATTATCAAAAATCTAAATATTTTATCATTAATAATGATTATTAAAGGGTAATTCATTTAAATAAATAAATAAATAAATAAAATAAAATAAAATTGGGGGGAGGGGAGGGGGAAAGCCTACCTATATACCTACACGTATATATATACATATCGATATTCATACCGGCCAACTACAAAAATCTGTTCATTGGTTAATTTTTATGAAGAAGCCTTTTGAAATTGTAATTACAAAATACTGACTGGATTCCCTTTCTTTATTATCTGTGAATTGCCATGCCTTCTTGGGAAAGATAGGAGAGTGACGTCCCATTGCTTTCTTCAAGGTTTACAATTCAGACTTTTCCTTCTCTTAAACTGGTTGCCACTCAATGCTAGAGAGTTTAGTCAACTCTGCTATTTAATCCATAGATAGGAGGAGAACAAACAGATTCATACCTTCCCATAAGGTACATGTATGAAAAAGAAATTAACAGATGAGCTTGGAATTTGAACCTGGTCTGCTGACTCCACATTCTGCACCGATACCCATGACACAATTCATACATGAAAAGGCACTGCTTCATCTTAGTTGCAACTTTTAAATTTTCATAAATTATTAGAAAACTCTTGAAAGGATTGATGTTTAAAATATTTTATATAATATTTACAAATTACGGTTTGTTTTTTAATCATCTCACTCAAAGCAAGGCTACAAAGCCACTAAGACATAAGTGGTTACTGAGTGTGAAAGAATATGAGGAAAAAACATTATTCAAGAGAGGGAATAATAAAAGAACAGAAATTGAGAAGACGGAAGATAGTAAGCTACATGTCACTCTTACGATGTGGCAATGGGTTTATCAATTTTACTAGATTTCCAAAGTTTCATATTATTAATCAGATATCTGAAACATCAAAAACAGTTTTTTTTCATATTACTAGTCTCCTAATACAAGGCCCAAGTTAGAGGGTTACTGAATTAGGTCACTCAAGGACATAAAGGGCATATTATGAGGATATGTAGGATAGATTCTGGAGATTAAATGATTTGGAAAGCATCCTCTTGGGAGTGTGCTATAAATTAATATAAACCTGTTTACTCACAACCGATTAATGAAATGTGGTAGAATTTTGTTAAATTGCATGTTTATACAACGACTATGCTTTTACAAGGAAAATTACTCATAAGAAATTTGTTTCAAATTTTGATTGCATGACAAGTGAGAATCAAGAGCTCTTAAAACAAATGGGATATTCTCTACCAGGAAAATTAATAAAAAAGAAACAGATCAAAAAAAGCTTGAGGAGAACAATTTTGCATTTATGAAATATTAATGTTTTTGTGTTCTGTTTTAAATTATTTTCTTTTTAGCATTTTTCAAACTTGTTAGCTCAATATTTGCTTGATTTTACTTGAATCCATTTAGATTTTGGAACGGAATTGTCACCTTCTTGAAATATTAAATCAGATCACTTTCCAAATTAAAACTCAAAACAACAATTATTCAAGTGTTTTATCACCATAAAAAAATAACCCTTCAAAAGATTCAATAAGACTTTCTGTCATTTTACAAGGATGTATCAATAAGTTCATGACTTGACATGTAACTATTAACCAGATTCTGATCTGAAATTTTCATTTCTCAATATTTGCCAGTGAATTAAGTGCATTGAAAAGGAAGAAGATTAATATGGGGGAAATAAATCTATATCTATCTATTTGTATATATATTTTATGATTATTATATTTATTTGCATTTATATATATATGAATTATTATTGTTTCTTTCAGTTTTTTTCCATGGTAATCCTTTTTTTTTTTTCTGTATTAGTATTTATTTGTTTTTGTACAACTAACCTGAACATTGTTTCTCTTATTTTTACTTTTCATTTTTGCTTACATAAAGTTATCCTATCTATTGACTTTACCGTTTCTACTCCCATTCATTTTTTATAAATTGATAGTTTAGGTGTTAGTACCATCAACAAGCTAGTATAGATTATATTTAGTGTTATGAATAATCTCTGAGTATTTTAGGCTAAAAACCTGATTTGTATTTTATCAAAGTTTTTGATATTTCTGTTTGTTCATTTATATACAACTCTTTTGTAATTTGTCTTGTCTTGTAGTGTTTTTGTTTAATATTGTATATATATATATATATAATTATTTAAAAAAAATATGATTTCATTGCTACACAGGAATTACCATGTTTAAAAAACAGAAGCTAAAAACATCCAATTCAATTATAGAAATTAAATTAAAGTACCTATCTTGAAAATGAAACAGAACTAGGTACTTTAATTTCATTTCAATAAGAGTTTATCTGAAATGGAAAAAATTAAAGCCTGATGATGAAAATGTGAAAATTTTCATAAGTACTAGGACCAGAACATCAAATACATCTTACAATTTTAAACATAAGGATTACGTCATTCAATGTATGGTTAGTTGGTTAATGCTTTATTAAATTTGTTAGCGAAGAGATTTCACCATTAATTACATTAACATTACTAATTAATTCTTTGTATGATTACCTCTTTATAATATATATATATATATATATATATATATAAATTTTGTGGGAGCTTCTAAAATACATAAACTATGTAATGTTTATATATGTACATTATGCATGTTCCAAAGGTTGTCAGAGCTGGGGTGGTATTGGGGACAAGCTTCCACTATCTATAAAATGCTTTCATGGTCCATGTCTCAAACCAAACTGGCAATGAGCTAATGTAACTCATCAGCCTGGGAAAGCAGTCTGTCTAAGGGAAAGAAGACCCTTATTTTAAACCTCTGTTACCATGTGGCTATATTCAAACCTGGGAAAAACTCAGACAAAAAATCCAGAGTGAAACCCTGAAGGTGTTTAGTTGTCAACACTGACAAACTTGTGGCAACTCCTCCAAGTCAGGTGGCCCCAAATGTAATATTTTGTATTCTTTTGAATCTTATTGGTAAAGTTGGAAGGGGGACCTTGTAGTATGGGCAGCACATGGCCTCCATATACCATCTTGCTCATGCCTGCAACCTGAAGAGGTCACTCCAGTCTCACTACCAAAGGACCTAATTTTGAACAAACAGGGTGCTATTTTTATCTTGAAAGATAAACAGATGCCTACTTTCCTCCCTCTTCTTATTGTTTCTTTTTATCCTAACACTCTGGTCATGTAAACTCTCCATTATCACCATGATTTTATTACTAGTTTTATTCCATCTTATTATTGCTGCTTTTTATCCCAATTCTATGAGGGGATACACTCTTCATTATTACTATTATTTTATTACTAGTTTTATGCTATTTTATTATTATTGCTTTTTATCCCAACTGTCTTGGTTAATACAATCTTCATTATTACTAGTTTTATTCCATCTTATTATTGTTGCTTTTTTATCTCTTGACTCCAGATTGATAAACATTTCACTCATTGTAGGAAGCTGTGTGAAAATTGAAAAGAAACATCTATCTTCCTCTGAAAATTGAACTCATATTGCATACTTTAGGTGTACTTGTGTACTTTCATCTTTCATTGATCTTTTCCCACCTGTTCATCTACAAAAGTTATGATTATGAAATACAGAAGAAATTTTAGTTGCTGCCTTTTCCTCCTCAGTTCACTTTTGCTGAAATTCCTGTAGCAAATCATTTTAATGCAGAAGTGTATATCTCACCATTTTGTATTCATTTTGATAACATTTGTCTGTTAGAGATTTTATAAGGATGCTTGAAACAGTAAATTTTGTACAGTGTTAATCTTCCAGTGAAAGCCAGAATAGCTGTTTCTTATTATGTAAGACACCCATACTTCATGGCAACAATGTTGCTTGTCTGAATACTGTAATCATTATCATGTCTGAAATGAAGTCATATAGATTAGTGAGGATCAATATTCAATTATTCCAGTGGAAGTGTTCTACATTTACTCGGCCTAATCTAAACTGGTACAAGGCTACAATAACAGAGAATATAAGGATCTGTGACACTATGGACGCCAAGAGAAAGGTGGAAAGTGAGATTTTATCTTGATCAAATGTTTTATGGATAGCAGATATTTGTTTTTTTTTATGTCTAGTCTTCTAAGCAGTATCCACGTTGACTGAAGGGTAACAGAAGAATAAAGGAGTAGATGACAGTTTTTTGAAACCAAGTGACAACAAAACCGGAAATAGGGTTCATCCGTGTGTTGGTCTACATTAACAGTCATGCATGGAATTAGAGGGTCAGTTTTGGTTTGCTCATGGTTGGAGGTGGTCTTTATGTCCACAGAGTTGAATCACCCTTGTTCTCTACATTTTCCATTAGTAAGAAAAGTCTTCCACTTAGAAAGCTTCTTCCCAAGAACAGTTGACATGGATGCTTTCCTGAACAGTAACATCTTAACCTCCTCAAGTCTAGAGTCAATCATTATCTTCCATTTCCTCATAACCCTACTTCTTCCTCTTATATCAATACAACACACCTCATAAATAACGCTTTACCTTGAGTGGCTCTTGGGCCTTGTATTAGGTAAACATTAGTATAAAAAATGTTAGTTTTGGGAGGTTCAGTTATTTTATATTTAGACTTTGAAATGTTTGGCTTGCTAAAACAAATATTTCTTACTATTAAGCATTGTAATTTTGAAACATATAGTTAAATTATCTCTATGATTAAAACTTTTTTCTGTGCTCTGACCTTTCAGGACATGGGCTGTCATGGCTCTCCACAACTTCCTGTCACTTGTAGTTCCAAGCAAATTTTGATATTTTAGCATTGTTCTTTGTTCCCATTCTACCAGCTGTTCACAAAAATCTTTGTTGTTTCCTTTTGTCTTTGTTGCCTTCACTATGTCTTGTGGGTGTTAAATTCTCCAAGTCCTCTTTCTTTATAATGTGTCCCCAAAATAAGGCTAAACAATTCAAATTCTTCTTTTTTTCATTTATAATAGGGAAATAAATATGTTTATATAATAATGATGCATTATTACTTATAAACAAAAGAACTGCTTAAAACTTTTGTCTTGATTTTTACAAAATTTGTTATGAAAATAATGACATGCTAAAGCAGAAAATTTAAACACAAAATTTTTGCTAATGGCGAAAGCATTTAAAACTTAGAGAAGCTAATAGGAACTGTTCAGCAGGAAAATGGTTATTTGTATTTATTTTGTAAGTTTTGTTTTATTTTTTACCTCTTTGGAGTTTTAATGAAGCTATTATCCATCATTTTCATGTCAATAACAATAAACAAAAAATAAATAAATTACACAGTCATCCATTGTTGTGAGATAGAATTTGTAGAAATGATGGACAGAAGCTATTTATATTGATGAGTGTGTCCGTATGTGTAGCAATGCCATGATTTACTCCCCTCATACCCTAATTGGAGTAAATATGAAATAGATAAGACAATGTAAATAATATGTTGCCTCTGGTTCATTTGCTTGATTTTGCAAAATTGGTATTGATACAAAATTATATCCAAAGAATTTGCCATTTTTTAAAAAATTATTAGAGATCTATACAAAGTCAGAAAAATGTATACCTTCATTTCATAGATTATGAAAAAGCATTTGATAAGGTACAACACAAAGATCTATTTGAACTGCTAGGAAAACTTGATCAAAATCAGAATCACCCCATGCAAGGCAGTAAAGTCACTAAAACACAAGAGGTTACAGGCTGTGGAAGAATTAGGAACAGAAACATTAATAATGAACGAGAAGAGAAAAGAGTAGGAAAGTAGATAGCAACTGACATTACATTTTAATTTTTGCAGATTAAAGTTGGCTGGAAAGTATGGAGCCGGAAGGGAGTTCCAGAAGTGAGAAGTGCAAGAAAAGAAAGTGTTAGTATAGTATTTATGACTACATCTACCTAGCTCAACTGTTTAAATGATGAGATCTTGACGCCAGTCTAGTACTGCTTGTTTGAGAAAAGGCCCTGTGATGAAAGCTGATGAACCAATTCAGCATTGATTAGGGCCACTTGGAGTTTCCCAAAAATGGTAGAAGGCTAATAGGCAGATAGTTGGAAAGGTCAAACGGCACACTAGAGTTCTTAAAAACTGGAACAACAGACAGTGACTTCCAGCAGGTGGGAAAACATGAGGCAGTGAGGTATTTATTATACAGTTTAGTGAGAACAGCAGCCTTTTTGGGAGCACACTTCTTAATGATGACTATTACAGAGATACCGTTGGGTGCACATGCCTTGTGGAGATCGAGGTTAGAGATGGTGACAGAAACTATGGAAGCGGTTATATGCATATCACTTAACAGAGATTCAGTTCTAAGTGGGAAGTTAGGCAAGGATTCTCCAGATGAGTCAAGTGTCAATTATGTCCAGTACTTCACAGTCGACCTGGAGAAACAAAAGCTATATTGCTTGTCTGAAAAAAAAAAGCCCTGTGATGAGATGATTAACCAATTCAGCATTGATTATGGCCACTTGGAGTTTCCCAAAAATGGTAGAAGGCTAATAGGCAGATAGTTGGAAAGGTCAAACGGCCCACTAGAGTTCTTAAAAACTGGAACAACAGACAGTGACTTCCAGCAGGTGGGAAAACATGAGGCAGTGAGGTATTTATTATACAGTTTAGTGAGAACAGCAGCCTTTTTGGGAGCACACTTCTTAATGATGACTATTACAGAGATACCGTTGGGTGCACATGCCTTGTGGAGATCGAGGTTAGAGATGGTGACAGAAACTATGGAAGCGGTTATATGCATATCACTTAACAGAGATTCAGTTCTAAGTGGGAAGTTAGGCAAGGATTCTCCAGATGAGTCAAGTGTCAATTATGTCCAGTACTTCACAGTCGACCTGGAGAAACGAAAGCTATATTGCTTGTCTGAAAAAAAAAGCCCTGTGATGAGATGATTAACCAATTCAGCATTGATTAGGGCCACTTGGAGTTTCCCAAAAATGGTAGAAGGCTAATAGGCAGATAGTTGGAAAGGTCAAACGGCCCACTAGAGTTCTTAAAAACTGGAACAACAGACAGTGACTTCCAGCAGGTGGGAAAACATGAGGCAGTGAGGCATTTATTATACAGTTTAGTGAGAACAGCAGCCTTTTTGGGAGCACACTTCTTAATGATGACTATTACAGAGATACCGTTGGGTGCACATGCCTTGTGGAGATCGAGGTTAGAGATGGTGACAGAAACTATGGAAGCGGTTATATGCATATCACTTAACAGAGATTCAGTTCTAAGTGGGAAGTTAGGCAAGGATGCTCCAGATGAGTCAAGTGTCAATTATGTCCAGTACTTCACAGTCGACCTGGAGAAACGAAAGCTATATTGCTTGTCTGAAAAAAAAAAGCCCTGTGATGAGATGATTAACCAATTCAGCATTGATTAGAGCCTCTAGGAGATTCCCCCCACCCCAACAGGTAGAAAGCTAATTGATGATAGTTGGAAGGGTCAGACAGCCCACCAGAGTTCTTGAAAACTGGAGCAACAGATGATGGCTTCTAGCAGGTGGGAAAACAGGAGGGAGTGAGGTATTTATTATACATTTTAAAGAGAACAGGAGCCAGTTTAGGAGCACACTTCTTAATGACTGTTACAAGGATGCCATCAGGTATCATGCTACTGAAAATATCTTGTTTCTTAATCTCAGGTATATAGAAGGATGGTGAGAATACCATAGACAGAGCATGTAAAAAACAAGGAAGTTTTAAGGAAAATATAAATGGACAGTTATATAAAAAATCAAAAAGTGATAGCTGAAATTTCACATAATGAGAAAAGAAGACCGGGAAAATCGATACTCTCAGGACATCAAGGGAATCATAAAGAAACAGAAACTAACCTATTGTTAACGAATAGTACAGTGTTTGCAAAAAAATTCCCCAACTGCCACATCTGCTTGATTCCACTTTCAATTTTTCTGTGCCCTTTACTGTCATATACCAACTTTAAAGCGGGTGATTGTCCTCATATGTAAATGACTGACGTTCATAAAAAGGCTCAATATCACGCATGCAGGTTGGACATGTCATAAACGGTGGTTCAGCAGGCCAGACATCTTGGGCGCTTTGGATCAGGTAAGTGCGAATATCTATCGTCACACTCCTCCCGATCATATGATCACACAAGTGACAGTGGTGGGATGGTCATTTCACCCTAGAACTCCTTCACAGTGGGACGAAACTGAAGTCTGAATCAGAATCCACGGAATGAGGGGGCTTGATAAAGGTCAGTCCCATCTCTCCCTCACTCTCAGATGGGGTGCCATTACTGCCTGGTTCTCACCATTCATTACTCCCTGATGATACGTCAATGTCATCGTCCACTGCCAGGCCTGAACTGAGACATGTATGCACGTCCCCACGTGCTAAAGCGTACCATTGACGACCACCGACTCTGGACTGGTTATCCCGGTAACGTGACTTGGTTTAAATTTCTACGTGCACTGTCCCAGACTAAGTCCCCGTCTCTGTACTCGGCCGATGTCCTTTGGTGATCAGACAGGGGCACAACCTCAATTCCTTTCAATCGAGTCTGGTACGAATGCAGCAGATTGGTGGGTGCAGATGAGGTGGACATGTTATCCTTGAGTATGACATTGTACTAATATACGGCCACCGTGATAGGGCAGCTCTTCTACATAGTAATCCGTTTTACTGTCCAATGACACCCCTCTCTATTATACCAGTTTCATGTCTCACGCAAACATATCCCTTCCTTCTGCCATCGCACTGGTGCTGGATCTACAGAATGACACTCCTCATAACTCCAAACAACCAACCTCACTGTCGCTTTTGACATGGACGGAACAATCCTACGCGCAAAATATAATTTCTGCTTAACTCCAGGGTGCCTGTGGTGTTTATGAACCACAGATGTGCAAAAGCAGACGCCAGCTGTATAGGTTTGATCTCCTTCTACACATCATTGAGCCACCTCCGTGAAACACTAGTCAGTACGTCTGCCCGGATCTGGTTGGATTTTATTAGCGCCACATTGATCAAAAGGTTGTATTCCTTTACAAGTGAGGTCAGCGTGTCCAGTCCCTGTCTTATGAGCATTTCACTCACAGCCTTAGTGTTCATCTGAGACTTGCCTGTAAGGGCTTTGGTCAACCAGTGGTACATGAATAGGGAGTCTGTTTTCATGTATAAAATCATGGTGCGGCATTTGAGTGCGAAACTGACTCCTTGAAGAGAACTGATCACGGTGCACCCTCAATGTAGATAGTGATGATAGGTAGCGTCGAGTTCACCTATTGACTGGGGAATAAAACGGTACCGACGTCTCATCCCCAACTTCATGTCCCAGACAATCTCTGACCAGGTGACCAGTCTTGTTGCACCGATAACAAGGTGCACAAGTAGTCTGAGCTCTCCACATGCAATCCCTCATGAAGTGATTGGGACCATTGCACTTATAGCATGTAACAGGTGGGCTCACACCTGGGGATGGTTGAGCAATCTGGACAGGCTGTGCCGCACCAACAACTGATTCCGCCACTGCAGCTTTGTCCTTCATAAGCGGCTGAGTTCGGACCAACAGCTCCTCGAGAGACATAACATCCACCCTGGATGAGGACCGTAGGTGCCTCTTCATGGAGCCAGGAAACCCCCGCATGAACGCACATGCCACTGCACGGTCTGAGATTCCTCCAAAAAAGGACCGATAACTTCCGCAGATCTGCCAAATACACATCTACAGTTTCACCCGGACGTAACACACATGAATCAAACTTCTTGTATGATTTTCTCAGCGGCAAAGGCGGTGATTAGTGCTTCCTTGATTCGGGTCAAGTCTGATTTCTCATCCTTGGTTAGTTGTTGGTAAAAAGGGATTACCCAATCAAGCTGCTTCACCCCAGAAAGGTTACACATCAATTCCAGCTTCTCGATCCAGTCGATCACAGCTCCAAGGCATTCAAATTTGAGAATAATTTTCCGGTCGAACTGGCCATCCATCTTTGCTGAAATAGCTTTACCATCATTGTATACTGCCATTTAATGTGGGCGGTCGTCTTCGTATGCAAATGAACGATGTTTATAAAAAGGCTCAATATCACGCATACACATTGGACCTCTTGTAAACAGTGGTTCAGCAGGCCAGACACCTTGGGCGCTTTGAATCAGGTAAGTGCAAATATCTATCGTCCCACATATGCATGTTTCAAGCTTGAATAAGTGGATGGCAGAACAGGGAATGGCAGGGATAGTAATAAGAAATATAGCTAAGTGATACAAAGGATTGGAACATCATGTTTACTCATGTTGTGAAGGGACACAGAATATTACAGAAGAAGAGCGATCCATATGAAAGTTTGTATTTGTCTGTGTCTGTGTATTATATATCAAACATTGATTTGTGCTACTGGAGAGGAAATTAATACATACACACATATATATATATATATATATATATATATATATATATATATATATATATATATATATATATATATATGGATAGATAGATAGATAGATATATGCATGTATGTATGTATATGTATATATAAACACTATTGCTTCACTCTGTCACCTTATAGTCTCTTCTATTTTTTCTTTATCCTTAGACGTCCCTCCTTAAAATACCTATTTTTTAAAAACTAATAGAAAAAAAAGGAAGTGATGCTCCATGTGCGGCTTGCTTACAAACAAAATTGTTCATAACCATTTTCGTTCTCACCAGTCAAGGTGCAACTAAATGCACCAAAGCGAAGTTGCATCTTTGTCGTGAGTAAATTGTTTTTGTCTGTATGAAAAAATTATTATTATATATATATATATATATATATATATATATATATATATATATATATATATATATATATATATAGTTGCGGCCCAAATGTTCAGAACGGCATTGTTTTCATCAGAAAAGTAGATATAATTTTTTATCAAAGTTGTTTTATATTCTATAATTTTCACAAACAATAAATACGATATTATTTGTTATTGTCTGAGATTTTGGTATAATTTAAGAGAATAATACAAAAGTTATGGATGATTTAGTGATTTACTGCAAAACCCATGGCGGCCAAAATGATCAGAACGGTTGCTTTTACTCCGTGTTTTAGTATATTTAACCGGCGAACTCTATTTTTTTTAAAATTTGTTTACGCGACGGTTCGTTTGCTAAACATTAGTAAGAATATCTGCAGTGTACTTTGTTAATATAATGCCACTTACTCCGTTACCAATTCGTCAGCAGAATATTAAGCTTCGAAAGAAGGATAATTTAAGTATTGGGTCTATTGCAAAGATTGTTAACAAGTCAAAAAGTGTTGTTTACGGTATTCTTAAGGTCTACGATGATTGTGGTTCGTGTGAAGCAAGAAAGCCTACAGGTAGGCCAAGAAAAACGACCAAGAGAGAAGATCGTGCTATGGTAAAGTTGGTTAAAAAGGACAGATTTAAAACTCCTGTTTCTCGGGAAATGAGCATTGTATTGAAGAACACTTTATCTCGAAAAACTGTGTCTCGTCGTTTAGTTGAACATGACTTACAAGCAAGAGCACCTGCAGTGAAGCCACTGATCAGCCCCACGAATAAAAAGTGTCGTCTTACCTTTTCACCCGAACATGTGTTGTGGTATCAAGAAAAATGGCAAACGGTGCATTTCAGTGATGAATCTAAATTTATGTTATTTGGCTCAGATGGGAAAAGGTACGTTCGTCGAAAAGTAGGTGAAAAATTGTCGCCTAAATGCCTTAAGACTAGTGTTAAATTCGGTGGAGGAAGTATCATGGTTTGGGGGATAATATCTGGAGATGGTGTCGGCCCTTTGGTGCGATTACATGCAAAGGTAAATGCAGGAGTTTATAAACAACTTGTAAAAGATCATGTCTTACCCGTGCTGAGAAATTCAACTAAGCGACCACCCATATTCATGCAGGACAATGCCCCATGTCACAAAGCTAAGGTGGTCATGAACTTTCTCAAGGCTGAAAAGGTTATTGTTATGGATTGGCCTGCTCAAAGCCCAGATCTCAATCCTATTGAAAATGTGTGGAATATTCTAAGAGAACGTTCGAAAGCCAGAAATCCTAAAACAACCGAGCAATTATGAAATGCCCTTCAGGAACAATGGAATAAGATCACCCAGCAAGAAATTGAAAATTTAATTTCCTAATGCAGTCGAAGATGTCAAAGTGTGATTGAAGCTAAAGGGCTTCACACTAAATATTAAATAATTCCAGTATTCTCTGTCATTTTTTATTATTTTGTTATTTTTTTACCGTTCTGATCATTTTGGCCGCCATGGGTTTTGCACTAAATCCTCCATAACTTTTGTATTATCCTCTCAAATTACACCAAAATCTCAGACAATAACAATTAATAATGTGTTTATTGTCTGTGAACATATAAAACAACTTTGATAAAAACTTATACCTGCTTTTCTGACGAAAACAATGCCGTTATGAACATTTTGACCGCAACTGTATATAAGAAAAAAAGTTGAAAATGCATCTGGAGTCTTTAAGAATATTTATTTACAGTAACTTCACCGGTTTCACTGTTCTATGATTTTCAAAAGTTAAACTGATATGGAGACACATGTGGCTATGCTGTGATATTGTCGCATCAAAGCAATTTCTAAAGGTGTGATGGATTTTTATTTGTTAATCTGACAGACTTTATTACTTAAATGTTATTATTATTTTTTAGTAGATAACCATATTTGAGTAGATGCTTTAAATCTTCCCCAGACTCAGGCCTCTAAATAAAAATAATCTTTCAGTTTAATAAATAAAAATCCATACATCCTTTAGAAATTGCTTTGTTTACTTTAGAATACAAGTCTGAGAAAGGTTTGCATTTATAAGGCACAATTCAACTTTGCTTGATCATTGATGCACTTTGTGGCTGAGACAGTCTAAAGCACATTGGATCTAATGATGGCCTCCTCTGCTTAGGGGGATGCAGATTCGAATCTTGCCAGGGAGCATATATTTTTCTTTGATATGATTTTTGAATATTCAGGTCGGTAGATGAATATGAACAACTATACAGTTTAATAAATACATAGAGTCTCTACTCAAATATAGGTATCCACTAAAACCAAAAAATAATGTTTAAGTAACGGTGGAGTGATCGATAGTGGCTCGGATTGAGGAATTGGAGAGCCGAGTTCAAATTCCAGTCAAATGATTACATTCGCTTACGTACTAATACCCTTGGGAAAGGTATGAATCCTCTTCTTCTCAGCTATGGGTAAATAGCAGGACAGACCTGGTTCTGTGGCAAGTGGTCAACCGCAGAAAGAAATGGCAACCTACTGCGGGAAAAAATCTGCCTTGTCAGTCATGTATTGAAAGATACATGATTGCCTAAGCATGTATCACGCGTGGCACATAACTGACTGAATAATCTCCTGATTGGTTACTAAGTTTCATCAAGACCACACAACTGGTTATTGTTAGATATTCACAAGTGCTGAATACATTCATAATAGAACGCCTATATAGATGACTTTAATAAAAACTGAACTATTAATTCCAAATTTATTTGTTAATCAGGTGTTGATTATCTACATGTATAATGTTTGGAATGACCTTAATTTTTTAAAGAAATATATTCACACCACACATGCACACACATATATGTGAGTGTGTATGTGTGTAGTCGCACACACACACACACACACACACACACACACACACACACACACATATATATATATATATATATTTAGATAATAGGATTAGAAATTTATTTTCCAAATTAGCCTGTCAGATCAAATTATATGACTTCATTTGTAAAATAAATTTTCACATTCCTATAAAAAGGTAAAATTGAAACTTCTATTAATGCAAAGAACAACAATGGATAAAAAATTTATTAAGATGTTTTGAATAACGATCCAGCTAGTCCCAATTACAGCATTTAGACAAGCAACAAAGAAGAAAGAGTCAAGATGGCATTTTACAACATTTTTAGGAAGTTACACCATAAAATATCCTCCTCAATAAATAAAGGGAAAGAAATTATAGACAATGAAAGTATTTTCTGCTGGTTGAGGGTTCACCAGCCAATAAATGATGTTGCCTCTCCATTTACCTGCAACACAGTTATTACAAGCAATAAATTTGAGATCTCTAAAGGCTTCTCTTGGGCTTAGAGACACCTCTCTTCTTTCCATCAGTATGGCTGATTCTGACCTTCAGGAGAGTGATCTGTTGCATCTGCTCAGGCTAACATTCTCAGCTGACATGAAGTAGACAGACTATATTGAATTCATTGATAGGTTAGCTGCTCAGAAAGCTTGTTCCCTGTGTCATGCTACACAATTTGTTTTCTCCAGAATCTACCTCACATATCTATACATCTACCATTCGTCCATGCATAGAATACTTCTGCCACAAATGGTCTGGTGCTCCTGCTATTTATCTTGAGCTCTTGGATAATGTTTCATAAATTCATACTACAGACAGACCATCGTCGATTATTGTCCATATAGGGATCAAAAAAGGGTGTTCCTGCACATACAGTGAATAGACTGCAGAGCTGGGGAACTATCATATTGAATTATAATTATAATATGGAATTTCTACCATCCAAAAAATTAAGTCATGCAGACAGATTGTCAAGATTCTGTTAAACCAATTGAAGACACAGTAATTGCGGTGATAAGGGCCGAAAATGTAATTAATAATGTATTATACAATACTGTAAGTGAACTGTCCATAACATTGCTGTAAATAGAAATTAAGGCGGAAAAAGACGACTTTATAATGGAAATGAAGGAGAAATTAAGATCTAAAGGAAAAATATTATTGGAAATAATGCATTTCCATTATGTAATGATGTACTTATGTACGCAGAGAGAGTAGTGATATCAGCATCGTTGCAAAGACGTATGTTAAAAGAATTTCACAGAGGATATCCAGGAACTTCTAGAATGAAATCCTTAATAAGGTGTTATACTTACTAGCCAAAAATAAATAAGGATATCGAAATTTTAGTGAAATCATGCAGTGGTTGTGCTCTGGCAGTGAAGTCAACGCCTATCAAAATTCAACCTTGGCCGAAAACCGAAATGCCATGGTTCAGAATGCATAGAGACTTCGCAGGACCGTTAAACAGATCATACTATCTAGTGGAAGACGATAGTTACACTAAATGTCCAGACATATTAAAATGTAGAAGACCGAGTACCGCGACCATGATAAATTTCCTACACGAGATTTTTGCTAGGTTCGGTGTTCCTGACTCTATCGTTTCAGATATCGGAAAACAATTTACGTCTAGCGAATTTAAGTTTTTTTTTTATGCAAATCATTAGCAATAGAACATATTACAACTCCCCTTTATCACCCAAGATCAAACGGACAAGCAGGACGGTTTGTCGATACTCTTAAAAGGACACTAAAACGTCTGAGGGAGAGAAGACAAATGAAGCAATGATTCAGCAATTTCTGAGTGTTTACAGAATAACACCAAACCCAAACACCATGTCTGGAATGTCGCCTGTAGAGTTGATGTTCACCAGGAAGATTAAGTTCGTTTTCAATATTTTATTACAAGAACGCAGGGCGAGGACATCAAGAAATAACAATACAATTAGATACTTCAAACCTGGATATAAGGTATTTTTTAAGATGTATCAGCGCGGAAAGGAATTCTGGGAAGATGGCGTTATAAAAAAACAAATCGGCAAAATGACATACATGGTACATGACATACAAAGGTGGAAACATAAGTGACACCTTAATCAGTTAAAATGGAGATTCACTGATTTAAAAAGTCTTTGGAAAGAGGTACCTATGGAAATTTTGTATGACATGTTTAACATACCCACGCCATCAGAAATTTGTAGCGGACTCCCTGGTGAGGGGCGCGATATGAAAGCACGGCCCGAGCGCCCCTGTATCGTAAATGATGAGGTCACAAGATGCCCGCTAACGTTTTTTATTATATAAAGAAGAAACCAGTGGGGTATATTGGTCTGGGAATAGTGGTAATGGTGGTCGGACTGGTCGTGTCGAGGGTTGGATTGGTCATGCCGATGGTTGGACGTTGAGATCGACGACTGGATGCTGAGGTGCGTTCGTTCCGGTCGTGTCGACGGTTGGAGTCGAGGTGCTGACGTTCCGGTCGTGTCGACGGTTGAACGTTGCAGTGCAGGCATTGCTGGTCAAGGTCGGTATCGAAAACCTCCCGTAGTAATTACAACTGGAGAAGGTTGGTTGGTTGTTGCAGATGATCGCTGCTGGTCGTTACAGATGATTGCTGCTGGTCGGCTGGTCTGGTTTCGAACTGGACGTGCCGGGAAGGAATGGGGAGCTGGCATTGCGATGTTGTTGGGCATATCGAATGTCCGGTACTGGTGTTGCGTGCCTGCTGGTCGAGTCCGATATCGAAACCTCCGAGAATAATCATAACCGTATTATACAGGAAAGGTTACAGACGACGTGCGGGCAGCCAGTAGGGACAGAATACCGAGAGTCGAACATGGGCAAGGAGCCAGAAGTAAAGAGTCGAAGTAAAGAGAGAAAGAAAGGTAGATCCAACTCGCGTCCAGTTGGCAGACAAAAAATGGGAGCGTAACATAATACGCAGACCGGGTCAGCGTCCTGTCCACAAAGTCCAGGAGCCTACGTACCGACCGTTCAGTGCCGACCGGCCAGTGCCGACCGGCCAGTGCCGACCAGGAATTCGGCGAGAAGTCGCTGTGTTATGCTAAGGGAGACTAACAACAGACATGGTTTCGCTAAAATGCTAAAAAAAATCTCCCTAAAAAATGCGTTGAGATTTGCTACCCAAAAACTAAGGTCTAAAAATGCTTAGAGGTGTATTACGACTAGGTTCGTAATACCAACGAACTAAAAAGGTAATTATCTCATCTCTAAAACGAAATTACCAGTGTGTAGGGAATACGATCGAAAAGTCAAGGTTGAAATGCTCTGTTTTCTTCCGGTCGCGACAAGTCCCTCTTCCTAGATAATTGGTCGTATTCAATTAGAGAGAACAGGTAAGAATCTATATTTACAGTGTGGCAAGGTGCCAAGAGTGGTTGTTACACGTTACATATGCCTCGTTTTTATTGTGTCGCCATATTGTCCAGCCTAGTCAGATCACGTCGGGGTCAAGCAGGCGGTGTTAACTCCACAAGCAGAAAAGTTATATAGGTTAATACTAAGCCATATTCTCATGCGATAGTCCTTCTAAGGACTACCAAGCCACATTCTTATGCGATAGTCCTTCTAAGGACTACCAAGCCACAGCTTATGCAACGTCCTTCTAAGGACTAACTAACCTTCTTACATGCTATAGTCCTTCTAAGGACTACCAAGCTGCATCTTATGCGACCGTCATTCTAAGGACGAACAGGCTACCTCGGCACTGCCTATGCCGATCGTCTCTCTTCGTGAACGACGGCGCGGTCCTCTTAAGGGCGAACATCCGAGGATCGACTGGACTCCGAATACAGCTGTTCCATCTGCCTGCCTCTGGGCTGCCGCCCTGAACCAAAACAATCGTATTACCCTATCTAATTTTTCTGCTTGCGGGGTTAACAGCACCTGCTTGACACCCCGCAACAAATTGTTGAACGAAGGGTTTATAGCAAAAGAAAAGAATGCCAAGAGAATTTCTAACAATAGAACTGAAGCTGAAGAAGTATAGACTCCGGAGAAAGTCCCCTCAAAGCGAAGTTGTTATAGAGGAATAAAGTGTCGCTGTCGGCACTTGAGTTTGAACACAGATCACCAGAGAGCAAACACAGGCGACCCCATTTTGAATAAGTAGATCACGTGATGGCAAAGGGAATAAGCGTTGTGTCTAAGTGATCACTATATGGATTACTATTCGCATCACTATTCAGTGGTTACTTTTCGAGCGAGTATTATAGAGAAAGTACTATTAGTGCGAGTGTTATTCGAAGACGGCTGACACCAGTGTTGTCCAACGGCGTTACTATAGTTGTATCTGCGATTACAAAGTCTCTACTACAACGAGCATTACGAAAGTGACAACGAGTGCTCGTTGGCATCACAAAAGTGGCAAGCATTACGAAAGTGGACACAAGTATTTGTTGACATTACAAAAGTGGCAACGAGTGTTCGTTGACACCACAAAAACGTTAAAGTTAAGAATTGTGTGCGTGATACACGTGTGCACATGTCTAAAAAAACAGTCATTAAGGAGAAAGATATCCCCATGCCCTGTAACAAGGTACAGGTGTTACTGTCACCAGTGCATGCTGGGAGTAAAAGAGAGATAAGAGGATGAAAACAGGAAGAAAACCTTTTTATGGGTGCTTGACAGTGCCAACTACTGACCTTTTGGTGAAACTGGAAAAAGTTTTCTTGTCACATGGGACTGGTTTTACTAGATCAATATCTTTCTCTCTTATTATAAATATATTGAGTATTTTGGGAAGCGATCCCTTTTCAGTACAGGATTAAATAAGCTTAGCAATGTAAATGCCGCATAGAGAACTACATTGTCAGACACACGACCACATACCTGTGAAAATGTCTGACCGTACATATCTGTGCCCAGAGTTCTATACAGACCCCATTAAACAAGCAAAGAAAACCAAGAACAAAAATAAACTATGCATTAACTGTCTGAAGATAATTTATGATTGTCAGCAAAAGTGGCTTTCCTGAAACTAAATAATATATCAAGAAAAGATTTTCTCTGTTACTCCCCCATTTTGTGATCTTGTAATTTTACCATCATGGTTATTGGAATTTACTTCAGTCTTTCAAGTTAAGCTTACAAAAAGCTAAAAATAAAATTTCCTCAACTACTTTCATTGACCCACACATTTCAAACTTCATTAATGGAATCTTCCAAAATAGGATTAAGTCTGAAGCAGTAATTTGGGTCTGGCATCAATTTGTGATTGTCCTTATTGTTTCATATATTAGTATTATACTTCATATATATACTTCTCTGTTAACATTGTCTTTGATGGCTGGGTCATGTAAATAGAATGAATTATAACCATATATCAAAAGACATCATGTACAGTGAACTGGTCATGGGACACTGTCTTGTACTACAGAAAAAAGTCATGGATCTAAGGGATATTGAGCACTGGATTAAAAAATCAATTTTAATCTTTGTTTGCCTGAATTGTATTTCAGTTTAATTTTTAATTGATTATAATGTTTTTATATATATATATATATATATATAAAGTGGAAAATAAATGACAAGATGTAAGAACTTATTTGTGATATATTTCATCCCGAGAAGGAACTTACTCAAATGTTTTATTGATGGTATCAGTCTTATATATATTATAAGAAAAAGGTGACATTGTGGAATATCTAGAGACTTAAATAAAACATTATATATATATATATATATATATATATATATATATATATATATATATATATATATTGGTCAATATACATAATATCCCATGTCGATAGTATGACTTAGAGTTTCATGTGAATACGCAATCTCCAAGTGCAGGATACTCACTGATTATTAAATATTATGAAATTCGCGTTCTCGTACTTTTGATTCAAAATTGTGTGTTAATACTTTTTCATTTTATTATTGTTGTCTATTGTATTTGAATTAATTAATTATAATTTATATCGGTCAAATTGTTAAGTTTGAAAGACAAAAAATTAATAAAAAAATACTTTAAATAATTTAAAAAAAAATTGAATTTACATAAACAAGCTCTGTATAATGGTGTAACTCTATTTTTTGCATAAAAACGTTGTTAATTGTAATAGAAATGCTTAGTAAAATATATTATTTTTTTCAGGATGTGGGCAATCATGGTTCTCCACAACCTCCTATCTTATGTTGCACAAAGTGACTTTTGTCTCTTTAATACTCCATTGTGCTCCTTGCCTTATATATATTTAATCAAACTCGTGTCTTCAGTATAACCTGTGAGTAATATATTCTCCAAAACTTTCCTCATTATTTGCCTCAGAATTTTTAGTTGTCTTTTTCTCATTATTAATCGTAGTTTCCTTGTAGTTCCTATTCTCCTTAAAACTTTCTTGCCCATGGCATTCTGGGTATCTTTTGGTCAACGTAGCTTTTCATTTGTGAGAAGATTGTCTGATATTCACTGCCACACTGAAAATTAGATATTACATAGCAATCTAGTTTTATTTTCTTTCTTTCTGGGGATATTTTCCTATCATTAAATACTTTGCTTAGTTTCAGAAAGGTATATTTTGCTATTCCTAGGTGCCTTCAAATTTCCCTTATTTGTAAATATACACAACCCACATAGTTAAATTTCCCTACCTGCTTTGTTTTCATGTCTTCAATATGAAGCTTGCAACTTGGGCTGTCTCTTTTGCTGTGCTGACAATTTATTCTTACAGTTAACACTTAGTCCTTTCTTTGTTCTTTCCTTGACAATCATTATTATCCAAAGAATTATTCAGTCTATTGATTGAATTCACTTTTTTGGTTTTGTTGTTTTGGTTGATTCATTCTACAAATTTCTTCAAGTGTAAAATTCATGTAGGAAAAATGGTGGTATGAATTGATCAAAACAAGTTGTTATGCAAAATGTCAGAACATGTGTAATACAAGTAATTCCATATTTTATACTTGGCAATGGTCTCTATTCTTTACTGTAATAAGCAAATCCACGTCCATCTGCATAGTTGATGTATGCAGTTTCTTTCAGCTTTCTTACCTTGTCTATAACTTGGATTTTATCCCAGAAAGGTAGTGTACATCTTGAAGTAAGCTTAAGAATGGATCGATTGAAATGTTGCAATAATAAGAAAGATGAGCAAAAAACAAATGATCAATAATTCAAATGGCTTTAGTAGCATTAATATTAGTTCATTGATATTCTTCCAGACTATTATTTGTTTTTTTTATTTGATTCTGAGATGAGTTGTTGCCAATTTTGGGAGAATCTCTGCATCTCATTTTTCACATTTTGGCTCTCTTCAGATGAAGTCATTCATCTTAGTATGGTACTAATCTGATTAGTATATCATGTTGTTATGGTACTTTTGACTTATGTATTTCTGTTGAGCAGTGCTGTTATGAGACTGACACGATATATGGCAACTCCCTCTTGTCTCTAGTTTTATTGACTTTCCATCTCTTATTTTTACATCTGACAACAAAGGAAAAAGAGCAATACATGTTCCTTTCCAGATATATTTTCAATAAATTTCCCTTCAAAATTAAAATAATACATACTTCTTTTGCCATGTCATTTGCTCTACTTTACAACCAACGTTTTAAATCTATATTTTCATAAACCAAATAGTTGGACTGTGGAGTGAGTAGCCATAGTCAAATGCAAAACAAGTATCAGAACTATCCAACAACCAGAGTTGACAATGTGTGCAATAAGCAATAACAAGAAAAGAAAGGATCAGGGCAAAAATAATATAAAGCAAGCAAACAATATATGCAAGACAAACCAACAGTAATATGGTAAAAGCTCTCAAACTAACATTCTGATTTCAAGATAAGACAGATCGGGACCGAGTCAGATGAAACTGAGAACTGCCCTATTTTATTGGCTAGGAAAAAAATCCCAGGATGCATTTGTATGCTGATACCTATAAAATGGGGAGGGGAAGATGTTGTGCAGTCATTCTTATTGGGATTGAAACTAACATAGGTTCATTCTATATTCATCCTTCATTTCTTTTTAGTCATTGGTATGTTTATTTATACAGAAAAGAGGTTGTAATGAATAATTCCTTATGACCCTGAGCCTTTTTGTTTCAATCAATGTTTATGAATCTGACTGATACTGTAACAACGAAAACATCTGATTACTTGAAACTGCTAAACAATTAACTATTTATAAAATCTTGTGTTTAGTCAAACGGAAGTAGCAGGAAATGAGGTCAGTCAGGGTAGTCTTCATGCAACAGATTTCAGATGAGTTGCAATGTATCCTAATTATTTGAAATCAAATAATTCTGATCTGCTTTTACAAGTATTTTTAAAGACTTTCTTTTGTTCTTAATGCTAAACTAAAGAGAAACATAAAAGAAATACATTGTATTTTGTATTGAAAAAAATCTTTAGACGGAGAAAGAAAGTTAAATTTGATAAAGAAAATGTTTTACTCTAGACTTGAAACAGTTAAAATGGGGTGGTCTGTTCCACAAAGTTGAAGTTCTTGGAAAGTAGCTTTCTGAGTGGAACTTCCTCCTTACTAATGGAATAAAAAGGGAATGGGGAAGATACATGGTATAATGGGTCTTAGCTGGTGGAATTAAGAAATGGAACTCATCATTTTCCATGGCAATAGCAACAGAGTAGAGGAGAGCTGATGAAGCATCATTGATCAGCAAGTTATAAGCAATACACTTGATTGCCAATAAAATATGAACTGGAGCACAGACACTGGATTCTTTTAAGAAATTCAATGAAAATGTCATTTATATGAATAGAAAATATTTATATGAATAAAAAAACAAACTTGTAGGATAGAAAATACATGACTTCATAAGCCTATGGATTTACCTTACATCTGAGGGGTAGTTAAAAAAAGATCCAAAAGATTTATGGTCATCTGCGTCATCAGGGTCATTTTTCACATTAAGTCTTCTTTATGCAATATGCTCAGAAAAGTCAGCCTTTCTCTCAAAAGAGGTATAAAGAGAAAACTGTGTGAATACTAGCAGAGAATAAAGGGGAGCCACTAGCTGATTTTTAAAATTTAAAACTTGAAATACATTGAATAGTCATGTTCTAAGTTGATACATTGAAATTTGGTAATGGAAAGGAAAATGAGTATATTGTTCTCTTTAGGATGAATCCAAATAATTAGTAAGAAATCATGCTCTTAAGATGAAGGAAGGTCGAGACGGGAATCAGACAAAAGGTTGCATAAAAACAGGATATGATTGCAGGCAATATGGCTGTCTAATGTTGTGAATGTCTAACATTTATGATCTTGAGCAAAATAATTCAGATCACCTACTAAGTGGTCCAAGAAATAACACTCAAGATAAACCTTTCCAAAACAGAAACTATGATCTGAAATTGGAATGAAAGCAGTGATGGCATCTACCCTGAATCCATCATAAAAATTCAAGATGTAAGATTAAAAAATGCTAAACGTGTATCGGTTCTAACAGATTTAGTATAGGAGTTATGGAAATTGAACATAGAATAGGCTGCACTAAGGGTAGTTTTGCCCAACACCACAAGTTGCTACAAAGTCAAAACATTAACCTAAAAATGTGAATCATGTTCTTAGCCTCATCAGATTGAGACATCCAGATGAATGTTATTCATGGCTCCAAACCCCGTTCAGAAATATTTAAATGGTCAATGTGTATACAACCACTTTCTGAGATAAATGGTGAATGGTGACATCAATTGAATGAAACATGTAGGTTTTAGTGAACCTGATGGACTAGCACAACAGAATCACAAAGAACTGTATCAGATAACAAAAACCACATTACTTGAGAACATCCAGCAATAGCTAAAATGGATAGCACATGTAAATTGAAGAGAAAGAATAAAAATTTAGGAAGGGAAACTCCCTATCAATTCTGAAATGAGCAATAACAGCTACTGGACATGTGAAACCTATTTTTCTGAAAAATTGTTTTACAGAAAGATTGTATAATTTTCAACCAAAACTAGCATTGGCAGTTTGGTCAATGTATACCAAATATTTCCTTATAAGGAGACGGTTAATATTACCATTCCCATTAGCATTATGCGTTCGGACATAGGATGGAGGCAGAAAGAAATGTTGAAGAATAGATAGGAGTTGCTTATATCAAATTGTCTGTTCCCACACAATAATATGGATGTAGTGTGTACCCCCAATATCTTTGCAGACAGGGACACAAAAGACAGGGATGTTTTAAACAAACTCTGTATATAATTTTAACCTCTTCAACTCTAGGCTTACAGCAACATCATATTGAAACACTGATTCTCATATAATCACTAAAGTTAAGCAATGTTGAGCCTAGTCAGTACCAAGATGGGTGACTGCTTGGGAATAGCAGGTGCTGTAAGCTTAGATATGTGGGTGGTTTAATGGATAATGATTTGGAATTGTTGGGTGCATTATATTCATTATATTACTGAAGTTAAGCAAAGCAAGCCTGGTCAGTACCTAGGTGGGTGACTACTTGAGAATATCAGGTGCTGTAAGCTTGGATGTGTGGGTGGTTTAATGGATAATGGTTTGGAATTGTTAATTGGATAGCTGAGTTCCAAATCCTGTTGGGTTTGTTATATTCACTTACAAGTAAATACCCTTTGGAAAGGTATGAATCCATCTCTTCTCCCTCTAACTATGGGTTAATTAGTAAGCCTTGTATCACTAAAACCATTATTATCTTCAAAAAATAAAATAAAATTGCATACAAAATATTTAGATTTTGGTATAGAGGCTGATGTGCTGCTAACCAAAAACAAGCAAGCAACCAAATCTTCAAGTTTAATCTTGTATTCTTCCTTTCTTTCTGCCTCTGTTTACATTCATATCACACAGCTCATTCAGTGACCCTCTACCTTGAGTGGCTCTTGGGCTTTTTACTGCTTGAACTTTAGTAAAAAAAATCTAAATGATCACTGTTGCTTGCTGGATGTTTTCTATGTACTTCCATGGTTAAAAGCATCTAATCCTGATATGTACTTAACTCATGTAACAAGATGTGATGCATTGCCTTCATTCAACCACATGTATCCCATACATGTCCTTTGAACACATCGTGTCATATGTGTTCGTATCAGAATGTTGACACTATTGATAGGTGGTAGGATAATTATTTATCGGAAACTTTGGGAATGAAACAAGCCGATTCAAGGGTTTAAATAAATAATATATTTTTATTTATTTTCTTTAAAGTGACAAGTGAGTCGTTTCGTATTCAGTGTAGTAAAAAAGTTTGTTAATAAAGCAGATATTGGTAGCAGTCTGGAGAAATGTCCATTTGCAATCGTTTTGAAATCAGACTAAGATAGGGGTAGTAGCAAATGTGAGAAATTAGGTCACTGTCAATCTGCTGTCTTTTCTCAGCTCTGAACCGGGGGTGGAAATGTCAGTAGCAAATGTTCACTTAACCGCTTCTTCAACCATCACTCATGGCTGCATTCTTCTGTTCTCTCCTCTCATACCATGTTTCTAGTCTCCTCTGTCGGTAGCCCTTAATTGTCAGGTTTTATATCCTTTTCACCAGGCTCGAGAATTTGGTGCAAACATCAAAAAGTCTCTGTGTGTCAATTTTTTTGATCGGCCAGATTATTTTATTTTCTGGAATTATTTTCTTTTACAATTTTTTTTATAACAAAAGTTGTGTGTGGTAGTTTTCCGTCACAATTAAGTAGGCTCAGTTCCTGCAAACTTTGGGGGTTTGGGACTGGGTTTAATCTTTTCTTCTTCTTCCTTTTTATTGAGTTTTACCTTTTTGTAAGTTTAGAGAAGTATAGTAAAAGAAGTAGAGAGAGAGAGAGAGAGAGAGAGAGAGAGAGAGAGAGAGAGAGATGGGTTTTAAACGAAAGTGCAAATGCCTTATTCGAATTTGAATTCTTTTTATTTTTGTTTATATATTTTAATTTTATTAAGACTCACTACAACATCATCCATATCTCTTATTTAATTCCGGTGCTTTTCGGCTGGGTTTTCTTCCTTCTCTTTTTATTTGAGGGTTACCTTCTTGTTAGTTGAGAGAAGTATAGAAAGGGAGTCTCAGAGAGATAGTGAGAGAGAGAGAGAGAGAGAGAGAAAGGAAGAAAGAGGTAAGGGTTCAGAGAGAGAGAGAGAGAGAAAGAGATAAGGGTTCAGAGAGAGAGAGTGAGAGAGAGAGAGAGAAAGAAAGAGATAAGGGTTCAGAGAGAGAGAGTGAGAGAGAGAGAAAGGAAGAAAGAGGTAAGGGTTCAGAGAGAGAGAGAGAGTGAGAGTGAGAGAGAGAGAGAGAGAGAGAGATGGGTTTTAAAGGAATGTGCAAATGCCTTATTTGAATTTGAATTCTTTTTATTTTTGTTTATATATTTTATTTTTATTAGGACTCACTACAACATAATCCATATCTCTTATTTTCCTAAAACAACACTGTCAAACATATTACACTCTACAAAAAAGACTGCATAAACTTCTCACAAATGAAAAACCATATCTTGTGGATAATCCAAGAATATTTGAAGTCAGATACTTTCCAGTCAAACTTGTGAACTATCCCAATCTGCAGCAATTTCTGATATCCATATTTAGAACTATGAGAGAAATGGAAAAAGACAGTGTGCTGTAGCTGATGAATTGTACCCCCATGGAAGGTTCAAGATTGTATCAGCTAAGATCAAATTAAGATGAAAAATAAACTCATCTGAATAAGTCATCTTTTATAATTTCATCTAAGGCTCAATTTAAAACCAAACAGCCTGCATTGTTAACAACCAGTAATATTTATTGATCAAAGGTGGCAAACAGCCAAAAGTAGGGAAGGTGAAGGCTGGTTGTCCTCTGTCCGATCTTTAACTTAGCTAATCACAATCACTGATCCATATATTCAATAATAAGCTATTCACCATGTGAAATAATAGGCCATGGTTAAATGTAATTGGCAAAAATGCTCAACAAACATCTTTCCAATAAACAATATGAAAAGGAAGAAAAAGAACAGACCAAAAATAATACTAAGCAAACAATATATATACAAGTCAAATCCAAGCAAAGCAACAGTCGAAAAAAAAAAAAGTTGCCAAAATAAGAATGATGCCCACACGAGAAAGGGATACAGTCAAGTGATTGTAGCATTCTGACATCAAGACAAGAAAGAACAAAAATATAGCACATGAAACTGAAAAGTAGTTCATTTTTACGGGTCAGAAAGAAATCCCAACATGAATCTATAAGATTTATCAATAAATTTGGAGAGGGAGATGTTTTAGAGATCGTTCCATACCAATTGGAACCCACAAACCGAAACATCAAAATCTTACTATTATTAATACAATTATAGTAGTACTACAATTTATCAATGAAGTCCTAATTAGTCCCCATATTCTTGTGAGGGTTGTGAATAAGAATAACACTCATCAGTCTATATATTACTAAGAAATTGCATTTACAGCATACAAAGTAGCATTCAATTTAAATAACAATTTTTAAAAAGTATATTACAATAAATATTTCATCTATGTGATTTTTATCTGTCTATATTTCTGAGATGCGGTATTGTAATTATTTAAACTATTTACATTGTCCTCATCTTTGTTGCCATATTCACAACACTCCAGCCTTTCACATAATTGGAATTTCGAACCAAACCCTTTATTTCATCCACCAGGGTAGATTGTTCTAATTCCATGTGCCAATTAACTCAACTCTACAAGTTTTTGTTCACCTGTGGACAGGTATTGAACTCAACAATGCTTTGCGTCAAGTCACTGGATTACTTCAACCAATGCTTTTATTCACTGGGCCATGTGTTGTTGAGGACATCAGTGTGTAAATTTTGGGGGACTTATAAAACTAATGTGACAATAACCATTTTGTTTACCAGAGCTCATAATACAATTTGTTCATCATATGTCCATCATATGAGTGAAATGCCACCCACTTTGTGGAAATAATCAAATGTGCTTCCATCCAATTGAACCAGATGGTGAACCTGGATGTAGTGAGTTTGTTCACCAAGTACCCATGGAGAAGGCACTATCAGTAGTCATGGAGAGATTGGCCTTGGATTCATTCCTAGGAGAATGTGCCAGTATACCAATAGATAACCTGATGGAGATGCTGACTTACTGTACACAAACAACACACTTCAGAATGGGATCAGACATATATTGACAGGGTGAAGTTTGAGCAATGGGCTCACCACTATCACCAGCAATGGCTAACATATACATGGAATACTTTGAGGAATTGGTATTAGAATTTACATTGCTAAAGCCAGCTCTATGGCTGAGGTATGTAGATGATACCTTCATACTCTGGCCACACTAAGAAGAGGTCCAGCTACTACTGGACCATGTGAACTCAATAAGATCATTGATACAGTTCAAAATGGAGAGAGAAAACAACAACAAATTAGCATTCCTGGTTGTACCAATATCTTGAACAGAGAATAATGGGTTAAAGACAGCTGTATACTGAAAGCCAACATTTCCCAGACAATACCTCAACTACCACCAACCATACAGTGTAAAGAAAGGGATTGTCCATTGCTTACAACATCGAGCAAAAGTCTTAAGTGCCAACCTAGAGACATATGAACAAGAAATGGTCAGTATAAGCAGTACCATACAAAGCAGTACCATACAAAGTAACAACTACCTGCGGTATATGACGATAGCTTCAATAAACTGGGATAGAAGTGTGCAAGAGGATAATGACACTTGGTTTGCCTACTCTATGTGAAGTAATTATCAGAAAAAATACAAAAGATCTGTGGTCCATATAACATCAGGATGATCTTCAAAAGTGGTTCAACACTTCACAGACACCTCTTCCCAGTAAGACCTCCCATAAAGGAGAACAGGATTAAGGACTGTGTGTACACCATCCCATATAGGTGGGGCAGGAAATATAAAGGAGAAACAGGGTGCCCCCTTAAGATAAGACTGCAGGAACACTGTAAAGCTGTAACACGAGGAGAAGTAGAAAAATCAGGTGTGGCTAACCATATATGGAGGGAAAAGGCAATCACTGTTCCTTGTGGGATGTGGTTGAAATAATAGACAGAGAACATCACTGAAAAATACAAAAACTTAAGGAATGCTAGGCCACAAAAATCTCCTAAGCTGACCAAGCTTATAAATGAATACAATATGGGAGCCAGTAATGTAACAACAAATTAAATATGAGCTCTGGTAAAAAAAAAATGGTTACTGAGACATTAGGTTTATCAATCCCCCAAAATGTTCCCAAGGACACATCTTCCAGTGGATAAAAGTGTTGGTTGAAGTAATCCAGTGACTGGACTGGCTACAGCAGAGGTGAACAATAACTTGGAGAGTCGAGTTAAAGGAAAATAACTGATACTGAGATATTCGGAAGAGGCATGGCACATGGAACTAGAAAAATCTACCCCAGTGGATAGAATAAAGTGTAGGTTCAAAATTCCAATCACTGCAGTGTACAACAGCCAAAACATCATGAATATGGCAGCAAAGATGAGGACAACACTCTGAAAATAGTGTAAATAATGTTATTTTTAGTTCAAATTTTTTAAATTATAATTTTATTTCCTACAGTGTTTGTTGTAACCATTGTTGTTATATGACATTTCACATAATCTATTCAGATATGAAGAAGAGATTTGAAGCAACAGAGAATGTGGTTCTACTGGTGGATGCTGAGAATACCATGGACGAAAAATGTGAGCAACAACGTATTTTTAGAGAAAATGTAAACAAGAAGGACACATACACTTAACATCAGAAAGAGATAATTAACATTTCTGGGGCACATATTGAGGAAATAGAGCTTGGAAAATTTGATGCTCACAGGAGAGTTTGAAGATAAGAGGGGAAGAGGGAAACAATGCATAACCTATTTATCACGCTTGAGTAAATGGATGGCAGAACAGGTTACAGGAGAGATAATAAGACAAAAATTGTCATGATCACCTACATCCTGAAGTAGGGGTCGAGCAGAGCATAAAAGAATTGTAGAATTATCTAAATGTCAAAATAATCTGTTTAATTAGGTTTTCTTAAAACTGATGAATTATTTAAAAAATCCTCTTGGGGAAAAGTTGAATCCACATTTTCTCCCATCAACTATGAGTTCATTAGTAAAATTTGTATCACTAAACCATTATTGTCTAGAAAAAAAATTTACAGTCTAAAAATATACTATGGCTTTAAAGAACCTGCAAAGGGTTGATAAACCGTAGAAATGAATCAATCAATTTTCTCTCTGTAGGACAGGTTTTCTGCTAGTTGTAATAATGATCATGTAATAACTCATATATTGAAAGTTGAAAGTAACTGAAAAGTCATTTTGTGTTATAATGGGAAATCAATAAAAAAAATAATATTTAACATTAATTTTGTTTCTGAAAAGTTTTCTTCTTAACATTTCTAAAGTATCAGACCCTATATTCATCTATTTTATAATATTAATTGATTTTATCAGTTTTATCAACTCAGAAATATTTCTGCATGAATTCGATCAGTGAGAAAGGTTTTTATATTGTGTAAACTTTGGTCTTTTGGCTTCTAACATTACAAGCCATTTTTGACTAGTCAGCTGGAAATATCTTGCACTTTGTTTTTTTTTAAATCTAAAGCACAAAGCTTTGCTTTCCTGATTGTTAAAACAATGCTGACTGATAATCTTCAATGAAATATTTTGTTTTGAATAGAATTCATGGCAGACAAATAAAGTATTGGTTTTTAATTTAGTGGAATCAATGTTCCTTGATATAATGGAAAATGAATTCATGCTGAAATCATCTCAATGAGAGATAATAGCAACAATTTTGGTTGTTAGTTTCCCTGGAACACTGCCTTTCCCTAAAAGAAGACACTTGCTACTTTAGTGCAAATAAATCCAACCAAGATTCTGTGATAGACTCATTTGGAATTCTGCAAGAAAGAGAAATTGGAAACTTTATTTAATTTTTTGTTTTAATCATTTCACCTCAAGCAAAGTGATAATGCCACCATGACGCAGAGGGTTATAGGGAGAGAAAGAGAATGAGAAGATTTTAATGAGGAGAAAGGACAATAAAAGATCAGAATTCAGGAAGATAGAAAATGATGATTGATATTGAATTAAAACTTTTGAAGATAGTAGGTGGCAGGAAAGCAAGAAATCAGAAGAGAGTTCCACAGACGAGAAGTGAGAAGAAATAAACTATTAGAATAGAACTTACAGTTATGTTCAGCTATTCCAACAGCAAAATGATGAAACCTAGCAGCCAATCTAGTAGTTTATGTAGGTAAGGTACCAAGGAGAAGAGCTCATTAGAACAATTACCAAGAAAATATGCATAGAAAAGACAGAGAGAAGCCATGACACAGCAAAATAATTACCATGAAAATATTTATAGTAAAGATTCAACGAACATATGTTATAGTATTCGGAAAGTGACTGAACTCAAGATGCCATGTCAAGATCAATAACATTACAGACCCTTATTTGGATTTTGTTGAGAATCTTGAGATATATAGCTAAAGTTCCAGACCAGATATGGCAGCAATATTCAATACATGGAATATAACATTTTATAGCAGGTTAAGTCTGCATTTGGTATAATGTATTAGAATGTCTGTGAACAAATTCTTTTTTGTGATTGACAAATTTGAAGCACAAATCAAAAAAATGTTTGTCATGTATCAAGGAAAATGTAAGTGCATCTTCTCAACAGCTGTGGCAAAAATTCAGCAAAAGTTCACAGATAAACCAGTTAAAGTGACATACCAAAGAATGCCTTGTAAAACAAGTTGACATTTGCAAAGCATAAAAAATTTTTTTAATTCTTTTGTGAAAGTCAAGAAAAGGCCAAAAATTTATATATTTTTTTTCCTGTGAGCACATTTGCTTTAGAATATTGAATCAACATTACATATCAGGAGAGTGAATGTACAATGTAACTATATATAGGATTGACTCTTTCACCATTTTTGATGTATGTGGGTCTAACAATTCAGCTCCTAGAATTAAACACAATACTTGCATGTATAATTTGAATATAGTGGTGAAGGATTGTGCAGAATCTACAACGGCATTTCCACAGATGAAATGTTGCAAGCCCCTCATTGGTCTATTGCTATTTCCACAGAAAGTGTTCTGACAAGTTCAGACATTCCTTGGTTCCAGCAGCTGTGAGCTTTGCAGCTGGAACCTACCATGCTACATACTCAATTATCCTCATACACTTTGTATTCTATTAGTAAGAGAAAAGTTCCACTCAGATGGCTTCTTCCCAAGAACTGCTGGCTTTGGGAAACAGACCTCTGGTAGGATGTTTTCCCAATCACTACAACCTTGTCCTATTCATGTCAAGAGTTAAACATTGTCTTTCCTACATAACCTTATGAACTTCATTTCTTGCTTTTTTTATGTTCATATGACACCACACAGTAACTGTCTAACTTGAGTGCCTCTTGGGCCTTGTATTGGTTGAATACTAGTATTTTTAAAAATATCATGCTTTTTGGAACTGAATATAGATAACTGGTATACACAACATGCCATGAGATCCCTAAACAGGCCACCTCAGGTTTTGAATTCAGAGTTGTCCATCTTCTAGACTGATTGCCAAACAAGCTTAAAGATTCTGGGTCTGTTCTGTTATTTAACCCAAAGCTGGAGGGAGAAGAGATGGATTCATACATTTCAATGTAAATGAATGTAACAAACTCGACTACAATTTGAACTCAGCTCTCTGATTTTCCATTTTGAGCTTCTATGATTATACTACCTGCACAACATATATATATATATATATATATATATATATATATATATATATATATATAACTAGTGAACAAATAAATATACAGTGATCATCAAACTTTTTGGCACAGTTCAATAACATATTGTTTTTGTAGATATAATTAAATTTTAACATGGTAAACGAAATACATTATTTTTATAAATCTACAATGAATGAATTGTATCCAATAATACACACACACACACACACACACACACACGCACACACACACTCATATATAGGTTTATATGGATGGATGGATGGATGAATGTGTGTACACACACACACACACATACAAAGGTGTGATGAAACATTCTCGTAGAAGTCTTTAGGAAAGGAAAACTGAATTCAAATTGATGCTGCCCTGCAGCCATATCCAAACACAGAGAAGGCTATGGAAGTAAATTCAGACAGAAAATCCGGAGTGCAGCCCCTAAGGTGGTTGGCTGTCAACACTGACCTCCTTCTGGCAACATCTGCAGCCAAGATCGTTCCCAAAACACAATGCCCCGCATTATCTTAGATATTAGTGCTTTGGCCAAGAGGGAAAGCCTGGTTGTTTAGGCAGCACAAAGCCACTAATACACCAATGCCCAGTCTTGTATCAGAGAGAGAGGTCACTCCATTCAAACCACCCAATGCTCCAGACTGGCCAAAGTATGACTGTTCTTTCACAAGATACCTACCTGAATATGCATGTATAAGAATAAAGCAATAATTAACTCAATTTGGATCTGAAATACTTGATCTTAGTAATGAATATTGAATTAAGTACATTACTAGGCTATGTATTCTGACAAATTTGAATACATGCACACATAGATATGTACGTCCTAGTGTACCGATGATGTCAAAAGGTATGACAAATGTTAGAAAGTTTTACTAGTGAGATACAATTAAACAAAAGTCTTGATACAATGTATTGGCATTCAATAAAGTGGAGATAAAGAATTCACAACTAAAATAGAGGCCAATGGTATCTAGGATTCATGGATTACTCGTGATGTTATATAAATTGCTATTTGACCAATATCTTTTCATGTGAAAAATTTTATGTGTTTAATATGATAGTGAAATGGAAATACCCCTCAAAAGAAAAAGATTAGAAACAAACGCTGGCAACAAAGCCTATTTCAAGTTGAAGAAATATGATCACATATTAGAGAAAGGTATTTGAGTACCTCCTCACATGAAAGGCTTGAACAAATAAGATCGTATTCTAAGAAATATAGCAGTAAAGAAATTGATTAATTAAAAGTTTCCTTTTTCTTAGGAACTAATTTTGTCTAAATGCAGATAAATATTTTATTGGTATAGATTATTAAAATGAGTAAGGGAAGTGATCACTCATAAATTTACTAACTTAATTTGATTTTACATTCCTACCCACTACATATGGGACAGGAAGTATATAAATACACATTGATAATTATTATGTGGTTTGATAAATGTAAAAATTATGTATTTAAATTATCAGCTTTTTCCTGCAAGCACATAAATATATTTTCATATTCATCAAGCAATCATTTTCATTTCACATAACTCAAATAAATTTTGAAATGGTTCATGATATTTTTTAATGTTAATTTGAAATGGCATTAATGGCTGTGGCTAGGGAAACTGTCTGGAAGGTCATCGTATCATTTCACCACTGAATACGCATTCTTATCCTGAAATTCTCTTACAATCATATTTTTTTTTATATTGCTGCGTGTTACACATTTTTTGTAAGAAAATGATGATTGATTTTAATCATTGTTATAATTTGTGGATAAAAACGATGAATTTCAATATTACTCAATGATCTTGCTGATGTGACCTCCATCTTCTAGCTTTCTCTTTCTATATTTCAGATAGGAGTCATTCCCTTGCTCAAATTTAAATTTTATTCAAATCAAAAGGAAAAAAAATCATTAGGAGTGGTGTTGGTGGTGGTGCAAAAATAGCTTTGATTTGGTCCCTTTGATATATATTTGATGCAATACTTGATTGAATGAATTGGTGAGTAGATTTCAATGTTAATATGATAATTGAATTGTTGCAACAAATATTGATGATTTTTTGCTTAACTTAATCTCTATATTGTCTCATTTTCATCTTGCTGATGTGACCTCCATCTTCTGGCTTTCTCCTTTTATATTTTGGACAGTAGTCCTTCCCTTGTTCAAATTTAAATTTAATTCAAATCAAAGGGGAAAAAATTCACTGGCGAGTTTGTATCCACCCACTGAGACTCCTTTTGATCAAAATGAAATATACTTATCCAAGTACCCTAGGAGTCATTCCCTTGTTCTTCTGGCTTTCCCCTTCTATATTTTGGATAGGAGTCCTTCCCATGTTCCAATTTACTATGAACTAAGGAATGTAGTTTCTTTGAACACTTTTCATGAATTCACCTCCAGCTATGGGTTAATTAGTAAGAATTGTATCACTAAAGTATTATTTTTTCTGAAAATAAAATAAAATTGCATACAAAATATTTACATTTCTGCATTAAATAACCCATAGAGGTGTTGATATGCCACAACCAAATCAAGCAACATTATTATGGAGTTTTATTAGATAGAAGTCATGGTAATTCTTGGTGTCTGGGTAAATATTAGCAAATAATTCAACTTTTCATAAAAGATGCAGGTGATATGTTTTTAGCTGTTTGGTGGAAAAGGGGGGAGTGGATTTCTTATACCCCATTGAATATGCTGTCAGTCTATGTTGTAGGTGAAGATTGTTACAAGCTACATGTTTATTACTTGAAACCTTTTCTGTTTCTACTGATTTACAGAAAAGATTATTTTTAAATTTTAGACTATGACCTTGATTGGGTTCAGGGAGGTAAGGTAGAGTAGGTGGGACATTATATTTTAGACATACTGTACCTTGAATAAGTATTCACCCTCTTGAACTTTTCTACATTTTTCACATAGTTATAGCCACAAATTTAAATAATTCTATTGGGATTTTATAGAATGGGCCAATGCAAAATAGAATATTATTTTGAAGTGAGGAAAATATTACATGGTTTTTAAAATTATTCACAAATAAAAATGTGAAAAGGGTTGAGTGCATATGTATTTAACCTCTTGACTGTGAAACCCATGACCATTCAGAAGTCATATAATTAGTAAATAGAATCCAACTGATTATGACAATTTCTCTTGAGTAAAGAAAAAGAGTTAAGATCCTTGATTTTGCACTCCCCAGTTAAATATGTTCTTTTTATGAAGGCCTCAAAGGTTTGTTAGAAAACATTACTAAACAAACAGTTTTTGCACTATTTACATTGTTTGGACTATTGTCCTCATCTTTGTTGCCATATTTATTACAACGTTTCAGCCATTGTATGCTCCGGAGTGTACAACAGCTGAAACATTGTAATAAATATGGTGACAAAGATGAGGACAATAGTCAGAATAATGTAAATAGTGTACATAATACCTCATCTCAGAAATATAGACAGATACAGTTTTGCTTTTGTTTGTTTTGTTTTGTTTTATGGTATATCAACCTCAATGGGTTATTTAATGCTGACAAGTTTTTTATTGCTGGTAATTTTTTTTTTTTAAATATATATCTGGTAATTTTTAAAAAAAAAAAGTATGACTGGTAATATTTTTTTTTCAAAAATGTATTGCTAGTAATAATGTATTGCTGGTAATAATTTTTCTTCAAAAATTTATTGCTGGTAATAATTTTTACAAAGTATTCTGGTATTAAAACCTATTTTTACATTTTTATAGTGTTTTGACCCCAGTTTGGGGTTTAACTATTTACTCATAGCTGGGAACCTAACAGGTGCTACCATCCCGAGTCAGGGTAGACCTGGGAACACCAGCAATTAAAAGTTGGTTCCACTAAACAAACAGCATCATGAAGACCAAGGAGGTCAACAGATAGGTCAGGGATAAAGTTGTGAAGAATAATGCAGGGTTAGGTTATGAAAAATATTCCATGTTTTGAAAAAATTCCAGAGTATTATTAAAAATCTATCATTTTAAAATGGAAAGAATATGTCACAACTGCAAATCTACCAAGACAAAGCTGTTCCCCTAAACTGACAGAATAGGAGAGTATTAATCAGAGAAGCATTAAGAGGCCCAGGGGAACTGTGGAGGAGTTGCAAAGATCCACAGCTCAGGTGTGGTTATCAGTTCACTATTATTCATGCACTCCACAAATCTGGCTGTTATGGCAAGAAGAAAACCATTGTTGAAAGTCATAAGAAGTCTCATTTGCAGTTTGCCACAGGCTATGTGGGGGATACAGTAAACATGTGGAAGAAGGTAGCTTTGGTCAGAAGAGACCAAAATTTTGGGCCTTAATGTAAAATGCTGGGTGTGGCAGGTGTAACACTGCACATCACCCTGAGTACTTCATCCCTACATCATGATGACAGCATCATGTTATGGAGATGCTTTTCTTCAACAGGGATAGAGAAGGGTTAGGGTTAGTTGAGATAGGAGCAGAAGTTCACCTTTCAACAAGACAACAAACCTAAACACAATGATTTAGAGCAAAGCATATTAATGTTGTTACATTCTTCCAAAAATCATATTCTTCCAATTCATGCTACACTAATTATCACCACTAGCCACATGTGAACACTCCAAATGCCCAAAACTCAACTAAAAATCCATTCACTGTGCAAGACTTGGCACATATTTTTCATTAACTTACATACTCAAAGGAAAAAAGAAAAGCAATGCAACCCAGAATTATCACCCAATGGTGTCTACTCCCACCTAAAGAAACAAAATGGAAACTGGAGCTGACTTGTGCCTCAAAAAATAAAAGCCCATCAAGTGCACATTCACCAGTTGGATGGCACCTTGACCCAAGTTCACATGCTACTCAAAAAGTGACCTCTCATCTCTAAAGACATCACACTTGACCAGCTCACCCACACCTTATCTTCACTACCATTCTGTACACTTCATGGGATGCCTTTACAACACCAATTATCTTTACCCTGATTTTTTACTTATTGCATTTTATGTTAATACAATTGTTTATTGCTTTGAATTTTTGTTGTTTCTTCTTTGTTCTGCTTAGTAATGTGAAAGCATATGCTCATATCATAACAATGTGTTAGAATGTCTCAGTCAAGCTCAGACCTAAATCCAACTGAGAATTTATGGTAAAATTTGAAAACTTGTGTTCACAGATGGTCTCCATCAAATCAAGTTTGAGCTATTTTGCAAAGAAGAATTTCCAAAAAGATTTCTCTCTACAGACAAAGCTTGTAGATACATACCTGAGAAGACTTGAAGCTGTAATTGCAGCAAAAAGTGGTTCTACAAAGTACTGAATCTGGAAGTGGGGATACTTCTGCATCCAAGAGATGACTTCTTTGTAACCCTAATTATTGTTTACATCACAATAAAATGTATTTGCACTTTTAAAGCACTATGCATTTTGTGTTGATCAAATGGTAAACAGACTGTTGCAAGTTCACCAGTGTGGATAGATGGTAGAATACTTATTTTATTGGAACTTCAGTAATAAAATGAACTGAGTTTCAAACAAATAATATATTTTTATTTATTTTCCTTAGTGTGATGAGTGAGTCCTTTGGTATTTGGCATAGCAAAAAGTTTGTTAATAAGGCATATATTGGTAGCAGTCTGGAGAAATGTTCATTTCAGTGTTTTGAACTAAGACCATGGTAGGGATAGTAGTCATCTCAGAAATTAGGTTGATGTCAATCTACTTTGCTTTTCAGGCAGATGACATTTTAACTGCTTCTACATGTTTCACACATGGCTGGTTTCTACATGGAAGTGTTCTTTTGTTCACACTCTCCAGCGATCCCTTCTGCCACTAGACCAGAGGTGTCGGTTTATATCCTTTTGAATAAGCTCAGAGTTTGTGGTGGGAACTTTGTTTTCAGCTAACATCAAAAGTCTCTTTGTGTTAATTTTTTTGAGTGGCCAAATTATTTTATTTTCTGGTGTTCGTTTTGTTTTCATTTTTTTATAACAGGAGTGTGGGGCCTATGTGATTTTGGGTATTTTTCAGTCACAAATAAGTAAGCTTGGCTCTTGTAAACATTCAGTGTTTTTGGCCATGTTCAGTCTTTTCTTCTTCTTCCTCTTTTTATTTGCCTTCTTTTAGGTTGAGAGAAGTTTAGAGAGAGAGAGAGAGAGAAAGAAAGGAAGATAGAAAAAAATGAGATAAAGGTTTTAAAGGAGAGCACAAATGTCTTATTTTAAGTCAAATTCTTAATTTTTTTGTTTATATATTTTATTCTTATTTGTTTTTTTTTATTGGAACTTACAACAAGATCATTTAAGCTCATTTGAATTGCAGTTGGTAATACTAAAAAATGTGAAAAACTTCAAGGGGGTGAATACTTCTGCAAGGGTCTGTAGCTTATTTGGATAACCTGCACAATATACAATTCAAATTTGTATCAACCAAATGGCTTATTCACCCAACCGTAATGCAAGTATCTAGTTATTCAATACAGTAGTATTTACTAGCATAGCTTCCGGGTGTCTCTAAGGTCCTGGAGTTGGGCACAAATTGAGATTTCACTTCTGGCAATTTATTTGTTTGGTCTCAGAATAATTTATTTCGCAGAATGCTGAATTTCATTGAGACTTGCAGTCAGTTCAAAAGAGAAACAGATGACTTTGCCAAAGGTTAAATGAAAGTTGCTTTTGCTTACCAACAAATTTAGTTTGGAGGCTGTTCATGATTGAACTTGATCACTCATGAACTGATAGGACTTTCACAGGAATTTCAACCCTTCCCCAATAGACAAACAATAATATACAAAATGATAAAAGTAAAAATAATTAAAAAAAAAAAAATGACAAGTTAACTCTTTCCAGACACTTGTGGATAATATAACGATATCAGAATTATCCACTTGCATTTATAAACATCGATACTCATATAAAAACAGAGATGCACACATGCCAATTTATTAAGATAACAGATCATAGTAGCAGCAGTAATAAGTTTTGATTAATTTATTGATTGATTGATTGTTTTCAATGGTTTATAGATTTTTTGCAGGCTATTATTTAAAGCCAGGAAATATTTTGAGATGGTAAGAATTGTTTTTAAAAGATAATAATGACTTAATAATACAATTTTTAATAATTAACCCATAGCTGTAGAAGAAAAGGTGGAGTTATACTTTTCCCAAGGGTATTTGTGCATTGGAACTCAGCTCTCCATTCAAGAATTTCAAGCCATTATTCCTTACACCACCCACACATCCAAGCTTCCAGCACCTGGTATTCTCAAGTGGTAACCCATCTAGGTACTGACCAAGCTCAACACTGCTTAACTTTGGTGATAATACAGGAACTGGTGTTTCAACATATGGCCATAAGCCAGTAACAAGTCTTGTAGACTCTCCTGTGGAATATAGAGGAACAACTTCTCCATGCTTAGTGTTGTTGCTGTGGTTTCTATAACAAATATAATCACACTCAACTGTTTCTTTTAAATCAGATTCATCTTTCTCCAAGACTAAATGCTAACCATATCTACTTTCCAAATGTTATCTACTTCTAACAGTGCTATTCAGTAACCCTCTATTTTGAGTGGCTCTTGGGCTTTGTATTGGGTGAACAACAATAAAACAAAAATGCATATAGAACCCAGTTAGGCCTGCTATCAACCCTTAACTAGGAGGAGAAGAGATTTGATTCATGCCTTTCCAAGGGTGTTTGTGTGAAAGTGAATGCATTAACCTCAGCTGGAATTTGAATTCAGAATGCCGATCTCACTCTCCATACTGATAACCACTATGCTACATACACAACCAAAGTAACACAGATGATTGTAGATGTGACATGGTCTACTGGTGCCACCCATAGAGTGACGTTTTGCAAACCATTCTGGCATACTATTGCCAGTGACTATGAATTTTTCATCTATATAATTTTGTGGCCCTGTACAAGATGTTGTCAATTTTTAGAACCTGCTGTAGAGATATACAAACCAAGTTAGTACTGAAAGTCACTGATAGTGATACCAATTGTCAAATGGTATCCTCAATATTGTGCTTCTGTGCTTGGCTTTGTTGAGTTCAGTCAATATTTATTCTAGTCGATATGTGTATTACCCTTTGGAAAACTTTCTTCAAAATTTGTCTAGCATCCGAATTTTAAGTTTAATTTCCTTACATTTATTTTAGAAGAATCTTTAAACTTTTTATTAATCAATAAGAGGATGTTGAGTCATAATGCAAAGAAAATTTATCAAAGGAAATATCATATAAAGATATATTAAAATTCATCAAATCTTATCTTAAAATATCATCTTAAAATTTATCATATATCTTCTTAAAATATATTAATATTTATCAAATGTCCCCTTAAAATATTAAAATTTATCAAAGAAAATATGTTAAAGTATAATAGAAATTGTCAAATATCATCTTAAAATATTATATTAAAATTTATCAAAAGAAATATATTAAATTATTACATGAAGATTTGTCAAATGTCATCTTAAATATGATTAAAATTTATCAAAGGAAATATCATATTAAAGTATCACATTAAAATTTATGTCTCCTTAAAATACCACATTAAAATTTATAAAATATCCCCTTAAAATATCATTAAAATTTATCAAAGGAAATATCACATTAAAATATATTAAAATTTATCAAATAACATTAAAATTTATTAAAGGAAATATATTAAAATATTACATGAAAATTTGTCAAATGTCCTCTTAAAATATCATTAAAATTTATAAAATGTCCTCTTAAAATATCATTAAAATTTATCAAAGGAAATATCAGGTTAAAATATATTAAAATTTATCAAATATCATCAGTTATTTATGTGCCATGCATGATACATGCTTAGGCAATCATGTATCTTTTGATACATGACTGATGAGGCAGATTTTTTCCCACATTAGGTTGCCATTTTTTTCTGCTATTCCAGTCTGTCCTGCTATTTCCCCATATCTGGGGAAAAAAGAAGAGGATTCATACTTTTCCCGAGCGTATTAGCATATAAGTCAATATAATGGATTCAACTGTTAAAATACCATATCAAAATTTATCAAATGTCCTCTTAAAATATCATATTAAAATGTACCAAACAAAATCTATCTTCAGTACTTTTTTGTGATTTTCATGGTCAAATGTGTATTTTGTTTATTTAATATGCAGTACAAAGCTATCTTTTAATGATAACAAGGGTGACAGGAGGTTGTGATTGGTTTCAAAATAAACTTTCCTCAGAGAGTTTTTCTTTCCTTTTCCTTGTCTAATTGTGTAATTCACAAAGCCAATGAGAAATCATGATCGAATGTTTATATTTCTGGATATCTCTCCTTAATCTAAAGGTTATGCCATTTACTTAACATATCATAAGTAAAATAAAAGAAAAGAATCCAACTGTGTCAGGTAAAATGTCAACACAAACTTTGTGTACGACATGTCTGATAAGAGATAGCAGCAGCAGCTTACCATTTCAAAATCAATTTTTGTTCTACTGAACTTTGACTATTTCTTATTTTAGATGATTCAATTTTTTTCAATAGCAATAGCATAGTGTGGCACAAGGTCAGATGAGGGTCAGAGGATTTTGTTGCATGAATCTTCCAAATGGGAAGGGTTGTCTGGCTTTTAAAATCAGCATTCAAACACTGGTGGAAAATTTGCAACTGTCACAGTTATAAGATCAGCCATTTGCCTGGGGTTAAGTCACAGCATCGGGTCACTCAACTAATACTATTAATTTACACTATTTACATTGTTTTGACTGTTTTTCTCATCTTTATTGTCATATTCACAGCATTTCTGCTGTTGTATTCTCTGGCTTCTTCAGGTGATATACCTTGGAATTTTGAACCCAACCCTTTATTTCGTCTACTGGGGAGATTGTTCTAGTTCCACATGCCATGCCTTTTCTGGATATCTCAGTTTTAGTTATTTCCCTTTAGTAACTCAACTCTCCTAGTTTTTGTTTACCTCTGTAACCAGGTATTGAACTCACAATTCTTTGGAACATGTCAGCATCTTGGATTCAATCATTTCCCCATCACCATAAACTAGCTTCCCTGTGCCTTTTCCACAAATATTTTTATGGCAATTGCTTTGTTGACCTTTCTGCATTGATATATGGACTTCAGGAATTTAACCTTAGAACACTAACCATCAATTAAAGTTACACCACCACTAACCATGGGTATATCATACCTGATTTTGAAAATATCAAAAAAAACATTAAATATAAATCTTTATTTGAAATTTTTTACATGCAGGCACTTCAAACTTTATACTGAAAATTGTAATTAAAAATAGGAAAATTTGCGCTGGGTACTATATACCCATGGTTAGTGTTCTAGGGTTAAGTATAGTACTAGATTGGCAGCTAGGTCTCATTATTTTACTTTTGAAATTGCTAAATATAATTGTCAGTTCTATTCTAATATTTTCTTTGCTTACAATTCTCATCTGTGGAACTCTTTTCTAGCTTCTTGCTTTCCTCGGATCCACAATGTACAAACATTTAAATGCAATGTCAATTGTCATCTTCTGTCTCATTGAATCCTGTTCTTTTTATTGTTCTTTCTATTCAGTTTCCTTCATTCTAATGTCATTCACTCTCAGTAACCGCTTGCATCTTAGTGGCTTTATCACCTTGCTTGAGGTGAAATGATCTTTAGAAAAAACATTTCCTATATATTACACTGGAATTTAACTTAATGTTAACAATTGATCCTCTACTTTGTCCTCACAATATAAATAAACACACAAAATGAAATTAATATTTAATATTATTTAAAGTTGGCCTGAATTTCTCAACTTTGTTGTTCTGTTCACAACATTTGGGCCATTGTGCACTATGGCCTTCTTCAGGTGTCTGTCAATCATGGTAAACTTCAGGAAATTTCAAACTGAACCCTTTATATCTTGTTCTTTTTTAATTACAGCTCATTTGTTAGGCATCATTCCACTGTACCAAAAAAAGCCAAGATATTCCATGAAATGAAGAGAGGAATGAGAACAAGCCACTCTACTCCTGTAGATTAAATGAAAAGTCCAATTCAAAATTCCCTGACAAACAGAAACCTGAAGAAGGCTTGAGGGCACAACTGCCGAAATGCTGTGATAATAAAAACAAAGACATGGACATTTAGTCTTAATGTAAATAACGATAACTCCCCTTTGATAAATAATGATAACTTTCCTTTGATAAAAATATAGTTTTATGGTATACTATATGAGAGTGGGCTGAGAGCTAAACCCTTTTTCTGCAGGTACTTGATAACACCATAATACCAAATTTTGTCCATTTTCAAGAGAAGTCACAGCTAGTTACTTTTGAAGTCATCTTTGTCCAGTTAGATGTCAGTTTAACTGGAAGGAAAATGTAATTATTAATAAGAAGATTATTAATAATAATGCATGCATGATTTCCCAGTTCTAGCATCACTCTTTCGTAATCAGCCTATGATCATTTTATCCCACCCAAATATTTATGGGTAAAAGTGCTCATTATCAGATAGATCTTACGTAAATCTAAAAGTCGACACTGAAGTCAACACCAAGCAGTGACAGTCTGTTGCCTGCTTGGGTGCAATCTTCAGTGGCCTTATATATATATATATATATATATATATATATATATATATATACACACACACTGAACTCTCATATTGTTTTTGACATATGAGGGTCAAGCAGCTCAGTTCTTAGAACCAACAGCCAGACTATCCGCACATATCATTTGATGATATCATTTGAAGGCTTGTGCTAAACCAACCACTATTTCTAGAAGAGCCAAATACAGAGAGCCACAAGTTCCCCAAATGACCCCCTGCAGGGTTTAAATTCAGAGCTGTCCTTCTCCTAGACAGGTTGTCACCCAAGGATATTGGACCTAGTCTGTCCTGGTATTTACCCATAGCTGGGGAATGGGGAAGAAAGGATGGCTTCATAGCCACAATCCACTACACCACAATGCACATCTCTGCCTGTCTGTCTCTCTCAATATATATATATATGTATATACAGTATAACCCGGATATAAGAGAGTTGTCGAGACCGGAGAAGAAGTCTCTTATATCCGGGTTTGGTCTATTTTGTTTTATTAACACAGGCTCTAATTTGGGACCAGAGATAATCTCTCTTATATCCGAGTTTCTCTTATATCCGGGTTACACTGTATATATATATATATATGTATATATGTGTGTGTGTGTGTGTGTGTGTGTGTGTGTGTGTGTGTGTGTGTGTGTGTTTATACAGATAAACACTGTATTTTATATTATAAAGTTTTCTATTTTAATTTGTTTGAAGTTATTTTTTGGGAGCATAAACTGCATAATAAATTCAACAACATTGTCTTCCAATGTCTTAATTCAAGCACAAGGAAAATCTACCGCCAGTGTGCTCACATTATCAAACCAAATGTCAATCCATCTCGTCTTCCCCCAGATGTGGGTTAAATAACTGGGCAGATGGGGCTCTTTAGTGATAGCTGGTAACCAGTATAGGAGAATGATGACTCAATCAACTGTGGTCAATAAGGTTATTCTTATAATATTTATATCAGCAATTAATAGATTCTTTAAATTTGATATTATTTCCTATTACCATAGTTGAGATATATTTCAGTAGGTATCCTGTCCCTAGTTATTTGATAACTTCAATAAATTAGTAAAGGTTGGAAATAGTATTTTGAATAGTAAAATGCATTTTGTATTATAAAAAATTGCCAAAATTAATATGAAATGAATCATTTTTGCAATGAAGTATTATTATTATTATTGATTAAAATGGACATTCTTGTAAAGATTCCTACAGGTTTCCAAAAGAAAAATATTGCCGTAAAATGAAATTGTGAATATGTATTCTCTTATCAAAACATTAATCTTGTAAAAAATATGATAAGTTTCTTTTCAAAATGAAAATATATTTCTAAAAAATTATGGAAATCAATGGCATACAAAAGATGTCTTACCAAAATATATATTTAGATATATTGTATAAAATACAGGGAAACAAAATTATTGATTGCCAGGGCCTATTTTCTTTTAAAGTACAATCTTTACTGAGTTGATCTTAGTTTTTAATTAATTACAATCCAGGATAAAAGACTGGTGTGAAAATCAAAAACTAAATATTATTTATTTTTATTAATGATGTGTAAAATGAATCATCAGGGGAAAAATTAAACTGAATCATAGCCATATCAAGATACAATTATCTTTTGTGTCGAAACAGTTTGATATTTTACAACAATTGCTGAGTTAAAGGCTAGAGGCCATTTTTGATCATTGTCAAAAGCAGATATTACTTTTGTTCTTGGGGAAAAAGAGAGTTTTATTAGTTTTCATGCACCTTATTTCTCTTGCTTTTTATCACCACACTTTGTCAATATACACTTCATTATTTTACTCCTTATTGTTGTTGCTTTTTAGGATGGGAATTTTAATTGATACATTCTTCATTATCAATACTTTGTTTATTATTAGTATTAGACATTATCTTTGTTGCTTTTTATCATGGAACTTTTAGTTGAAGCATTCTCCACTGTTACTACTACCTAGTTTTACACCAACTTATTTCTTTTTATCACCACACTTTTAGTTGGATTCATTACTACTGCTAATTTTTTATGAGTTTTACTCTTTATTTTTGTTACATTTTTCACAGAATGTATAAGTGATACACTCTTCACTGGATGTTTTAAAGTAGACATCAGCATCCATAATATGTTTGAACTGAATATCTCTCATTCTGTATTGAGGCAGAGAAACGGATGAAAGCATTATGATGCATATGAATATAAAAATGAGAAAAAGGCGATGTATCTCAATGGTCTGCTTGACAATATTAACTCTATAGAAAAAGATGGAATTATTAAATATAACTATTTTATATTTTTTCTCATGGTAATATTAACCATTTCCTTATAAGGAAACATTTGACATTCATTGACTGTGCAGTCAGTGTTTTGAAATTTAATGTTTTTAAATTATGTACATATTTGAAAGTATACACTAAAATAGTTATTCCTGTAAGATCACCAAGTTAAGCAACATTTAGCCTGGACAGTAGCTAGATAGGTGAGTGCATGCAAATCTCAGGTGCTGTAAGATTGGATGTGCTGCTGGTGTAATGGATAATGGCTTGCATTTAGAAATCTGAGGGCTAAGTTTCAATTCCTGATGCGTTCATTATATTCACTTACATGAAAATAGTCTTGGGAAAGGCATGAATCCACCTCTTCTCTCCCCAGCTATGGGTTAATTAGTAGGACTTGTACCAGTAAATCATTAATATTACAAAAAAATCCTTGCAATCTAAAAATATTTTCTGGCTTTAAATAACCTGCAAAAGGTTGATAATCCATAAAGAAACCAATCAATCAGTTAAAATAGTTCTTTAATGTTTCAGATGTATTCATGCATTGTAAAATGGTTCACTTGAGAAAAATATAAATGGAAAATATCATTAATGTTAATATGAAGAGTTTTTAAAATTAAAATAAGTTTTGTGTGAGTGAATGTAAAGAACCCAACTGGAATTTGAACTCAGCTCACTAATTTCTCATTCTGAGCTGCTAAACATTACACCACCTGCACATCCATAATCATTCCCTCAAGTCCTGTAGATTCCACTGAGGTATACGAGGCCATGACTTTCAACCATGCCCACCAGGTTTTGAATTTAGAATTATCCTTTGCCATATGTCCTTGGTAACTAAAAAGAGACTTGAAGTGAATCCAAACCTCACTCAACTACTTGTCAAGTTCAACACTGCTAGAATCACCAACCAAGTGACTATTTATAGGAAGGAGGGGGAGAATACTAACTCACATAATATTTAAATAGTTTATGACATCCTTCTTCTTGAATGGTTGTGAACCATAGTGAAAAGGCCAGACTTCCGAACTATTTAACCCATATGGATTTGTTGCTCAGTAAAATAAAAAATGTAAGTAAATTGGTTGTTAAATATTTTATAAACTGCTTCTTGAAAATTATTACAAAATTTCCCATTCATATCTTAAGAGTTATTAGCATGGAAATAGTCAGTGAGCCAGGTTTTAAATCCAGCTTAAATTGTTTCATTTACTGTTACACAAATGTACTTGGGAAAGCAGCCCATCGAAGGGAAGAAGTACATGGGATACAAAACCTTGGAGAAGGCAACAAGAAACCATTCCACTATCTTTCCCAAGATGTCATGGCAATTTAAGAAAAGATAGCTGTTGAGAACCATGCTTGCCTGTATCCTGAAGGGATATGGCATTTAAAACTATAGAGGAAGCAATGTCTTTTCGAAGATTTTATTGCAATTTAAGAAAGAGAAACTGTGGAGAACCATGATCACCTAGACCCTGAAGAGACATAGCATTAAAAATAGTTTATTTCATTGTAATTCCATTTATTCTTGATCATAACTCTCAGATAATGAAATTTATGGCCACCAGAAAGCAAAGGGAATTGGAAATAAAGAATAAGTCTATGGCAAGACTCAAACTTAAAAATCTGTGTTCCTAGCTAAGCTTGTCTTAACATGGCAAATGCCTTAACTATTTGGCCATGGAGTGTTACAGCTGCAGTTATTCAAATATATCCATTCAGGTATTCCTACTTTCTTCCTTTTTTTGTGCCATGTCCTTTCAGGATGTAGGCGATCATGGTTCTCCACCTCCCTCTATTCCTTGCAGCTCTCAACAAGTTCCTTCCCTCTGCCACCATATCCTGTCATCCACTTGCTTAAGCCCACTAGCTATGTCATGCATTGTTTTCCCTTGTCACTCTTTCCCTCTATTCGACCCGTGAGTATCAGATTCTCCAGGCCCTCCTTCTTCATTATATGTCCCAGAAACTTCAACTGCCTCTTCCTGATGTTAAGTATAAGGCTCCTCCTTGTTTGCATCCTCTCTAAGACCTCATCGTTGCTCACACACTCGGTCCAATCCTCTTCTTCATCGTTGAGGAAATCGTGCAACATTTGCTGCCATAAAAAAGGACAGATGTCACATAACAGCTCAATATTCTTTTCTTTGTAACCAAAGAAATCCTCCTGTCTTGCAATACTCTACTCAGCTTTTGGAATGTGCCATCCCAATACATGTACGGATCTCAGGGTTGCACTTACTGTCCTCTGTCAAAACGCTTCCCAGATATTTAATCTTCTACATTTGCTTGATTCTAGTGTTCCCGACCGGCAAATCACATTTCAGGCTCATCTTTTTACTGATGACCATGCATTCTGTCTTCCTCTAGTTTATACTTAGTCCCTTCTTCTCATGCTCCATTGCTACCTTCTGTAGGAGATTTATGTTTCTCAAATAAAATATGTTGACATTTTTATTTACATAAGCAGAGACTGGAAAATATCCTTAGGAAAAAAAAAGTGAACTTTTGTGTAATATCTAATCTTCAATATGACAGAGAATGCTTGCTTGACAATTTCTGCACAAGTGATGGAGAGTCTTGAAACAATAGAGAAGTGATTCTACCAACATATGCTAAGAATATCATAGATAGAGTACGTGAACAATGAGAAAGTTTTAGAACAATAGGAACGAGGAGGAAACTTATTTAGTAAGAAAGAGAGAGTTACAATTTCTAAGACACATAATGAGGAAAGAAAACTTGGAGAATTTAGCACACACAGGACATATAGAAGGCAAGAGAAACAAGTGGAAACAATGAGTAACCTACTTAATGAGTTTGAGCGAATCGATGATAGGAGAAGGACAAAGTGGGATGAGAAAAAATCAAAATTTACTAAAAGACAGGAAGTTGTGGAGAGCCATAGTCACTTACATTCTGAGAAAGAAAAATAGTATGAGTAGAGACATCAGGATATTTACTGCCTGAGTAACAAGACTGAAACTAAAAGGATAAAAAAATAATAAGCATGAGTCATTGTTTTGTAAGGGAAAATGATACTTTGAAATATCAAGAATATGTCTAGTCTATAATATATATATATATATATATATATATATATATATATATATATATATATATATGTATATATATATGTATATATATATGTATATATATGTATATGTATATATATATGTATATGTATATATATATATATATATATATATATATATATATATATATATATATATATGTATATCCAAGATCTGATATGCAATCTCATTTTTCTACAGGAAGCAGATTTAGAATGAAATAAGTATCTAGTTCTTATAACCTTTGACCTTTGCTGTCATAATATATTATATAAGACTTCTGACAATCACACAACCTATCAGAAAATGATTCTTATTGTTTTTATATGTAATGTTTGTTTATATTACTCATCACAAAAAATATCACTGAATTTGCCTGAGTATATATATATCACACACACACACACACACACAGAGAAGATAAATAATGAGAAATGCTTATATATATATATATATATATATATATATATATATATATATATATATATATATATTTGAAAATATATAATCTTTTAAAGAATTATTACTGCTGAAATACACCTTATATATATATATATATATATATATATATATATATATATATATATATATATATGCACACACACACACACACGGTGCGATGGATAAATTGTCGTCTAAATCACACAAAAATGAAAATAAAACTGACATCTCACTTTAACAGATATATTTAATAAAATTACACAAAAATATCTTGAAATAGTAAAGAGTAAATTTATTCAATAAAATCTTCATTGCTTTCAACCACAGCCTCCAGAAGACTTAGGAATCTCCTGCAACTCTTCTGGACGGTCTCCTTGTTTAATACGGTGAATGCTGTCTGAATCCTTGCCTTCAGTTCATCTTTGGTGTTGCAAGGAGTTTTGTTGGTCTCTTGCTCAACTGTGCCCCACACATAATAATCAAAGGGGTTGAAGTCTGGGGAATTACGTGGCCAGATGTAAAGGGTGACGTGGATGCAAAAATTGTCTGACAGCCATGTGTTCTCCCACTTATGTGACACAATCCAGAGTCCTCTCACTAGACATAGGGTCTCCCAGCAGCCACACTCTTGATCTCTTACACTACCTCCTCAAGCTGCTTGATGTAGGCCTCCATGTTGAGTCTGAGGCCCTGCAGGAAGATGAATAGAGGCATCACAAGTGATCACTCTAAATGCATTTGTAATCACCTTTAGGCTCATCCAAAACATTCAGAATCCTTTGTACTGTCCAGATACACATCCCAAAAACTCTGAAATGTTTGTATTGGAGCATATATATATATATATATATATATATATATATATATATATATATATGAAAGAAGATGATGAGATAAAGTGGAAACGTGTGCCAGCCATGTACCGGATTTGGCTTCTTCAGTTCAGAATGAAAGATAAAACTGTGTGTAAGATAAATATCATGGGATTTTTGAGAATAAGATGAGAAATAATTTACCTAATCAGATCTGACAACCTAAAATCAAAAAGTGTTTTTTTTGTTTCTTTTATATATATATATATATATATATATATATATATAAGTGAATATAGAAGTCAACACTGAGAAGCGACAGTCTGTTTCATGCTAGATGCAATCGTCAGGCTTGACGATTGCATCTAGCATGAAACAGACTGTCGCCTCTAAGTGTTGACTTCTATGTTCACTTTTATATTTACACATGCTCTATCTCTGATATTGAGCACTTTATAAATATACCACATCTTAAGACTATATTTCTTCATATATATATATATATATATATATACTGGCAGCATGGCCCGGCATTGCCTGTGCTTGATTCAAAAATCGTACGACTCATACAGCAATCGCTATCACTTGACTTAAAATATTTTTGCCCTTCCTTGCCTTTAAAGGAGTTCCCTTTGCCATGCTGATGTTGCTACATGCTTTACTTCTTGCCTATCTCACACTGCGAATTTTTTCTAAGCTCTATACTAAACATTAAATCTGTTACGAAAAAAGAACTAAACAAAATGAACACAAAATGATCAGCTCTAAAAAAGGACTCATAACTGGAAAAACCGAATGAAAAAAGAATGTTAACAACAAATACTTTTTCACACTCAACCCAGTTCTGCGAAATCAGAATCAACGTTGAGTTTAAGCAAGCAAATGAGCCAATTGGAGTAAAGTGCCATGCAGATTTAAATTTTTCCTACTTGTGACGAATGCAGCTATCAATTTTTTTTGCATGCTAGCATGCTAGTTAACATTCATGTCAGTCAGCTGTTGGCTCTCACGCTGGTCAATAGAATCTTCCTGCCTATTCATGGCAGCCAGCTATAGGCTCTCACTCTGGCCAGTAGAAAACTACATGAAAACTGCCGTAGAAGCATGAAAATGATTATTTCCACTATCGATGGGAGTTGGGAAATGCAAAGTCGGTCTTGGCCTTCCTGCTAACTTGGAGCATGTGCATGTAAATTTTGGTGCAAATCTGTCGAAAATTGTGGTCGTGCATTTGTTACACACGCACATCCTGCCTTTTATAGATAGAGATATAATTACCAGGAAAAAATTACATTGGCTGTTTAATAAGTTTAGATTTATGTTGGATATCCAAACCAATTAAACTCTGATTATTTGGATGTCTCTCTTAACTTCTGCAACAGCACTTTATCACTGTTTAGAAAAAGCAACCAATGTCCCTGTTATATTTGATGTAGGTCCTATTCACCCTACACAAGTTTTAAACATATCACCAACGACATTATGTTCAGGTTATCCACAAATTCATCTAATGTCAACATCTTTAACCAAAGCAAATATGATTACGAGATAGCATTAAAAAATAGCTGCTATAAAACCAAGCTTGTCGATATAAATTTGGATAAAACTTCTAATGCACATAATAGGGGGAAATAGGGCTAGGAAAATCTTATGGTTTACACCTTCATACAATTTATCCATAGCCACTAAACTAAGGAACATATTCTTTAGTTTATTGAAAAAAAAGAACTTCCCCTGTCAAACGTCTTACATAAAATTAAAAAAAAAACACCATTAAACTGAGTTAGTGGCTAAATGGATTATTAAATTCAACATTAAAAAGTTAAAAAATAAACAACATATCAATTCCCCTAAATGTAAATGCATCAACAAGGCCACTTGCCCCAACATGAAGGGGAGATAATAAAAAAATATGGCAACTATAAGTCAGGTGACAGGTATTGCCTCCTATGCAAGGAGGAAAAATTAGCCATAGCCACTTATATTAACTCTGACATGTTACTTAACCAGAGATCGGAAATTCTCAGTGGGTATAGACACAAAAACTCCTGGTTATTTGAATAAAATAATAGTGAGTTGGTTTGTATTTTGTTTTCCTTGTCATGTTCTTGTTTTGTTTTTATGGTGGCAATTTTTACCAATAAAATGTCACTTGGACCTACCCTCTTTAGGCAGTAATACCCTGAAGATCAGTTAAGAGAAACCTTATTAGGTAGATTCTAGCTTGCTAGGTTTTATATATATATATATATATATATATATATATATATATATATATATATATATATATGTATGAAACCAATTGAATTTTTGTTGGATTTTAAATTGGCCCACTCTGAGTAGATCTGTTTTCTGCGGTTATTTGCTTTTATGACAATTGGTGATATGTATGGTCATGGTTTTTATTTATTTAAGTAAAAATGGTTTAGATTAGTATACTTTCAATGCATTTTCCTCTTAGTGAATCTTTTTCACTTCTGATCAGACTGGCATTTATTAAGTTGAAATTGTGCTCAGATGATTTATGGAGTAGTACCAGTGCTGTTATTACAGAGAACTACTAGTGTTCTTATGCACCATATCTCTGTGATGCTCATACAGGCATTTATTGAGATTTTCTTGTCATTTTGCCGATGTATACAATTGGGCATTTTATACACTCTATTCTGAATATTCCTGCCTCTCATTTAAGATCCAACAGACACCCATGGCTCTAACACACACACACACACACACACACACACACACACACACACACATATATATATATATATATATATATATATATATATATATATATATATATATATATATATATATACTTAAAAGTTAAAAGCTCTACATGATATTTTTTATTTTTTTCACACATGTATTGAGCACTTTTTAATATTACTGTTTCCTGTTCCACTTCAACACTGACCATTAACCTTTTATGTATTATATATATATATATTAAAACAAACAAACACTTTTGGTCTCAGATCTGATAAGGTAATCTAATTTATTGTCCCTCTTACACTCAAAAGTCCCAACACATTTTCCTTAACATAGTTTTGTTGTTTTCCAGTACAACTTGAAGAAGCCAAATCTACCTAACACACATCATGTTTGGGGAAACACTTTGTCTATAAGCATTTCAACTTAGTCTCATCTCCATTTTTGTTTTGTAGATTATTATACAGTCTACAAACATGCACACACACACATATATACATACATACATACATACATATATATATATATATATATATATATATATATATATATATATATATATATATAATCTTAGCAGAACTTCTCCTATTAAAATGCGGGATACTTAAAAACAAGTTCATAAGGTAACTGAATGAGATCAGCTAGACTTTATATTCGGACACAGCTGACAAAAAAATTAGTATAATTGATATTCCAAACCCAGGGTAAGATGATGTGTCATTTTGAAGGTTTAAAAATTAATGGGTTCCAATCCTAATTGAAAAAAACATTTTTCCTTCAAAAAATCTATTTCTGGTAATGATTTTCTTTCAAAAAATCTATTTCTGGTAATGATTTTCTTTCAAAAAATCTATTTCTGGTAATGATTTTCTTTCAAAAAATCTATTTCTGGTAATGATTTTCTTTCAAAAAATCTATTTCTGGTAATGATTTTCTTTCAAAAAATCTATTTCTGGTAATGATTTTCTTTCAAAAAATCTATTTCTGGTAATGATTTTCTTTCAAAAAATCTATTTCTGGTAATGATTTTCTTTCAAAAAATCTATTTCTGGTAATGATTTTCTTTCAAAAAATCTATTTCTGGTAATGATTTTCTTTCAAAAAATCTATTTCTGGTAATGATTTTCTTTCAAAAAATCTATTTCTGGTAATGATTTTCTTTCAAAAAATCTATTTCTGGTAATGATTTTCTTTCAAAAAATCTATTTCTGGTAATGATTTTCTTTCAAAAAATCTATTTCTGGTAATGATTTTCTTTCAAAAAATCTATTTCTGGTAATGATTTTCTTTCAAAAAATCTATTTCTGGTAATGATTTTCTTTCAAATATGTATCACTGATAATATTTTTCTTTTTTTCAAAAAATGTTTAGCTGGTAATTAATATATATTTTTCTTTTTTTTTTTCTGTTTTTCAAAAATATATTGCTTAATATTATTTTTTAAAAAAACATATAGCTGGCAATATTATATTTTCAAAAATGTATAGCTGGCAATATTATTTTTCCAAAAAGGTATAGCTGGCAATATTATTTTTTCAAAAATGTATAGCTGGTAATATTATATTTTCAAAAATGTATAGCTGGAAATATTATTTTTCCAAAAAGGTATAGCTGGCAATATTATTTTTTTCAAAAATGTATAGCTGGTAATATTATATTTTCAAAAATGTATAGCTGGCAATATTATTTTTTCAAAAATGTATAGCTGGTAATATTATTTTTTCAAAAATGTATAGCTGGTAATATTATATTTTCAAAAATGTATAGCTGGAAATATTATTTTTCCAAAAAGGTATAGCTGGCAATATTATTTTTTCAAAAATGTATAGCTGGTAATATTATATTTTCAAAAATGTATAGCTGGCAATATTATTTTTTCAAAAATGTATAGCTGGTAATATTATTTTTTCAAAAACGTATAGCTGGTAATATTATTTTTCAAAAACGTATAGCTGGTAATATTATTTTTTCAAAAATGTATAGCTAGTAATATTATTTTTTTCAAAAACGTATAGCTGATAATACTATTTTCCAAAAACATATAGCCAGCAACTATTTTTTCAAAAACGGCCTTTCTGTTGGACGTAGTTTATCATCATACCCAGGACGCGGATGTAGTTTATTGCCATACCCAGGACATGGATATAGTCTGGGAGTTAACTATTTACCCATAGCTGGGACCCTAACAGGTGCTACCACCCCGAGTCAGGGTGGACCTGGGAACATTAGCAATTAAGAGGTGGTTCCACACTCCTCAAAACCTCCTGATCAGAGGCCTTGCTGTTGGATGCAGTTTAACGTCATATCCAGGACACACAAAATAAGAATTGTGTTTACATACGAAAGGGATACACTCAAGTAATTGTAGTGTTCTGACTTCAAGACAAGAAAGAACACGAATATGGTAAATGACACTGAAATGTGGTCAATTTTATTGGTGAAGAAGAAATCCCAAGATTTGTCTATAAATTTGGGGAAGGGGATATTTTTGCAGTAATACCTATCAAGATTGAACCCAACACACTCATATTTGAAGTAGACACACCCATTTTTGTTTGAAACAGTGTGTATTATGGCTATTAATCTAAACATTCAAAATATCTTAATAACAAAAATGTGTTCTTTGATTGCGATTAAACCTGCATTCCACTTACTAGGGAAAACCACCTTTTGATTCAATAGCTTTTACCTTTCAGTCATGAAGCAAATCACTATTAAGTAAGGAAACTGATCAGATATGGATTTTCAAGAAAAATAATCTAAGTGAAGAGGATGTGTGTGTTCCTTAAAAATGGAAAATAGAGATTTGCTTATATGTGAGGTTCTTCATGACCAAGCAGGGTCCATGTTGCTTTTTTCATTTTCAGAGATTGCATTTCAGCAAGTTCAGGTTTTCTTTATTACTGTTCCCAAATTTCATATCATCTCATAACAGTCAATACATACTGACATACACATATTATTATTATTACAATATATATATATATATATATATATATATATATAAAAGTGAACAATGAAGTCAACAACACTTAGAGGTGACAGGCTGTTTCATGCTAGACACAATCGTCAGGTCAAATGGCCTGATGATTGTGTCTAGCATGAAACAGCCTGTTGCCTCTGAGTGTTGACTTCAATGTTAACTTTTATATTTACATATGCTCTATCTCTGATATTGAGCACTTCACCCCATAAATATAGCACACTGTAAAACTATATTTCTTCATATATATATATATATATATATATATATATATATATATATATATATATATATATATATATATGTATACCAGGTGAAACAGCGAAATTGACCAATTGTTAGATTAAGCCTATAACTCTTGTATCTTAGAAATGATTAAGCAGAATCTTACTGGAATTCAACAAGGTTTTTTTTTTATTCTACTTTGAACAATAAGAATGTATTTAGCTCTCAGCTGAAATAATGAGCCCTCTTGCTATTGTGACTTCCTAATCCTGTCTTCTTCTCTACTGTTCCCTCTTTCTTAAACTTATTCACCATTCTCTTGATGGTTCTTGAATGGACTTTGAAGATGGAAGCCAGGGGATGAATGTTGGTACAATTACTAAAGGCCTGAATGGTGTTTTTTGTTTCACAATTGCTCAATTGGAAAGACAGTGGGACTGACACAAAATGATTTTAACCTGTTCTCTTTCTAGCTAAATAACGCAAAGTGTTTCGAAGTGATTCTTATGACAAATGGTGTTAAGATGGTTAAATGTCTTATCTGAAAACCTAGAAAATAGAAACTCAATTAGTTTAGTGGTTTTTTAGATATTAAACATTTTGTGGGATGGACAATTATCGCATATTGTTACATGTTTCAGACAATTTTGCTGTTACACCCAGTATATATATATATATATATATATATATATATATATATATATAATTATTGGTATTATAATATTATTATTATAATAAATTACAATAAAACATTTTACACAAAAACTTTCATATTTTGGAACTATAATGATTTCTCTTTGGTAGATAACATATGATACAAATGATTTATTTGGGAAATTTGAAAACAAATTACCTTTTTTTTGAAAGTTGAAATGTGGGGGTGGGGGCTAAGGTCAAAATTAAAAAATATACTTGTGGGCATGTCTGGATTAACCAATTAAAAGTCAGATCTGAGGTAAAATAGGAAAATGAAAATAACAGAAGGTGGAGGAAGTTTGGTTATTAATTCATGACATGATAAATTGCCACTCTAGACAAGTCAGCGGCAAACATATTGTAGCCAAATTTAGAGTTCAGATTTGTTGAAGGAGACATAAAGTTACATAAAGTTTTTTTTTAAATTTCCAAAATTTTTTATATTCGTGAAATTTCCTAAAGGGGCCGATAGGTAAAGTTAAAAAGATTTGGAACATTTATATACGATGCTAATTAAATTGAATGGATGGTACAACATGGCAATATTAAAGTTGAAAAATCAAATAAATATTGTGTGGACCATTATATACTAATAAAATAATGGCTGTGTAATTGTAATATGTAAATTATTTATGAAAAATTTTTTGACTATATTTTAAGATAAAAGTTATATAATGCTGGCATAACACTGTCAGTTCATTTCTTTTGTTCAGCAGAAACTTATTGTTAGGAAACTTTATAATATGCAGCTTTTCTTGTAAAATCAAGAGATATGGGTCATATAAGGATTTACAGATTCTTGTTTTTTTAAATATTTTCCATTTTCCTGTAGGAGTTTTATTAATTTCTTTCAAATGCAAAAAATATTTAGAAAATATATTTAAATAAATATTCTCTAAATATTTTTGCCATTTAAAAGAAATTAATAATTAATTTTCTAAATATTTTATCCAGCTGCTTAGTGGCTTTACTGCCTTGCTTGGGGTGAATTTGATTAAAGAAAAAAAAAGTATATACCTAAGCTATAGTTTTAAGGTATACTATATTTATGTGTAAAAGTACTCAATGTCAGGAATAGAGTGTGTGTAAATATAAAAGTGGACATTGAGGTCAACATGTTTTATGCTTGAACACAATTTTCAGGCCATAGATTGTGTTCAAGTATGAAACAGATTGTTGCTGTTCGGTGACCTGAATGTCCACTTTATTGATATATATATATATATATATATATATATATATATATATATATATCCATGGCCTGAAAATTGTGTTCAAGCATAAAACATGTTGACCTCAATGTCCACTTTTATATTTACACACACTCTCTCTCTCTATATATATAAACCATTTAAAAAAGACAGACATACAGTTTGAATATTTGGAAACATGCATGCATATTCTCTAAGTATGTGGAGAAGATATATGCATGTAATTATACACTGATTATGTTTGTCTTCAATGTTGTTTCTTGAACATTTTCAGATGAAAACTAAGTGAATCTGCTCTTGCCTGACTCTGTGATGAAAATGACTTTGAGATTCTGGCAAAAGATTTGATGTTTTGTTTCCCTTTTATTTTTGTTTTCATTTCTTTTTCTTATTTCTTCAATGGATTGCATCTTTTATTTCTTTGTCAGTTCTTTTGTTTGTGCTTCTGTTTGATCAGGATGCAATAAAATATTGATACACTCATCAGTCAGCCACTAATCAAAGCTGGTATGATTTATTTTCGCCATTCAGTAATTGTTCAAGAAAAATACTCATCCTTATGTGGACAAAAAATGTTCTTTCATTAATAAGAAGAATTGCTACTGTCTTATTCATTCTTATTAGTCACAAATGACAGAAACAATATGGACATTTACGATTTGATTTTTTGATTTTTTTTCTCCTTTCATTGAACCAAAGTCTGTCTTTGCAATCTGCTGCAACAAGTAACAAGTCAGAATCAAGTTTGAGGTTAAAGATGACAATAGCTTTATCTGAAACCATGAAACTTGGAATATATATATATATATATATATATATATATATAAACACACACACACACGATAAAATATATATATTCATCTGAAACCATGAAACTTGGAATATATATATATATATATATATATATATATATATATATATATATATATATGTATATATATAAACACACACACACACGATAAAATATAGTTTTAAGTTATGCTATATTTATAGGTAAAAGGACTCAATATCAGGTATAGAGTGTATGTAAATATAAAAGTGGACATTGTTGCCAACATGCAGTGGCAACAGTCTGTTTTATGTGTGTAATCTTCAGGCCATGTTTTTTGGCTTGACTATTTATATATGTTGATGAATGGTGCATTATGGGTAGAAGGTCCATTGTATTTTCCTAATGATTATTAGGTGGGTAGTAATGGTTTTTCAAATTATTAAAGAAAATATTGCATAGAAATTATTGTGGATCTGAATGTGGTCATTTGTAGCTATTTTATAGTTTTGCTAACTTTTTACTCATTATTTATTATTGATAACTTACTTGTCATTGATTATTATTATTATTATTACATTTACTTAGTTTGTTAGTTTGTCTATTATTTACTTAATTTGTTTACTTATTCATTTATTTAGTTTTTTGTTTTATTTCTTTCTTGTATTTGTTTTTAGTTATTGATTTATAAGTAACATAGTAAAAAATTGTTTTCATGTCTTCATTTTCTCATCATTTATTTAGTAATTTGTGTTGTTCTGGGAAGGTAATTATTGCTATTTTCTCATCCAGACTGTTTACAGTTTTTGGATTTGTTGTAGGCTGAAGCTGTTCCCTTATTTTTCATGATATTTTGGTTTTTGCTTTCAATTTCGCAGATATGTTTAGAAAGCATTATACTGTTCACATATTTACTGTTTGTAAAGATGTTTTGTGTCTTTACTTTCTCTGTTTCTATGGTCCTTCAGTTACTCCTATGTATATTTTTTCTTTGTTATCTGCTGATTTTCAGCAGTTTGGTATATTACATTGTTTTGCAAGCAATTGCTGTTTAAGAGACATTCTTTGCAGTTACATGTGTATTTGATTTGTGCAGGTGGTTTGTGTTGTATTCTCAGTGCAACTGTAACTGATTTTTTCTGAATTTTTGTTGAATATCTTATGGGGAGCGCTTGATGGAGGGAAGTGTTTGTGTATGAGTTTAATGAATATTTTGCCTACATTTGTTTCCATATTTTTGTTGTACAGTGGGTTGAACCAAATGAGGTTTCACTTCCTGTTGGCTTTTATCATACTGTGTATGTGAGTGTTGATGAAAATCCACCATCATTTGGGGGTTTCTTGTCTGCGTTGAAGATCATTTCAGTGGAAGAATTGTCAGATAACCTGTGGTAATTGATTGTAGGATCTGCTTGATCATTGATGGTGGCTGGTTGGATATGTAGTGTGGTTTGCTTTTGGGTTTTCTACATGATTGATATGTATACTACAGTTCAAAAGTTTAAGGCAACCCATGGTAATTTTTTAAATTAATCCCAAAAGTAGTTGTTTTGTAGTTTAAATAAGGGAAAATTATTATATATGGTTAGGAAAAAGTGAGGCATGATACTTTATTTGAAATTTTATTATGACAAAAAGAAAAAAAAAGTATTTTATGATTAAATTTTACTTTTGTCGAAATATCCTCCTCAGCCTTGATTACTGCAGCACAAATTTTTGGCATTTGTTTCAAAAGTTTCTCAAAATTATAAGTTTGATAATTGATTCTATTCTTTTTTCAACTGATCTAAGAGCTTGTTTTCATTTTTTGAATGGAACGGTCTCACTCTTCTGCCAACTTCATCCCATGCTAATTCTGGAGGTGTCTTTAAACTTTTGAACTGGATTGTACCATTTCTTAGGTTGAATGTGACATCAAGGAAATCTACTTCGTTTAGGTTGTTTTTTATGTCTATGTTTAAATCCCATATTTAGAGAAGATTTATGATTATTTTTATGGTTTTGTCTGTTTTTTGTCTGTTACAGTTTCTTATGATTATCCAACAGACAGAGGTCTATATAATTTTTATTAATCATTTTACTTAATCCATGCAATGAATATATAACAATTCTCTCTCCCTTTTTTTTTTTAGTACCATCAAAACTTCCCATTATAACATCAAATGTTCTTTCTTTAGCCACATGTCTTCATTGTTAAATAATATTGATTTTTGGTTGTTTTTAATCATTTTTACTTCATTTGTGTTTATTTCTTTTTGTTCTTAAGCTAAGGAGATAACATTATATAGCATGGATTCTTTTATAGAAGGATAAAACCTTTTATATCTATCTGTATAAGTGTGCAACTATGTTTTTTATGGTGTGGAACCAGTCTATAGCTGTTTTTGTGTTTTTCCACAGATTTACTCCTAACCTATTCCTTAGTTCTGAGTTAATTCTTTCTAGTATTATTTAATTTATCTAGTTTACTTTCTATTTTACCTAGTTCTCTCTAATTTGAAACATAATCATCAATGCCCACCCAATGACCATTAAGATAATACAATAGGCCTTCTACTTATAATGCACCATTGACTAGCATATATAGTCAAGCCAAAACACAAGGACATGACATGAATATTGTGTTTAAGCATGAAACCACTGGGTGTTGGCCTCAGTGTCCACTGTTATATATAAACTTGAAGAGGTTAAGATTTTAGTGCTAAGGAAAACATCCTCTCAAGAGTCTGATCCACAAGTTCATAAGAGTTCTGTGGAGGAAACTGTCTGACTGGAACTTCCTCCTAACAAATGGAATACGAAGGGAATGAATTTGTGCCATTATATTTGTCATGGCAATAGTCTGAGCTGGTGGAATATAGCTAATCAGAATATTTTCAATAGAAATAGCAACAGAGTAGGAAGAGGTTTGTAAGATTTTGTCTGTGGGAATGGGGTTTTAAGGGGAAAATAATTCATCTGACAAGTCTGCATTAACAAGTCTGGCAAGTGAGGACAAGGTAACTCTAGCCCAGACAACAATACTCTATTTTTATTCTGATCTGATTCTTGTAAAGGGAGAGCATGGCAGTCAGAGTCAGATACTTACTGGAGTAGTACAAGGAACTGACCATTTTACCAGCATCATATGAGTTTCACTTGAAATCTGGAGTCCAAACAGGCATTCAAGAATGAGGAAGAATTTTGATGGACTATTTCATCATTCTCTTCTTCTTCTATGTGTCGATCATGGATCTCCACAGCTTCCTATCCCTTGTGGATTGTAGCAGCATTTCCCTTTTTACCAAGCCTCCTGAACCATGTTCTGCCATCTATTCACACAACCTTGACAGGTAGATGGCCCACTGTTTTCAATCTCTCTTGCCCTTGATATGCTCTGTGAGAGTCAAATTATCCGAGCCCTCCTTACATATTATACATGATAGAAATTTCAACTGTCTCTTTTAGATTATAAGTATTGTTTTTTTTAGCATTTTCTTTAAGACTTCCTCATTGTTTATTCGTTCCATCCATGGAATTCTCAGCATCCTTCTGTAGAAGCCCATTTCTGCTGCCTCCAGTTTTCTCTTCATCTGTGGGTAGATTGTCCAGCATTCACTGCCATACAAGAGCATCAATGTCATATTGCAGTTGAACATGTTTTGTAGTGATTGGGGAAGTATTCTATTGGGAGTTGGTTCCACAAAGCAGTGTCTTTTGGAAAAGATTTTTGAATGTGGAACTTCCTTACAAATGAAGGGAATAAGGTTAATTCCTGTGTCCATGGCATGATGGGTCCTAGCTCTAGAGGTTGGAACTGGTGAAACTCATTCGAGGCTTGCAACATTTTGCCTATTGAAAATTGATTGAAGTATAGAAAATAATTTATCACCCACAAAGATATAATTTCTCTATTCAGTATCTGTCTATATTTCTGAGATGAGGTATTATGTACACTATTTACATTGTTCGAACTATCATCCTCATCTTTGTTGCCATATTTGTCACAATGTTTTGGCCATTGTCTGCTCCAGCCTTCTTCAGGTGGTTGGAATGTCGAACTGAACCCTTTATTTCACTTGCTGGGGTAGACTGTTCTAGTTCCACATGCCATGTCCATGTTTAATGGATGTCAGTTATCAGTTATCTCTTGTTAATTCCCCTCTCCAAGTTCTCCACCACCTTTATCCATGGTGCCATGGTGTCCTCAAGGACACATGGCACAGTGGATAAAGGTGTTAGTTAGATCCAGTGACAGGACCCAAAGATTGTGAGTTCAATACCTGGCTAAGGCGGTGGAGAATTTGAAGAGGGGAATTAACAGGAAATAACTCATAACTGACATCCATTAGATATGGCACGTGGAACTAGAATAGCCTACCTTAGCGAGCAAAATAAAGGGTTCAGTTCAACATTCTAATGACCTGAAGAAGGCTGGAGCATACAACGGCTGAAATGTTCTGATAAATATGGCAACAAAGATGAGGATGATAGTCCGAACAATGTAAATAGTGTGATTTTCTCTATTGTTGATGGAATATATTTCCCATTTTTTCTGAGCTAATTCTTGAGTTTATAAGATATGCAATTTCCAAAGATAAAAACATGTAAAGTGTCAACCAAAAAAGGAAGAACGTGCCTAGGGATAAAATATAATCTTGAAGGGTTTTGTAAATGAAACAGAAAACATGTATGCATTGCTATTTCATTAGACTCTCACCAGGGCAAAGGAAACAATCATGTCATATACATCACCAAATAACTCCATGAAATTGCTTATTTTACTCAATAGAAAGTTGTATATGTACTACATTGTAAACACAGCCGAATATGATCTCTTAAATAAAGATTTCCTTTTCTCATCCCTCTGAAACCATCTTCCAAGCTGTGATTCTATAGACTGCATTGATCTGATGAAGGAACTGTATCAATCCCCCAAAATCATATGTCTGTTGAAGATCCCAAAATGGCTCACTTCAAACATTGTCAGGAGTACAACCAGGAGGAAATGTCTCCTAATCGTTTTAATCTTTCTTTAGACCCTACTTTGCAGATTTATGAGGACAGATTTGAAGAAATTTATCTAGGAAATTTAGTATATCATATCTCATCACAAATGAATCTATTGATAGAAAACAAGACTCTTTTTCCTTTTAAAGGCAAGTGTACTGATGATGATGTTGGGGTAGTGCTATGTTGATGACATAGATGTTCATAGTTGGTTCAAGAATGATCTTGAACAAAAGATTCTTTCAAAAAGTAAATCTGATGAGAAAACTTTCTATCACAGAAACTATGACCTAGAAATGGAATGGGTTGAGTGATGACAAAGAGCCTGAATCTTTATTACTAAAAAGCTCTGTGAACTTTGCTTGCTTGTGTGTTTGCAACTCTGCACACGACGTCATATATAGAGAGTGGAGGAAATTAAGATGTGAATTTATTATCCTGTAGGAAGGGGGGAGAGAAAGAAATGAATTGACAATTAGACCAAAAGAAAAAAAAACACTCTCTCTTTCCACCTGTCTTTCCACCTCTCTCTCTTCCCACATCTCTCTCTTTCCATCTATCTATCTTTCCACCTCTTTCTCTTTCCATCTACCTCTCTTTCCACCTCTCACTCTTTCCATCTACCTATCTTTCCACCTCTCTCTTTCCACCTCTCACTCTTTCCATCTACCTATTTCCACCTCTCTCTTCCCACCTCTCTCTTTCCACCTCTCTCTCTTTTCATCTACCTCTCTTTCCACCTCTCTCTCTTCCCACCTCTTTCTCTTTCCATCTACCTCTCTTTCCACCTCTCTCTTCCCACCTCTCACTTTTTCCATCTACCTATTTCCACCTCTCTTCCCACCTCTCTCTTTCCACCTCTCTCTCTTCCCACCTCTCTCTCTTTTCATCTACCTCTCTTTCCATCTCTCTGCGATTGCATGCATGCTTATTTATATTTCAGCTTTCTTTAAAAAAACAATATTTTAAATATTTAAAAAATATTTTCAAGTGACTATAATTTAAAAATATCGTTTGGCATATTAAAAATATTTTAAAGTTAGTTGGATTTTAAAGTATTTTAAGTGAATAACATTTAAAAATGCGAGTTGTTTATACAGTAAGTACTTTTACTTCAACTTTCTTCAAGCAAATAATTTTTTTAATGTTGAAATCAACTTTAGTGCATTATAAACTGAAGTGTCAATGACACAACGGTTCATGGATAGTACCAACTAAAATTTGCAAATCATTAATTGAGAATTACAAGAAGAGTTTGGCTGCTGTAGAAGTGAATAATGGTTATTCTACAAAGTATTAAATGAAGACGTACTCTTTTTTGCCTTGTACGAATACTTTATTTGCCCATTAAAATGGATAAATGGGATTTATTTCTATTAAATCAATTTTTTTCTGTTTTCTCTGCATATTTAGTTATTATGCATCTGTGTACAGTTAATTATATGAAAAGTAGATTTATTCATTAGTTGGAAATACAATAAATTAATAATTTGTTTGTGTACAAATTTTTGTTTCCCCCCACTGTAAATGAAATTGTAACCGCTGTCTCCCTGTTATCGAACTCCTTCATATTTCTGGAGATAGACCTCCATAATCATATATATTCTTAAACTACATTACCCAAGGAACGTGGATAAGAATATTTCATTATGATCAAAGGAAGTCCCCAAGGGATGCACCCACCAACAGATATTTTTTTTCCTTTTGATTTAAGTTAAATTTAAATTTGAACAAGGGAAAGATTCCTATCCAAAATATAGAAAGAGAAAGACAGGAATTGGAAGTCACATCAGCAAGATCAAAATGAGACAATATTGACGTCAAGTTGAGCAAGAAATCGCCAATCAGTGGGTAGTGTCTTACAGTACATATTTATTTCACCAACTTAGCTGTAATATCAATATTGAAATCTGCTCATCAATTCATTCAGTCAAATATTGCATCAAATATATATGAAAGGGGTCAGTTCAAGCTGTTTTTGCATACCCACATCACTAAAGTCTTTTTCCCTTTGATTTAAATTAAAATTAAATGTGAACAACGGAATGACTCCTAGCCAAAATATAGGAGGAGAATGCCAGAAAATGGAGGTTACATCAGCAATATCATTGAGTAATACTGAAATACATACTTTTTGTCCATAGATTATAACAATGATTTAAAATCAATCTTCATTTTCTTACAAAAATTATGTGACGTTCAGCAAGGTGCGGGTAATTCGGCTAGTATACATATATATATATATATATATATATATTATATAAAAATATATATATAAAAATATGTGACATGCCGCAAAGCACAGGTAACTCAGCTAAATTCAGTAAAGTGCCATGCGTGATACACTCTTAGGTGATTACGTATCTTTCGATATATGACTGACTAGGCAGATTTTTTTCTGCAGTAGGTTGCCATTTCTTTCTGCAGTAGATCATTTACCATCCAAGGCTATAGAACCCCATCTGTCCTGCTATTTACCCATAGCTGGAGGGAGAAGAAGAGGATTCATACCATTCCCAAGGGTATTAGCACGTAAGTGAATGTAATGGATTTGAGTGGAATTCGAACACAGCTCTCCGATTCCTCAATCCATTACACTACATGCCTCCTAATTCAACTAGTCCATCATAAAATCCAGAATGTTCAATTGATAAATTCTAAACACTTTAAATACTATATCATAAAGAGCAGTTATAATAAATTTAGTATGGGAAGAAGTTAGACACAGGATAGGTTGCACTTTTGGTTCAAAACTGTGAAATGCAGCAAAACAAAACTATTTTCCTGAAAAATTGAGTAAAGTTCTTAATAAGCTCCATCATAGCAAGACTTTTAAATGGATCACATACATGGCATTCAAGAGATATTTAATAACTATTATGCAACTGAAGCAGCAAAAAATACAACTTCCATCCCATAATAATTATTACATTTCCTGTATTAAATGTGCCTGCAAATTTAACAATTGTTTGGTGCATGAATTGTGGATACAAATGTAACAAATATTTTGTGTATGAAATGTGTATGCAAGTGTAACAAGATTATTTAATAGAAGTAGTAAAAATTACTACCACTGTTGTGAGTGTGTCGTTACTACAAATTGTTATATTAAGTCTCTTAAATTTGCTTTGAAAATTTGTTATGTTTATGTAAATAAAAACTAAATATAAGATAAACTCAGTGAAAATAAAATACTTTATTCAGTGCTTGAACGTATTAATTTAGAGAAAATTATATTTGGTCAGTTTTTAGCATTTAAAATAATGTTGGGGTGATATTTAATACTGTTAGGGAGTCTAATTTCATGTTAATGTTTTTTATAAGAATTTCAAGTATCATTTATCATACAGAGTTTTGCCTTACATGTTCTTGAATTTCCACCAATAGTTGATATCCTCTGCTAAGATATAGGCACACAGCAGGTGCAGTTTCAATTTTTGTTCAGTCTAAATGATTCAGTTTAAGAGACCCCACACATTATTTTAAAAACATTACCAAAGTTTAAGTTTCAACATAATTTTAATTTATTGCTAGGACACATAAGTATTATCATTCAATAAAAGGCCACTAATAATCAAAAGAAAAATTGGTAAATGTGTCAAATATTATGGAACAGAAGTAGAAATATTTCTTAAAAGAGTTTTGTCAATAATCATAAAAAAACATCCATAGAAAACTAGGCAAATGTACCAACAATTATGGGATAATGACTGTATGTAATCATGAAAAATCTAAAGGTTGTTTCACTGTGTTGTGCTACACAGTTTTTCTTGCAGGAATATATATTACATATTTATAAGTCTAGCATTCTTCCAAGCTTTGAATATTGTTGCCACATATAGTTTGGTGCACCTGCTATACATTTAGAGATTCTTAATAAAATCCAAAAAACAATCTGCATATGATATTTGTTCTGACCTGGCATCTCATCTTCAGTCACTTTCCCATCACTGTAACATAGCTTCCCTGTGCCTTTTCTATGAATGACTTCATGGTAATTATTTCCTCTGTGATACCTAGGCTTTATGAATTTAAGCACAGTACTAGATTGGCAGCTAGGTCTCCTCATTTTACAGTTGAAATGGTTAGATGTAACCGTAAGTTCTATGCTAAAAGTTTCTTCCCTTGCATTTCTCACTTGTAGAGTGCTCTCGTCTGGCTTCTTGTTTACCAGTCAACTTTCATCTTCAAAACTGTAAATGCAATATCAATCTTTATCTTCCGTCTTCTTAAATCCTGTTCTTTTATTGTTCTTTCTATTTAATAGGATTTTTTCTCATATTCTCTGACACTAAGTAACCCATTGCATCTTAGTGGATTTATTGCCTTGTTTGGGGAGAAATGATTAAAAAAAATTGGCTTCAATTGTCTACCTGTCAATTGCCATACAGGAAACATTGCTGAGCAGATAAAATCATTCATTTAGTTGGTTTAGTTACCTAGTGCTTGTGAGTTCAATCTCTGGGTCAATTAGTGCAAAAAATATATATAGGTTTTGATTCACTGCATCACGTGGATTAAAGAACTTGAAAAAAATTAATTGACATGAGTTATCTTCTTCAGTATGGACAGAAGAATGAGAACAAGCAATCCCTGTGAATTAATTAATTGCTTCAATTCAACATTTTTCTGAGGTTATCAACTACAACAAGGCCAGAGAATACAACTGATAAAAATATTCTTAGTCCAAATCAGGGTGTAAGAATCATAATTCTTCATCACAAAAATTCAGACAAATATTCATTTATTATGACGTATACCTACTTTCTTTTTTTTGTGATGTGAGAGCCATGATCCTCCATGTCCTAAAAGGACATGCCACATTGAAGATTTTTTTGTTAATATTCTAAATCTGAAATATCTTGTTATTTGCTAAAGAGGATTGGTTGCATTCAAAATCAGATTTTGGTGACTTCAGCTGTTCAAAGTTTTCCTTTTCTTTTTATGTGTAGCTTCGAGTGCTTGAAGGAAATCAAATAAAAATTTGTTTAAACAAAAACTAAAAAGGAATCCTTTTAATCATTTTTCTATTTTTTTTCTTCATCAATCTGAAAAGTATGAGAACCAACTGAATTTTTTTCTCACTTTGAATAAACAATATCGAAATGAATGAAAATGAAATAGGTGTGATAAAAATGTTATTTTTTTTTAATCTTGCTATCAATTCCAATTGTTTGCAAAAATTTGAATACAAAAACAACAAATAGAATTTCACATTAAACAGGATTCTTATGTTGTAAAATGAAAAAAAATGATAATAGAACATCTATTTCTTTATAAGAAATATTTGTTGTTCATTGTTTCGGAAGCTTGTATTAGTTTCAGTTGAAAATAGTTTTATCAAGTTCATTGTTATCACTCTTTCTAGTATTAATGGAAGTTTCCTTTCTAACCTTTTGTTTAAGGTAATGTGGAAAGCTAACATTTTGATTATATAATTATATTACCTTCTGTTTCATGTATTATCCATGTTAGTTGTTCCTGTTGAAAGATCTCAAGGGACATACTTTCTGTTATTTGGTAAAGTTCTGTGTCTGATTCTGTAGTACCAGTCTATGAGATCTGATGAAAGATAATTTTCTTTAAGACCTACAGGATTCATTCATTTGAAGTTGTTATATATAGGGATTTCTTAATGAGATGGATGTTATGCGTTACATCCATTTGAGCAAAAATAAATTAATCAAAAATACTGACAAAATGTGTAAAACAAAATTCATATCAATAAAAAGAAAAATTTGGAGCTTCTCTTGAAAATGATTGCCAATCAGTTGTTAACTGAGGTAAGAAATGGCTTCTAAATTTTTATGCCTCCAAAATGAAACTGCTATCCTTTAATCATCATAGAGAACCATTTTTGCTCTCCATCAGCATATGGCTAATGCTAACCACCAAGAGAGAAACTTGCTTCTTGGTCCCATATTTTTTTTACTAACATGAAGTAGAGTAATTATATTGAATCAATTGCTGGATCTGCTGCTAGGAAAGTTGGTTCACTGTGTCATGATAGTTTTTCATGTCAGAATCCATCTTACACATTTACAAATCTAGCATTTGTCTGTGCTTTGAAAAATGTTGCCATATCTGGTCTGTTATTCTGGCTTTAAATCTCAAGATCCCAATAAAATCCCTAAAAAGGGTCTGTAATGTTACTGGTCCTGACCTGGCATCTTGACTTTAGTCACATTCTCACTGCTGTGATGTGGCTTCCCTCTGTCATTCCTATAAATATTTTCATGGCAGTTGTTCTAATAAGCTCTCCTGTACTTGGTACCTCGACAGTATAAATTTAAGCATGCTACTAGATTGGCTACTAGGTGTCATTGTTTGAAATAGCGAAATGTAACTAAGTTCTATTCTAATAGTTTCCATCATTGCAATATCTGAAATAAAATGTACAACTGAACAGTACTGATAATGATATAATAAGAATATTTTCATTGAAAAAGAAAACTGCATCCTCATTGATATGACTATTGCTAAAGATTATAATATCAAGGTAAAAAAAAAACTTGACAAGCTCAAGCAAGCTTGAAGTTGTCAGAACGTGGTAGATTCAGGCCACTGTTGTATCAGTTATCATTGGCCATGCCACTGATCTTAAGGTCCTACATTTAAAAAATCAGAATAAGGTCTATATATTTCAGAATTATGCATCATTAGTCGCATGAAAATATCCTATGAAAGGTGCTATCTGAGGTCAAGGAACTTGATGGAAAGTATCCTTAATACAAGCTCTTCAGGTGAAAAAGGAGGTGCAAAAGAAGATGATAGCAACCATTAAGCAACTATTAAAGTAATCACAATTAAAAGGATGGTAAAAAGGGGTAATAATCATTAATGCAAGCAAATAAATGATGCTAAAATGGCGGTAATAATCACTGAAGCAAACATAATTAAAAGGAAGGAAACAATCATTAATGTAAACAATTAAATGATGCTAAAATGGCGGTAATAATCACTGAAGCAAACATAATTAAAAGGAAGGTAACAATCATTAATGTAAACAATTAAATGATGCTAAAATGGCGGTAATAATCACTGAAGCAAACATAATTAAAAGGAAGGTAACAATCATTAATGTAAACAATAAAATGATGCTAAAATGGCGGTAATAATCATTGAAGCAAACATAATTAAAAGGAAGGTAACAATCATTAATGTAAACAATTAAATGATGCTAAAATGGGGTGTAATAATCATTGAAGTAAGAATTATTAAAAGGATGGTAAAGTGGAGGACATCAGCAGTTATTTAATACAAAAGATAAAGGAAAATAAGTAACTGTCGTGGTTATCCTCCGCCACCATCATTGTTAATTATGTTTACTTTAATGACTGTTATTACTCCCTTTTACCTTCATTTTAATTATGCCAATCCTGCTTTTCTGTAATTAAATTTTGTACCTCCAAGAAGATTTTCAAATAATAATAATGGTGGAGGAATAGATAGACTTTAAGATGTGTACTTGAAATTAGCTTTGGAGTAAAGATTTGTAAAAAAACAAATACCCTGATGCATGCATGCAGGGTGGTGTATACAAATGCATTGTAGATATTATTGTACATCTTATTTACTTATGCAATATAATATGCAAAAAATATTCAATTACATAGCATCCAATGTATTGGTATTATGGATGGGAGATTGATCACTGAAAGCTTGAGCTGAACCACTAAGGAACGAAGATGAATTGTGAAAAGTGTTAATCAAGAAAAAGGCCTGATAAAATATGTTGTATAGAGCAGCAAATATAATAATGTCTTCTTTTTTTTCCTTCCGAGTCAATGAATGATACCAAAATTGTCTGAAGTTCCGTCTCGTAAGATCTGATTTTATCCCAAGTGATGGAAATTATATTCGTGTTCAGGTTTTCGTTATTTTAGAAACTAAACTATTCCTCAGAAATGACATTTTTCCTACACTTTTCACTCAAAAATATCTCGAGAAAATTGCTTCTTTTATTTTTATTTTTTATTTTTCTCTCAGCATTTCAAAAGAAACGTTTGTTTGCAACAAATGGAGAATTCTTGGAGAGAAAGTGTCTATCTCTTTGGGAAATCATGTAATTTATTTCCAGTGCTGCAGAATAAAATTGGATTTTATGTGTGTTTGCTTGTTTTTGGATTTTTGATGTTCAATTTAAGTAGAAAACAAAAGAGGTTCTTCAGGTTTTCTTTTAAATCAGAAATAAAATCCAGAGAATCCTGTAAACATTGAAAAAAGAAAAATTTATTTTGCTCGCTGAATCCTTATAACTGACAGTAACCAAAAATATATGGGCATCTCACACATAGACGTTATTGTTACAAGTGAAAATGAGTTTTGTTGCTTGCAAGTTGTGAGCTAAGGAAATGATTTGTATTAAACAATAAATCATTTTAGTGTTATGGTTAAATCAGCCATCACCAGCGACATAAATTATTTTCCTAGGATTTTTAACTTGTCTTGAGTCATAAAACTCAGAAGGAAAAGACAAACAACTTCATCTGCCTTCATGGCAGACTTTCATTAAAACTTTGAGGCTTCCTCAAGTTAGGACAATGATTACACAGTTTTTAGTTTCATATTCTTCGTCTATGTTTTTTCATGTCAACCCAGCAAGGGCAAGGTAGCCAAAAAAAAAAAAAATGTCATGACTTCTAGGATTAAATTTTTAAAAAAAATTCATTATTACTTATTATGTGCAGGTGTGTGTAGTAGAACTACTACTATTATTACTACATCACCATCATTCCCACCATCCTGGGTAAAACGATAAACTACATCTGCGTCCTGGGTAAGACGATAAACTATGTCAAGGCCTCTGATCAGGAGGTTTTGAGGAGTGAGGAACCACGTCTTAATTGCCGGTGTTCCCAGGTCCACCCTGACCCATGGTGGTAGCACCTGTTAGGGTCCCGGCTATGAGAAAATAGTTAACCCTGAAACTGAGGTAAAAAGCATTATGAAAGTGTAAAAATAGGTTTTAATACCAGAAATACTTTGTAAAAGATTATTACCAGAGATAAATTTTTGAAGGAAAAAAAAACTATTACCAACAATTTATTTTTGAAAATATAATACCAGCTATACAATATAATACTTGGTAATACATTTTTGAAAAAATGTATTACCAGCAATACATTTTTGAAAAAAAATATTACCAGCAATACATTTTTTAAAATAATATTACCAGCTATACATTTTTGAGGGAAAAAATATTACCAGAATAGATTTTTGACAAAGCAAAATATTACCAGCAATAAAAATTTTGTCAGCATTAAATAACCCATTGAGGTTGATATGCCATAAAACAAACCAAACCAAACCAAACCAACCCATCATTCCCATGGCCAGAACTGTGTTACTTTACTTACCTGGGTTGAAAGTTAGAGTGATATTCATTCCGGCTTATTGTGTCTTGGGCAAATAGACCTGGTAGACCTCCATCTCTCTCCAGGTCAAACCACAGATTATGTCCTTCAACATGAAGGCATGCCAGTCACAGACATATGGCCATTGATTCCATCAGAGGAATCTCTGCCCAATGATGTGGTTTCATCACCGCATTGGCTACATCCATAGCTATGGAGCCTACTCAACCCCATTATGTTGTATGGCTGTTGATCCTACAAGCAGGCTCATCCACACTTTGACAGCCTTTGTTTTTAATCCTACTCTCTATCTTGCCATCCACCTCACCAGAGGAGACTGGTGGGAGAAATGGTTTAGTTGCCAATGACCCAATCATGCAGCAGATAGTACTGGGTTAAATGTTACTAGTAGCACTCATAGAATGACCTGAAATAATATATGTATATACCTATTCTATAATATAAATGATAATTTGTTTTTATATATTTATTGGTTATACAGTCTGTTCTTCCCTAATTAAAAAATGTTAATATTCTCAGGTTTAGAATGAGTCAATGGTTGAAAGCAATGATCTATCAGCATGTACTAGCCAATACCCACAAGGGAAGGTGGACAGTTTGCATAGGTGTGTGATTACAACTGATTTGGTGAGAGTTGAAGATTTGTTAAGAAAATAGCAATGTGCCCTGTCTTATAACCAAGTCATGTTCTCAGTACTGAAGAAGACTGATTCTGAATTTCATGTGAAGGTGTGGGTATCTATTTATATTAAGCCCTACCAGCAATCTCTCTGCAAGTAGAAGGAGTAGTTGCTAGACTTTATATATATATATATATATATATATATATATATATATATACATACATACATACATACATACATACATACATACATATATATATATATATATATATATATATATATATATATATATATATATATATAACAATTGGTCTTGGTGTCCATTTTTGTTGATGTGCACATTTCTAATTTATGATTGAGTGCTGATTAAAGGGGACCAATAAAACAGTTTAGTGTTTCTTTACAGTGATCTTATATTTTCTTCTTGCTTTATCATGGATATTTTTTATTGTTATAATTAAATTTTGTACCCCAGTAAAAATATTACATTATCTCTGTCTATCCTTCTATCTATCTATATATATATATGTATATATATATATATATATATATATATATATATTCAAAGATGTTTCATTAAATAATATAGACACAATATGTCTATTTATTACTATAATCATCTTTTCCAGTTTTCTAATCAGATTCTTGATGTTAAGATGAAATTCATCAAAGGCTCTGTAGTTTTTGCCTACCCAAGTACTTTTGATCTCCTCTGAGTTGGGTGAATTACAAAGACAAACTTATTCTAACATTGATTGTTGTGATGGTGATTTTTAAAAAATTTGCATCAACATGCTCTGTCATAATTATTTTAAATTTATCCATTGCAGCTATAGAATTTTTTTCAAAATAAGCATAAGAGATCTGAGAAGAAATTGGAAGTGCAAAATGACATTAAATGTTAAAAGGCACGTCAACATGTTGCTGCTACACTTGTAATAAATTTTGTTGAGTATATATGCTGCCTCTCTTTCTCTCTCTCTCTCTATATATATATACATACACACATATATGTTTGTATATACACATAAATGTTTGTATGTAGGCAATCTATATATGTACATGGATGTATGATCCTGTGCATGTGTATGCAAGATGTGAATATGTTTCTGAAGTGAAAACAAAGAGAAGTAATAGACAAAAGGAAAGAAACATGGCTGCTCGTCTTAGCTTCTTGCTTGCACTGGCTGTCCTTAGAAATATCGTTAAGAATGCCTCTTTCCCAACTGCCGGCATCAATCTCGTTTGTTCTTTTATTCTCTCCCAAAGTACTCGATCTGGGTGTTTGGATTAAATTTGCATATGCATATGCAAATCGTGTCACTCTTCCAACATCTTGGCTAGTCTATTGTGCGTTCATTTTACTCAGATAAATCAACCTCAACTGGTTAAAGTTCGAATCGCACTGCAATCAGTTCTGTTTATGGCTACAAACAATGCATGTTGCCACACAAATTCTTTTTGCAATGGGCAAGAGACACTGGCAACTCCTTCATTACAGTTTCACTGTGTGCACATGGAAATAAAATCCTGAAATTTTTATAATGTTAAATAAAAATAGACATTTCAGAAGAGATGAGAAAAAACATAGAATCAGAAATCTGTTTTTTCTTTCACTGCTGAATTAAACATATTTGTTTCTTTTTCAAAAGGTGTCATCAAACCTTTTCAAAAACTTTACAATATTCAACACATTTACTTTTGCTTATCAAAAAATGGTTTGTAAAATCATACATAACCAATGGGAGAAAAAATGATTGAAATAATGTTCGGGCATAACACTCGTGAAAATGAAATTCATGATTTCTTAGCCTGTACTTACAGTTGAAGTCAGGTCTGGTGTGTGTTACCCCCCCCCCCCAAAAAAAAAAACCCTGACCAGGATAGAGCCCTGTGTTTTTGGGCTCCGTTGTGGACTCTCATAATTTTTCAGCACTGTTTTATGGCCATTCACCATTTTGTAAATTATTTTTAAAGTGACGTTACATTGTTAGTCATCAAGTAATAATATACATCATGTATCTGCATGTCTGGTGTGGTAGGTACTAGAAAGGAATCCCTGAGGAGGTCAGAGCACTAAAAGGTCAAGTTTTTTGCTTTTTGTACTTTTATATTTTTTTACCAATTATATTAATCATTTGAAATCAGTCTAAGCAAGGTTTAGATATTTCTGATTACTTTCCACTGACTTTACCTCTATTCCATCATTCATCAACTTAGCTTTTGTCATTTTCTACACGAGTATATCTGGTGATAGGAGAAAAAATTGGAGCCTTTAAACTTACTATACCTTGGCAAATTTTGGGTTTTTCTGATTGCTTCCCACTGACTTTACCACTACTCCATCACTACCTAATTTAGCTTAATCATTTTCTGCATTAACAAACTAAATAGTTGTTGTGGCAGAGAAGAAATTGATGGCAGAACACTTTTTTCTTACATTAATTTTTATTAAGTGTTTTCAGTCAAACTGTGTATTATATAATGAAAATGAAGAAAGAAGTTATTGTCAGTTGTCAGAAATTTAATACAGACAATATTGATGAAATTGTGCTACTATATGTACAATGTAAATGCATCGCAAACAATTTTCCTTTAGAAATGCATTTCAGATGATGGAAAATTATTGCCAGTGGGTCTAGAATTAATGCAAGTTGTATTGATAGACAAGTTCAAATATGTAGCTTTGAGGGGAAATGGATTTACTATAAAAATACAATTGAAATACTTGAAAAACTGATTCATTTTGATCCATGATCCAATCATGGATTCGTCGGTTGTAGAAATAGGAAACGAAAATAATCCATAAGTTTTCATTTTATCGTTTCACTTACCAGCTTTGTATGCAATATTATTACTATATTTAGCTATATGCTAAAATCTTATCTAATATTGCAATATTTCAAATCAATAATGAAATATTTCTCTTCTAATTTTTCAATTTTCATTCAGTGTTTATAAAAAAGAGAAAGATGACACAAAAATGAATTAATTCCAAGTATGAAATATTGCATTTACAGCAAATTGGAATTTGAAGTCTGTTAACAAAAGGTACTTGAACTAAGATGAAGGGGGAAAATTTGAAAATTATATATATATATATATATATAACAAAATTTAAAGTTGAAGAAAAGAGTTGGAGCCCTTGACTGATGGAAGCTTGCTGGTTTATTTTTTTCATTTATTTTTCCGACAAAACTAATTTTACATTATTTTTTTAAAGTAGAACATCAAGTTGAATAATAGTTGAAACATAGTCATGTATAAAATTTTAGATTCTTATTTGAACATTCAATGGGAATCTTTAATCAGAAAAGAACAGACACAAAATTTAAGGTTCCAAAGACCTGATTGTCCTGTGGGACAAATAACCAAAACTCCATTGATTAAGTGCATGCAATTTGCATGGTAATCATCTCACCAGAATCTATATCTGCACATTTATAAGTCTACCATTCATCCAGGCATTTAATATTACTGATGGTTCTGCTAAAAATCTAGAGATTCTGTACAAAATCAAAAAAAAAAAAAATCTGCAATATCATTGGTCCTGACCTGGCATCTAGGCTTTAGTCACTTTCCTACCACCATAACGTAGCTTAGATTGGCTTTTTTTATGAATATTTTCATGGCACTTGTTATGATGAGCTTCCTTTTTGGTACCTTGACTTCATGAATTTAAGCACAGTACTATATTGGTAGATAGGTCTCATCATTTTACTGTTGAAATATCTAGTTGCAATAGATAATAGTTATAGAGGACATTCCAGCATTATCATACCATGATGGCAAAACATGCAAGCAACAGTCTACTGGTTATAACTGAACTCTCGATTGGTGTGAAGCAAGATGCAAGCGGTTGCTTTTGATGGAAGGAGAAGTCATTGTGCCTCACTGGAAAACTACCACCCACCTCAGGCTGGGCAGCCCCCACCCAATAAATTGCTATCCCACCAAAGTCCACTTGCTTCACTGGGTGTGTGGGGCTTAGGAATACAAATATCCTGAATTGTGTTCTGCAAACACTGCACCAAGCAAAACAATGAGGAAGAAAAAACTGGCATTCTTTTGTAATGCATGTTTGTTGGAGAGACTTTGTAAATCACAGATACAATAATAGTAACACCTTAAAATGATACCTGGTCAGATGCCGCTAATTCCGATCTATATTTTTCCTTTACCTGTTACATAAACTAATTATTTGAAGATGACGTCGACTGTGCTTGCTCTCTGGCAATCCGTGTTCAAACCCAAATTTTGGCAGCGACACTTTATTCCTATATGACACATTCAGAATTTGATGTTAGAATGTATGGACTATGAGAACTGGTCTATCAGATGACCTTTGCAATCAATGACACCCACAAAACAGCAGTGATTAACTACCAACTACTTTGGTTTTGAGAGGATATTGCAGTTATTCAAGAGACATAGCTTTCAGTGTCCCTTGTGAGAAGAATTACACTTTATTCTGGTGTGGAAAAGGCAAGATTGAGAATGAAGAGCAGGGTGTTGGCTTTGCTCGTTAAAAATCTCATTGTTGAGGAGGGTGGCACCCAGCAAGGATGGATTGCAATGAATTTACTCACTCTTACTGCTGCATACCTCTGGTGGGACTGTCAACCTTGTCAGCACATACGCCCTGGCCCTATATTCCTCACAAGATGTCAAAGATGAGTTTTATGATCAGCTATCAAAGAAGATACAGACCACTTCAAAAGAGGAATAGTTGCTAATACCTGGTGACCTCAATGCCAGAGTGGGTGCTGATCACAACTCATGGTTTAGCTGTCTGGGAGAGCATGGTTTTGGAAAATTGAATGACAGTTGCCTATAACTGTTCAATCCCTGTGTGCTTCACATACTGTGTCATTATTATATAATTCCAGGCCAAAGCCTAGCATAAAGTCTCCTGGTGACACCTCCTGCTCTAAACACTGATGTCAGCTAGATTTGATTCTCACAAGATACAGATATCCGAGAAATGTGCTCATGACTCTGTCCTTTCAGGATACTAACTGTGACATGGATTACTCCCTGGTTTGCTGAAAACTCACTCCAACCAAAGAGGATGCATTACACCAAGCCTCCTTGCAAACAGTGTATCAATACCACCAAGATTCAGAATACAACCAAATCAGTGATATTCACTGCGTCTCTGGAGGACACCTACCTAGAGGAAATGTACAGCAGAGATGTGTTACTCTCAGGGATATCATCCGCAGTACTGTACTGAAAACTTTTGGGAGGAATAGGAGCAAGATACTGGTTTATTTTGAAGCAGGTGTGAATGAGTTTAATGTGACCATTGAGAATAAGTTCATTGCACTACTGGGTCATAAATACCAAGTTACTCTGGCAATGTATCTCAGACAGTGTGCTAGACACTATATCTATTAGTCATGGAGGGATTGGATGCATTACTGACTGCTGGGGAGCTGAGCAGAGCCATTAACAAATTACCCATGGGAAAGTCACCAGGACTGGATGACATTTCACCAGAGGTAATCAAGTGCGTAAAGCGTGTTTTTTTTATCACACGGTCAGTCTACTCTGTCAGTGCTGCAAGGAGGAAATGGTACCACAGAATATAAAAGACTGTAACATAGTCACCCTCTAAGAATAAGGGGGTAGGAGCTGAAGTGATTACAGTTACAGGGGAATCTCCCCATTGAACATTTTTGGGAAGGTCTTTGCCTGTGTGGTCCTTAGTAGATAACAGAAGCTCACTGAAAGGGTATATCAGAGTCCCAGGGTAGATTCAGGTCAGAGCATTCTACGATTGACATGATCTTCTCTCTTTGACAACTACAGGAGAAACACGAAAACAGAGACAAACACTATACATTGCCTTCACTGACCTCACAAAACCATTCAATCTTGTGAGCAGGGGCAGCTTGTTCAAGATACTTGACAGGATCAGTTGTCCTCCAACCCATCTCAAGATTGTCCAGTCATTTCATGTATATATGAAGGGTCTTGTACAATTTGGTGACTCTTATTCAGAGGTTTTCAATATACATGCAGTGGTGTGAAACAGGGTTGTGTTCTTGCACCTACGTTATTCAGTATCTTCTTCATAGTCATGCAGAAATGTGCATTTGGTGCTTTAACTGAAACCAATGACCTCGACCTACATACCTGAAGAGACTGTTCAGTTTGTCTTGGCTGGGAGAACTGACCATTGACAAGAGGGTAAGAGGGTGACCTCATCTTTTCTTCAAGAATGTCTGCAAAAGGAAAACGATTGTTATGGACACTGTCATCAGGAGGTGGGACAGCATTGCCAATGTTCACTCATGATGAACATGATTTGCACCAATGGCTGGTGCAAAGAGGGGAGAAACTGAAGCTTGCTACCAGGGAGAAGCTTGTAAAAATACAAAGACTTAAAAAATAGATTATTATGTTTGATGGTACAGATAAACTAGTAGACTCATAATTACTAATGCAATTGCACTTGAAAAATATCTGAAATGATAAAATATGAAAAGTCTGAATTAATTATTTGGTGACGAGCAACAAGATATTATTTACACTCAAGAAGATTGCTATAAATTGATAAACTACTCTCTTTAGAATTATGATATCATATAATTAAGAGAAAAAAATATAGTTCAAAGTCTGTGAGGTGCTCTATTAGAGATATGTGGTTTGCAGATGATACAGCACTGGCAGAACACTCTGAAGAGCAACTGCAATGACTAATGGATAATTTTTCAAGAGCCTGCCAAGACTTTAGTATGACCATCAGAAGATCAATGTGACAGGCAAAGTATTGAACATCAAAATAAAAAACTATGACCTAGAAGGGTTCATGAATTCACATACCTTGGCTCCACCATTTTGGACACCATCCCGCTAGACACTGAAATCAACAGATCGATTGGACAAGCTGCCACCAAGTTTGTCAGGATGACTTCAAGAGCTTAGGGAAACACAAAGCTTACTATGAACACCAAAATTTTAGTCTGTAGGGCATGTGCCGTCAACGAGACTTGGAACCTCTACTCTAGAAAGGAGTGATGCCACAGTGCCTTTCATCGTCACTGTCTGAGATGCATTCTTGGATTCAATTGGTCCAACTGGGTCACCAATGCTGTAGTTCTCATCCATGCCCAATTACCTAGCCTATATACCCTCCTCCAACAGCACCAAATCTGCTGGCTTGGACATGTACACCATATGCTGGATGAGAGGATTCCAAAGGTCCTTCCGTATGGAGAACTGACCATTGGCAAGAGGGTACAAGCTTTGCTTCAAGAATGTTTGCAAAATGAACATGAGAGTGATAGACATTGTCATCAAGAGGTTGGATGGCATTGCCAACATTCACTCATGCTGAGCATGATTTACACTAACGGCTGGAGCGAAGAGGGAAGAAACTGAGGCTTGCTACCAGGGAGAAGCATTTTAGACAGAAAGAAAACAACATGGCAGCAACATTGGGGGAGAGCATGTTCATATGCATTCATTGCAATCAAGACTGTCACACATGTGTGGGCCTGTACAGCCATATCAGATATTGCACTGCAATTAGCAGCTGAGACATAAGTGTTTGGGGGCAGATCCATGGTTACTCAAGACACATATACTAGATTGGCAGCTAGATCTCTCTCACAATGTCACTGTTGAAATTGCTATATGTAACCGTAAGTTTTATGCTGATAGTTTCTTCTCCCACACCTCTTGCTTGTTGAACTCTTCTGGCTTCCTGCTTTCCTGTTTTTCGATCCAAAAAAAATCGAAATTAGAGGCTTATGATCGGTTTGTAGCTTAAAATGTCGACCGTGGAGAAAACGGTGATATTTTAAGCTACAAACCGATCATAAGCCTCTAATTTCGATTTTTGGATCGAAAAAGGGGCGATTGTGAGGCTGGTGTTGCGTTATTTGGGGGTAAGTCTGTACACCTGTAGAAACTTCTGTAGAGCTTCATCTGCAGGTATTTCCCTAGCTTTCTTCTCCCCCGTATGAGTTTGAATTCTCAAATTGCATTACCTGTCAATTATGATCTTCAAAAATTTAAATACAAAATCAATCATCATCTTCTGTTTCCTTCAGTCCTATTCTTTTATTGTCCTGTCTGTTTCAGTCTCAGTAACCCCTTTTGTCTTAGTGGCTTTTATTGTCTTGATTGGGGTGATTAAAATAAAACAAAAAATCATTGTGTTTAATCCCTGAAATTCATATCTAATTTGTTGGAATGAGCAGAAGTGGTACATTAAGAAGATTTTATTGATATGAAGTCTCCCCATCCATGGAGTGTGGAATGAAGACAATCTAATGGATTAAATAAGGAGATTCATTTTTTAAAAATTTCTTTCAGCATTACCAAAGGCTACCTGAAGAAGGTACAAGGGTTGAAACTTCGTAATGATAAAACCTACAGGAGGACACTTTGATTTATTTACGATAAAGAAAGGTTTCTTAGGGATAATTCATTCATTTTCATTTGAATTAATTTCAAGTAATCTTATGATACAATATGAAAAGTTTATTAATATATTTGGGGGAAGTGTCTTAAAAGAGGAACATGAGACATGGAAATTTGAAAGTGCATTGGAATAGCTAAAGAGTCACTAGAAAAATAAATAACACTGTCCTGCTATATAATGTCAATTCTCCCATATGGCGGTGAATGCTAGACAATTTCCTCATATATGAATAGGAGATGTGAAGCAACAGAGACATAATTGTATTGATGACTGTTAAGAATACAACAGACAGTGCATGTAAGCAATGAGGAATGTTTAAGGAAAATGGAAAATTAAATTTCTAGGATGCACAATGAGGAAAGAGTGCTTAGAGAATTTGACACTCACAGAACATATTGAAGGCAAGAGGGATAAAGAATAAGAGTAATAACTGACTTAATGAATTAGTGTCAATAGACAGAAGAACAGGAAATGAAAAAGATAGTAAGAAAATAAACCTTGACAAAAGCTATAAAAGATAGGAAGTTGTGGAGAATCATGATTATCCACATGTTGAAGGAACACAGTACATAAAAGATCTGGAGTTTTTAATGTCACCAGTTGGAATGTCTTTGTTATGACAATGGTCTTCTTCTATATGAGATATACCTTCAGGACACTGGCAATAAGAGAACTTAAAAATTTTCTGTTTTTTTGTTGCTTTTCTCTGTGGATGAAAAATGTAAAAAAGAACTCGCTGTGTGAAATATTAAAAAAAAAATAAAAATGAGAAAAAAATGGTTCATAGAATTTTTGTATATGACTGAGCAGAATAAAATAAACAGAAAATATATTTCAAGACTTACACGTGAAAAATCAAATAAAGACTGAACAAAAAAAAGTTACATTATTTGATGTTATCGGTAAATGTGTATTGATATAAGATTATACTTCACAAAAAATTATGGCTTAGCTTCAGATTGCTATAAATTGATAAACTACTCTCTTTAGAATTATGATATATAATTAAGAGGAAAAATATAGTTCAAGACACAAATTTGAAAAAACCTTTCATCCAAATAAAGACTAAATTAAATATACTGTCATATTATATGCTTTGGCTACTGGACATAAAGTGGGGAATCAGTTTTTTGTTATTAATTAATAAAATAATAGCTCTGGAATTACTCAGTATTAAAATAAAACCTGGAAAAATATATTGTAAATTCACATGTGAAAATCTTATTGATCAGAGTAAAGCATGTTAGTAATGAAGGCAGGTTGCATAAACCAGTATATTTAGAGATTTAAAGACATACAAGTGAAACACCTCTTAACCATATTAAAGACTTAAGAATATATGTCACTATTTTTGACAGGATCTGTAAACTGTTAGATCCATATATTTAAAGACAGATGAAACATCTTTTAATCATATTTAAAACATAACAGTATATGTCACAATTTTTGACAGGATGTATAAACCAGTATATTTATATATTTGAAGACTTGCATGTGTAACACCTTTTAAGCTTATTAAAAACGTAAGCATATATGTGATTATTTTTGACAGGATACACAAACCTGTATATTCATATATTTAAAGACTTACATGTGAAACACTTTTTAATCATATTAAACATTTAAGAATATGTGTTTATTATTTTTGACAGGATGGGTAAAAAGCAGTATATTCATATATTTAAAGACTTACATGTGAAGCACCTTTTAATCATATAAAAAACTTATGAATATATGTCACTATTTTTGACAGGATGTGTAAATCTATATATATACATATATATATATATTTAAAGACTTCTATATGTAACACATTTTAGTCATATTAAAGACTAAAGAATATATGCCACTATTTTTGACAGGATTTAAAGACTAACATGTAAAAATGTAAAGACTTAAAAAATAGATTATTATATTTGATGGTGCAGATAAACTAGTAGACTCATAATTACTAATGCAATTTCACTTGAAAAATATCCAAAATGATAAAATATGAAAAGTCTGAATTTAATTATTGGTGATGACCAACAAGATATTATTCACAGTCAAGAAGATTTTAAGACAGAAAATTGAAATGAAAGGTTAAAGTTTACAAATATCAGTTGGAAATCAATTCTCACCATTTAAGCATCATTTCATGGTCGAATTTCAGAAATCGTTTTTATAAAAAGAAAAAAAGCAGCTTCAGGTGAGTTTAAATAATGTCTTTCTATGTTGTGATCAAATGTAGCAGCCGTCAAAGAAATGAGCAAGAATGAATATGAGTGAAGGCAAAAGAACAAGTGCATAAAAAGAGGAAAGATAAAAAGAACGAGAAATAAAGCAACGAAAGAAATGGTCTAATCAGCTTCACAATTAAAAAATAGAAGTATTTAAAAAAAAAAAAGGATTTTTAGTGGAACTCTCCACTATATGAAGTTGTTTTCTTAGCCTAGTGAGAGCACGTAGATAGAGAAGACGTTCAGCAAATACACAAAAGCAAAGAAGAGACTTAGACATAGATGCATTTTCTCAGCAGTTTTATTCAATCCATACAATCAGATAATCTGAAGAGAACTATACATCTCTATAAGTCTACCATTCGTCCATGCTTAGAATATTGCTGCCACATATGGTCCAGTGCCTCTGCTATTTACCTTGAACTCCTTGAGAAAATCCAAAGAAGAATCAGCAATATTATTCGTCCTGATCTATAAGTCTACCATTCGTCCATGCTTAGAATATTGCTGCCACATATGGTCCAGTGCCTCTGCTATTTACCTTGAACTCCTTGAGAAAATCCAAAGAAGAATCAGCAATATTATTCGTCCTGATCTGGCAGCTTCGTTTCAGTCACATTCCCATTGCCATAAGGTTACCTTTCTATGCCTTTTCTATACATACTTTCATGGTAATTTTTCAGATGAGCTCTTCGCTATGGTACCTAGACTTCTTAAATTTAAGTGCAGTACTAGACTATTGTCAAGATCGCATCAATTAACAGTAGATATAACCGCAAATTCTATTCAAATAGTTTCTTTTCTCGCACTTCTTGATTGTAGTACTCCCTCCATGATTTCTAGCCAACTTTAATCTGCAAAAACTGAAATGCAACATCAATCACTGTCTAGTGTTCTCCTGATTACTCTTTTCTCTTCCCGTTCATTATTAATGTTTTTGTTCCTAATTCTTCCACACCCTGTAACCCTCTGTGTCCTACAGGCTTTACTGTCTTGCATGGGGTGATACTGATTAAAAAAAATAATTCTTAACTGAATTTATTATTGTTCGTTATAATCTTAACAAGCTAAGAAACATGGATAACCTTGCTGAGGACTCAAACTGAAAGAACTCCAAGATGATGTTGATAAATTGATGTCAAGAAAATGGCTATGGTCTGTCTTCATGCATCAAGGGCATATTGAAAAAGAATCAAAAGATCTGTGGGTCATACAATATCAAGACAAGAGTCAGAAACAACTTCACCCTACAGAAAAATCTTTGCTGAATCAAGCTTACCACAGAGGAGATTATAACCAAGAACTGTGTGTACACAATACCTTGTAGTTGTGGTAAAGAATATAAAGGTGAAACTAGCTACAGCCTCATTAAAACTAAAGCTGGAGGAACACCAGAAAGCCGTAATTAGGAGTGGGACAATGAAATCAGGCATGGCAAATGGAGGTAAAAGTATAGTCATTGACACCTGTGGAATGAAGTAAAAATACTGAAGAATCAAAAATCTGAAAGAATACTGTGAGTATCTGCTGAGCAGGCCTCGCATAGAAATAAATATGATATCAGAACCCTTTATAAAGAAAGAAAAAGAAATAAAAGCAAGTCTTCAACAGCAGTAGAAGCTGCATTAGGAAAAGAAGCAATAATTCAGTAGTACTCTATAAGAACTAGCTGGGATATCTTTAGATGTGGGCAGTGGAACAAGAACAAATAAAGAATTGTGGTCAAAATAGCCACAAGGTTACCTGAAGCAACAAGCACCTGAGGAAGTTTGGAAGGCACAATGGCCAAAACATTGTGATAAAAAACAAACTGCATGAATTTAAGCATGCTACTAGGTTGGCATCTAGGTCCCACCCTTTCACTGTTGAAACGGTTAAATGTAGCCTTCTCTTCTACTCCAACAGCTACTTCTCTCGTACTTCCCTTACTCTTGCTCCCCTGATACCTATAATCGTCAAATATTCAAATGTAATGTCAATCGATATTTTCTGATGCCTTGATCTTGTTCCCCATCATTCTCTTTATCCTTTCCTCTAACACGCCTCTTTACTCTTGCTCTCACTCTCTGTAACCCCTTGTGTGCTAGTGTCACTCCAGCCTTGTTTGGGGTGAAATGCTTAAAAATAAAAAAGAAGAAGAAAAAAATAAAAAAAGATGAGGGCAATAAGCCACATGAAAATAATATAAATAATGAAATTCAAAGAGAAACAATCAATTTGTCATTAGTATCTTGTTCTTTTCTGCCAACTTGCACATGACCCTTAATTTTCCAATTGCAACATGGACCACAACTGTCACATTATTAACTATTCTTCAATAGCATTAGTGTGGCAACAAGGATGTGGTCCTACATAAGGATGCTGAGAATATCATAGAGCATGTGAGAAATGAAGTTTTAAACATGGAAACAAAAAGGAGGTTTATACTTAGAATCAGAAAGAGACAGAAAATTTTGGGACATTATGAGGAAAGAGGGCTTGGAGAATTTGATACTTACAAGGTTTATTTAACCGTTATTACTCTGTATGTGACTTCAAAAGGTTCATCCTGCCACTGAAGGCAACTCTGATCCCTGGACAATAGTGTGTTTAAATTTCATACATGTGTCAGAATATCATGCTACGGTAACAGAAGACAACTTTCGAGTTAGATTAACAGTAAGGATACAGCAACAGAGAGGCCTTGAAAAAGAAAGCAGAGGAAAGGGAGGTAATATTAATACTGCAGCATGTTAAAGATTAAGGCAAGATGGATAAAGGGAATGAGCGAGGAATCTCTATCTAATGTGCTTGTATAAATGGATGACAGGACATGGAATAGGAGAGATAGTAACAAAACAATCATTGCAAACAAGAAAGTATAGGTTGTTGTGGAGAGCCATGATCACCAATGTCCGAAGAGAAACAGTATATAGACAAAGAAAAATGTTAGTATGAAATTGATTTTTTTTGTCTGAGAAAAATACAATTGAACATTGTCTTTAAGGGATATTTTTCTCTAAATGCAAAAAATATGCTAAGTTTAAAAATTCTTGTCAATATGGCTGATTTAAAAAATTAAAGCTTCAGAAGGCTTATCCGTTTTCATGCTTATTCTCCTTATTTAACTAATAATTGATTATATTCGTATTCTATGACTTATCAACCTTTCAACTGATGATTATTCTGAATTTTTATTTTGTATATAAATTTAAAGAATCAATAATAAAAAAAAATAGAGAAAAAAATCTTCCATTTGGTTCAGAAAATGTGTTCGATAGGTAAATGTAAAAAGGAAGCAAATAGCGTTTGCATTGTCTGTGGAAGTAAGTGTGGAGAGTGATGTATTACAAGTTTTTTTAAAAAAATCATGATTTTCGTCTGTCTGATAATCATTGTTCCATGGAAGAAAACTGGATAACAATGAAAGACGATCAATAACAAAAGATTTGAAAATTGGGGGAAAGATCAATGCCCAAAGTTCTATAGTCCAAGAACACATCTGAAACCAATTAGAAAAGGTGAATAGAACTCAAAGAACATCAATTGTCACCTGAGAAGCTTTTACATTTTCTAATACTTTTATATGTAGTAAATAACCCATTTGAAATTATTTAGTGAAATAATCTGTTGGGAATTATTTAGTGAAATAATTGATTGAGAATTATTTTGTAATTCATTTTATACAGTTTATCAACCCTTTGCAGATTATTTAAAACCAGCAAATATTTTTAGATTGTAAGAATTTCTTTTTTTTGAGATAATAATGGTTTCACTTATACAAGTTTTACTAATTAACCCATAGCTGGGGAAGAAGTGGTGGGTCTATACCTTTCCTATAAGTGAATATAATGAACTTCACAGGAATTGAAACTCTGATTAACAATTCGGAGACATTATCCCTTACACCAGCTGCATGCCCAAGCTTACAGAACCTGATATTCCCAAATGGTTACCCATCTAGGTACATTTCTTAACTTCAGTGATTGTACAGGAACCTGCTTTGGAATGTTTTAACTGTTATTATTAGGTCAAGTTGTCATTGTGTGGCCAAACACATGTTAAAGGCCAAGTGGATCAAGGACAACAACATTGAAAGTATCAGGTACTTTTTTGATACATTTTATCGAGATGATTTAAAAAAATTCTGTCTACAAGATGAGTAAGGAATTGTACTAGTAGCTGTTATAAAACTACTTTGTGTGTAACAGGACAACAGCACCCGCTGTTGAATTTCTTGCTCAAAATGTGAGCATGTGACACATGTTCTCTTAGAACTGACTTCATAGTATATTTTCCACATGTTTTTTTTTTATAAGCTTATCACCCCAAGCAAGGCTGGAGGCCACTAGCACACAAGGGGTTACAGAAGGTTTGGAGGAAGAGCAGATAGGAGTGGTAAAGGAGAAGATGTGGAGAAAGATAGTGGATCGATCAAGGGAAGGGGGTTACAGAAGATTAGGAGCGAGAGCAGATAGGAATGAAAGGTGAAAGGATGTGGAGAAGGGAAGTGGATAGATCAAGGCAACTGGAGATGTCGATTGACGTTACACTTAAATAGTTGGAGATTGTATTTGTCAGGGAAACAGGAATAAGGAAGGGAGTTCCAGAGGCAAGATGTGCGAGACATGAAGCTATTGGAGTAGAAGAGACGTCTACATCTAACAGTTTCAACGGTGAAGGGGTGGGAATGGGATGCCAGCCTCGTAGGACGTTTAAATTCATGAGGCCTAGGAACCAGCAAAAGCAGCTCCTCAGAGCAATTACCGTGAAAGTATTTGTAAAAAAGACAGAGAGAGGCAACGTCGCATCTGTGAGAGAGTGACTGCAGACGAGTTTTACAAATGGTTTGACAAGAAAATAAACATATTTTAGACTAATGATTTGATCTTAGTTGTTATAGTCACCCGTGCTCAGCTTGCAATAAAAATTTCCTGAATACTTGTGCACTCACTCAAATGTTGTAAACCATTTGTGAGTCTTTTGAAAACCTTTTCAGATTTATATTTTGGCACTGAATGTAGCTAGATTTTATGCTTATCGTTAACGGAAAAAGATTCAGAAGATCCATGGTACATACACTACCAGGACAATATTCTGAAGCAGCTCTGCTCTACAGAGAGATCTCTGCTGAGATGGGGGTGAATATGACCAAAAACTCTGTGTGCTTCATTGCTTGCAGTTGTGGCAAAGAATATAAAGGTGAGACAAGCCACTCTCTAAAAGCACGACTGGAGGAACATTGAAAAGCTGTAGTGCAGGGAGATACAATGAAATCAGACATTGCTGATCATGTATAGAGGGAAAAGGGTAGTCATCAACTCCTGAGCATTGAAGTGAAAATATGGGACAAGGAAGAACACTGGAGAGTTAGATGTCTGAAAGATCTTTTTAGTAGACCTTGAAATAAAAATGATATGAGAGATGCTAATAAAGAAAGACAAATGATGGCAAGTATTCAACAGCAACAGCAGCTGTAACAAAAGAGAAAAGCTTCTTTGAGTGCAATCAAGCATGACAAGTGGCACTCATCAGCAGGCAGGTTAGGTTTAAGACTCCAAGTTCTCTATACAAAATTGCCCTACAGGACAAATGGCCTTATAGATTAAAGTATTGCTTAGTGAATTTGGTGATATAGAAATTGTCAGTTCAAATAATGTGTACTTAGACTCAGTGGAATCAGGGCAAGCAATAACTGATCAGGACTAAATAAGAACTAGATGAGATATTCCTTGACATGGGGCTAAATAAAGATCACTAACCTGTGTATAATGTCAATCACTTTTTCCTATGTCATTCTGACTTAATTCTAGAGGCTGGTCAATCCCCATTTCTCTTCTGCACATGATCAGATATACCTGATTTCATCATCAATTCCTGGATAACAACTAAGATGATGGCACATTTGAAGAAATCAATGAATAATAATAATAATAATAATAATAAAGTAAAACATTCAAGCAAAAAGATATAATTATGTTGAGCAGAATAATGTAAGACTAAGAATATGATGGTAAAAATCAGCAAAATCTTAAAATATGAGTAGTGTCTACAGTGTTATCAACAGTAGTATTCCTGTGGGGACAAATTCAATGAACTGACATGCATAGACCATATGACTTTATATAGAAATATACATTTTCAGTATTCATCTTGTATCTAATTAGTATGTGTAGTAATATATGCACATGAATTTTACCAGAAATATATAAAAAGATAAGGGTTTATAATCTAACAAACAATTTCTGCTGGATATATCTGTTAGTTTTATAAGCATATCAACAATTGAATAATTTAATTTTAGCCTCTACTTGTGAAATTTAAAATCTAAATAAATGTATATAATGAATACGTATTTTAACTATGGAGTATGTGATTCATGTCAGAAAATGCCAGAAGTCTGACTGTAATTTAATGTCCACCAGGAATCTTTGATCTAAGAAGAGTTGATCTATGGTGGCCTCAGTATGCACTGGGTTCTCTCAGAGAGATACCAATTGTAAGCTTTGTGTTCTGTATCATTTCAGAATACCAAAAGGATTATGTGCCTTATAGAAGGTGATCTCAAAGTTTCCAAGTGCAGAATTGGGCAACAAAGGATGTTGGTGAGTGCACCAATATCAGCAAGGAAATGAACCCAGTTGAATTTAGGATGTACACACAAAAGACAACCAGATGACAAGATGTTACATAAACAGCTGTACAGATAAGAAGAGTTCCTCACATCCTCGTAACAAGAAAATTGATCATTCTTTTTTTTTAATCGGTATCACCACATGCAAAGCAGTAAAGCAACGAAGACACAAAGGGTTACAGGGTGTGGAAGAATTAGGAATACAAACATTAATAATGAGTTGGAAGAGAAAAGAGTAACCAGGAGGACAGTAGATAGTGATTGACATTGCATTTAAATTTTTGCAGTTGGCTGAAAATCATGGAGTTGGAAGGGAGTTCTATAAGTGAAAGTGCAAGAAAAGAAACTGTTAGCTTTGGCTACATCTATCCAGTTCAACTGTAAATTGATGAGAACTTGACACCAGTCTAATACTGTGCTTAAATTCATAAAGTCTAGGTACCATAGGGAAGAGCAATATTTATTCTGTTTAATAGAGAAATGTGGCACAAAGCCAAAGTGGGGATTGGGGAAAGGATGGTCTTCTTCTGTGTTAACTATAACTTAGCTAGCCACAAACATTGACCCAATCATATAAACAATATTCCTTACACCAAAACAACACATTCATATATACCTTTCTTACTACAACCACCATAATACCTCATTGTACCATAGGGAAGAGCTGATCAAATCAATTACCATGAAAGTATTTATAGTGACTGAAGCCAAGATGCCAGGTCAGAACTGATAATATTGCTAATTCTTCTTTTAATTTTATCAAGGAGCTCAAGTTAAATAGCAGGGGCACCAGACTGTATGTGGCAGCAATATTCTAAGCATGGGTGAATGGTATTTGAATAAAGACCTGAAACCACATAGAACTAGATTCAGTATTAATCTGAAGGAGTCCAGAAATGCATAAACATTTATTTTATGTATGAAAAATTTAGTCTTATATTCTTATCATATGTTATGAACATAACCTTATAATTGTATCATTTTTATGACAAAGAATGGCATAATATTTTTGTGATAGGAAATATATCTCAAAAATCCATAAAATGATTTTTTTTATTTAAAATTTCATATGAGTATTTCATATCTTTCAAAAATACCTTCTGTAAATGATATTGCATATTTTTTGTGCTCACCTATCTTTGCCAGAAAAAAAAAGCCTGAAAATGATGAAGGTTGTTTTTCCATTATTTTTTTCCTATTGCCTTTCTTGACACCATGAAATGTTTACACATATTTTTGATATTTTATATCATTGATTTTGGATATTTGATTTTTATGACCTTGAAAACATGATCTATTTTAAAATATTACTTGCTAGAGTTAGTACTAATTTAATTTTGTAGTTACTTTTCCTTACCTTATAAATCAGTCATTTTTTTATGCTTTTATTAGTCATAAAAGATTTTTACATTTTTTTCATTACTGTTTTAAAAGTTTTTGTAGATTTTCTTATGGTTACATTACAGTTTTCCACAATCAAAAATAGTTTTGAGTGAACAAAGCCTGTAAGACTTAGTAATGATCATCATTCTGCAAACTTTGTGGACTGGCACTACAGCATCGCAAGCAAAGAACTGTACCAAATAACAGAAACCACTTCACTTGAGGATATTCAACAACATCAATCACTAAAAAATGTTCTTAAATAACCTTCATCAGATCAAAAAACTTTAAGATGGATGCCATGCATGGTGCCAGACACATTCATAAATATCTAAACTGTCAGCTATATACACCTGCATTCTCAGATCAAAGGTCAAAAATGGCTTTGGGCGAATTAAATGTGCAGGCTTCAGTGGGGACCATCCTTCTTAGACAGGTATTACAGAATCCTAAACAAAGAACTGTACCAGATATTAGAAACTGCATTATCTGAGGACTTTCAACAGCAGCAACAGCTAAAATGGATAGCATATGTAACTCAAAGAGAAAATAATGACATAATCATTAAGATGTTGACATTTCCCATTACTTAAAACAGAAAGTCTCCATCAATATTCGAAAAATTGATAACAGTGTAATGGAGAAACCTATTTTTCTGAAGAATTGTTTTCATAGAAAGATTTTATAAATTTCACCTGGCATAGCTGCTTGGTCAATGAATACCAAATGTCTCCTTATAAGGCTAATATTACGATTAAATCAAAGTCTTTTTTTTTTCTCCTTTGTACTTAACCCTTGATTGCAGTATTTGCTCGAGTGTTGACTGCCAAAGGAATAATAAAATATCATCTTTAAACTTTAACACAGGAAAATGTTTTTCTCAAAAAGAGAGAAACAAAAAAAATTGATGTAGGAACTTTGGCGTTTTCTGACGTTTCAAACTTGTCAGGAGATTAGAAAGCAAACTGTGAAGCTAAATAATAGAAAGCCCGTAAAAAAGTGGCATCTTTCTCTACATTCTGATTGACATTTTCCTGATTGAAAATCCAATACAAGATATTTTGGTTATATTGATCAGTAATACAAAAAAAGGAAAAAAAAAAATAACTATTAAAAAAAGCATATTGATTGATAAAAGTATTTTTTCTTACTTTATTTTTTAAACTTCGTTGGTGGGAGAAGATTAATAGAAAGATCTTAGATTACGATGCAAATCTGTAGCATTTCATTATTGATTTTCCCCAATCACACTACTTTGCATTCAATTTGAGGCACGAAGGAATTTAGTCAGCAAATTGCATGAAGGCGGCATTATTTACAAAGTCTGCATCAAATCATTTTAAGAGTTCTTCACACGGTCTGAACGATTAATTTTTTTTTTTGCTATTTTTGTTGCTGCTACAATTTTTGAGCTGACTCATTCTTCAGCCTTCTTCACGTGTACAGAAGAAGAATGGTTTCATTTTACAGAAACAGATGGAGAAAAGAAAAGAAGGTGGTGGAAAATTTAGGAAAGCTATGGAGGATGCGTAGTGACACAATTCAATGTCTAAGAAATGAAAGTGAGTAAGTGATGTTCTTTTATTTTTTAATGAAAATTAGTAAGTAAATTATTTTAGTTTGGGATGAATTCATGTGTTACATACTTTAAATAACATGAGGTTATGAATTTAATATTTTTCTTTTAATTTTTAACATTTTTATAGTTATGTATATTGGTTTGGGATAGAAGGTAATTCTTTCAGGAATGGAGATATTGGAAAAAATCCAGGGTGCAGATTTATATTTTGACAATTTATGACTTTTCATTGGCATATCTGAATTGTGTTTTGAAACCATTATCAAGTAAAACATATGAATCTTTTCTTTCTGGCATGACTGCACAAAGCCCATTATGGCCCATTGTCCATTGTATGGTGAGCATTAATGAATTAACTCTAGATAAAGTCATGCTTGTCCATAGCTTTGTGTCTTTTGATGCTGTAAGTAACTTTTGACCCTTTACCAACAATATATGCCATGTCTCTTCAGGACACAGGCGATCATGACTCTCCACAACTTCTTATCATGTGTGGATCCTAGGAATTCTTATTCTTTTCCCTAGAATATTAGTCTTTCTTATTTGCCGATTCCAAACTTTTATACAACAAAGTAGACAAACCAATGATCAGTTCTGTTGCCCAAGTATTCTTCTGTTGGTGATGACTAGAATATGTTGACTTCATTCCTTGCAAAGAGTTAAGATGACCTGCAAAAGTGTCACCTACCAATGTTCAAATATCAATATAAATAATGATTATCTATATACTAAAGTATAAAATCAAGCAATAGACTTGAGTATAATCATGACTAATGTATACACATAGACTTAAATATAATGTGTACCCATAGGATTAATTGTAACCATTGTTTAGATATAAGCTCAATTATAATACAAGAACTGATGTTGACATTCAATAAGCCAGCAAGTGTTGATATGTTGTAAAATCTCCCAACCCAAACCAGCCAATCCTTTTCTTATTCCATTGTGCAATATTGTTACTTTGGTTGAGAGATCTTATTAGTGAACTTGTCACAAATAAATCAGATCAATAAATTTAAACATTTTCGTAGCTATATCATATATAGCATCTCATAATTTCTGTCTGAATTTCTGGGATGAGCCAGGCAGTGTGTATTTGGATTCAATGGAAACAAGGTGGGTGATAACTGAGTAATACTACAAATAAAGGATGAGATGAGATATACCTACGCATGTGTAGTGGAATGAGAATAGGCTATCCCTATAGATTAAATAAAGAGTCCAATTCAGAATTCCCTGTAGGTTACCCAGATTGACATACCCCTGAAGAACGCTGGAGGGCACAATAGCCAAAAGATGATAACAGCATCAAAGATGAGGACAATAGATTCCATGTTATTAGTGTAAATATAGCATCTCATAATTTATATTTATTAGATTTTTAAAATATATGAAAATTTCTTACATTACTTTATTCCAGATAATGATCTAACCTGTGATTATTCCTACTTACATGGCTGATAACAATTTAATGTGAATAACTAAGCACTTTGATTATAAAAGCCATCAACAAAACAATTATTTAGAAGTTGGACAAGATATAAAATACATGCTGCTAGAGTTAAATGATAATGTAATAGATAGTCACAATGAGCCTGGTCCAGAACAAGACAAAGTCCTGTAGATCCCTGCTCATCTATTCAGTGCCCTTTTTATTCAAGTTTTTGACTAGGCATACAAATTAGCACTAGTTTTAAAAAAGCTAGAACCATGCATGTGCTTAGACTAAATTGCATATACTGGCTATAAAACCAGACAGGAGAGACATTGTGACCTCTTAGCCTCAGGAAAGTTAGAGTTACTTAGTCCCATTTCACCACAGATAAAACCTGTAATTTTTGTGGATTTACATTTATTGTTAAGTTCAGTCCTTGGTGTCCATTTCCCAGATAATACTACTCCTTCAGGATGTGGTTAGATTCATTATCTTTTATCTGAGTTGTCCCTCATAAAAATAAAGTAATAAGGGTACTAGACTATTTTTTCTCATATGTAAGCATCTCCCCATGTTAAAAAGGTTTTGTGACACAATTAGAATAAGGTGGGCATTCTGTTAAATAAAATACCTACATTTTCGGTGGTTTTATAATTATTATTAAGTTCTGTTCCACGGGGTCATCCACTGGTTCATACTTCTGCTTTGAGAGAGGGCTAGGGTTAATCATGAGTAACTGAGACATCCATCAAATAAGAAATACCTAGGAAACTGGGCCATTTTGGGGCTCTGTTCCCATGTATAAAGAGGATTACCACATGTTTCATATTCTATTCCCAGAGATTACCACACGTGCCATATTCTGTTTGAGCGGGCAGACAGATAATTCCTATGATAAATCTATATTTATTTGATACCATGTTTTACATATTTGTGCACACAAAAATGGACACACATTCTGCTTTATATAGTGATTTTCCAAGCACTGCTTAGATATGGCACAAGATCGAAAGTATGGAGCACCCAGTGAGGATTGACTTCACTACTCAGTCATAATTTTTCTAGCCAGACAAGCTTGCTAACCATTACACCATGCCAAGGTGCCCTATAGTGATTTTCCAAGTGTAGCTTAGATGTGGCACAAGGCCGAAAGAATAGAGTACCCAGTGAAGATTGAACTCACTACTTGGTCATAATTTTTCTAGCAAGACAAGCTTGCTAACCATTACACCACCTCAGGGTGACTTAAATGATTTTCTAAGTGTAGCTTAGATGTGGCACAAGGCCGAAAGTATGGGGCAGCCAGTGAGAAACAAATTCACTATTCAGTCCTAACTAGTCTAGCGAGACAAAGTTGCTAACTATTACACCACGTTGAAGTGACCATTCTGCTTTATATATGTTTAATTTACAGCGTTTCAAGTGAAAATACACAAACTTGGAGATTATATAATTTAAGCAATTAACTGATTTCGCTAAGACATTGTCTTTATTATTAAACATTATTTTTTATTGGATATCTCAGAATAAAGGAATGCAGGATTGATCCCTGGCAAGAATACATTTTCTTTAATAAGATTCTCTATGTCTAGGCCAGTAGACATTAATTCCAATGTCTAAAAAATGTGGATGTCTATTCAAACATATGTATCCACTAAAAATAACTTTTATAGTAAGATACAAATGCACACACACACACACACACACACACACACACACACATATATATATATATATATATATATATATATAGAGAGAGAGAGAGAGAGAGAGATATAGGGTTAGGTAAATCAAATGACCAGAGATAAGCAATCACATATGCACATGTTGGTTTTGTATACACAGGCAAGCAAATAAATAATCATCAAATTTAGCTAAGAGGTGTAAACGTAACAGTGCTCAATTTGGTTAGAGACAGCAAAGATATATATTAATAAAGGTACATATAGACAAATACCTATGTTTAGGTGTGCGACTTAAGTTTCACTGAATTTCCAGCTCATCGAACACAAAATAAAGATACACAGATGACACACGAGAGTGATGCTGCTTCATAGTCTAAAAATAAAATAGTGCAAAAGTTGTAGAAAATGAATTGCAGGTACCAGTGTCTCTCCCATGTATCATCTGTGTATTTTTATTTTCTGCCCGATGAGCTGGAAAACCAGCAAAACTTAAGTCACACACATAAATGTAAGTATTTGTATATGTACCTATATATATATATATATGTATATATATATAAGGTAACTTAAAAATCCTTGACATTTTTTTTCATTGTGGGTAAGACTTGATCACTGATATGCAAATGAGAGCATCATGGGCCAGGAACGTGGTGGGACCATTGCTCTCGATCAGTGAAGGTGCATTGTGCACACACATCACTCATAGTTCGAGCAGTAGCAAGAAAATACGGTGGCGTCAAGGCAGCTTGTTTGGAGTTGTCTGCTTTATGACTAAAGGTTGACTTGTCCAGTGCTGCATCAAGTTGCCAAATCCATCAAGTGTTTGGGGATAATGCTGTGAGTGAATGGAGCACCAAGCACGGGTTCCAGAAATTTAGGTCAGGACATCATTCCGTTTGTAATGAACTCTGCAGTGGTTGGCTACAGGTCCTGGATGATGAGGCTCCATAGAGAAGGAAAATAGCTAAACCTGTTTGCTAAATGCTTCCAGGTTCCTGATAAAACAGTCATACTTCACCTGCACAACATAGGGAAGATATACAAGTTGAACAGGTAGGTACTCCACAAACTGTCAGAAGCCAACAAGCAACAATGAGTAACAGACTGTTTCTTGTTGTTTTCTTGACAACACAGTATATTCATATTTGATCTAGTGCACCCCAGTGACAAAAAGTGGGTCCTGTATGACACTTCCAAACATGCTAGATATTTGTTGTCACCATGGGACTCTGTACCTCACACTGCAGGACCACCTTTACACCAATGCAAAATCATTCTCTGTAACTGGTTGACTAGTTGACAATTGATGTCCTATGATCTGCTAGCAACAGGCCAAACCCTCACTTGCAGCAGTTGAAACATATAGTAGGCACTGAAGCAGAAGGAGCCAGAATTGGTTAACAGCAAAGGTGTACTGTTCTGCCATGACAATGATGTGGTGTGGGTAGCCAGAGATAACATACAGTGACTTAACTTTGGAGACACTGTATTATCTACCTTACTCCCTGGACCTTGCACCAACAGATTACCTTCACAAATGAGGCAGACTTGCAGCAGGCACTCACAGACTTCTTTACGTCCATGATACCTGTTTTTTATTGCCATGGCAGTACACAGCTGGAGGCACATTGGCAAATGGTTCTGGAAGCTGATGGGGTTTACTGTGAGGACTAACGGTATGTCAAATTTGCTGTATACCTTTTTTGCTAATAAATCAAAAAAGAACATTTTGGTTACTTTGTGTTTATATATATATATATATATATATATATATATATATATATATATATATATATATATATATATATAAAGTTTAATGGTCAGAGTTGAATCAGACCAGGAAACAGTAGTATTAAAAAGTGCTCAATACACATGAGAAAAAAAATATATAAGTAAAAATAAAAATAACATGTAGAGTTTTTAACTTTAAAAATCAGGAGGTCAATTAAAATATCCGACCATGGTTTCGACCTGCCGGCCTCTTCGGGCAAAACTTTTAAAGTGACCACTTTAACACTTTATTTCAAAAACCCACAAAAAATGCTACATAATTATCTTTTGTAAAAAAACAGGCACATCATGAAAGACAAGGGAAGGGAAGGGGAAAAGGAGGTTAGAGAAAAGAAAAGAATGGAAAGGAACGGGAATGCAAGTGTATTTAGTGAAGAGGGAAAGCAAATATGCAACTTATTTGTTATGGAGGGTGGGGCGGCTAGTATGTCTTAAGAATAACAGTGGGGTTTTAAATTAGATTTTTTTTTCATATTCACTTAATAAAATTTTTTTATATAAGGGTTAAAATTTCAGATTTTTGATTTAAAAGATTTTTTGGATCCATGAATGTCATGATTGCTAATTTCTCATATTGACATAGTTTGCAGATGCGGGTATATTTGTTATGTATTTTTACCTTTTTTAAAACCTTCCACCTTATGACCGGATCCCTGTTATTTTTTTCTTTTAAATTCCACATGTAGTCAGCAAGTATGGAGGAGCATCGAAGGTTTGGTAGCTTAAAAGGCGATGCGTGATTGTACCATCTGTGCTTGGAAAGGCCTTCAGTGCAGCCTATATATGTTTTAATTTAGACATTAATATTTGTTACTTCTGCTTTATAAATTATAGATTCTATTTTACAAGCTCCATTTAATGGGCATCGAATTTTGTTTCTACGTTTGCATCAATTGCTATTGTTATTCTACTGTTCATTGGTTTTTTAGGTTTCTGCTATTTTGTCTTTTTATTATTGTATCTGAATTACTAGTGCAACTGTAGCTTAATTTGACTGTATTTTTATTGAATTTCTTATGTAATTCTGAATTTTTTGGGAATTGTTTAGAAAGGAACTTGAAAAATAATTTACCTATATTATATTTCACATTTGAAAGTGGGATTAAACCAAATAATATTTTTCTTTTCCTCAAAATGGCCTTCATATGGTGTTTAATATGTTGAGGTTTAAATTCTAGATTTGCTTTGTGGCCCTCTGCCTTTAAATTTATCTCACATTCTTTCTTTTTTCCTCAAAAATTGTCTTACAAGTAAAGTTTTTGCATAGTTTAGACTATCCCATTGGGGACATGTTTAATTATATTCGGGGGGTGGGATTTAATGTTTACATATCTTAATTTTGTGTTAGGTTTTATGTTTGGGGAGACAGTGCCAGTGAGAAGTTTTCAATTCAATGTCCTGACAGTTAACAATTTTTTTATTTATGTCAACTTCTATTTCAAAGCCGAGGTTTTTAAGGAGCTTAAAAAGTGCTTTTCTAATAGTGTCATTGGTTCTTTTGTTGTTTGGTGCTATCATTAGCCCCTCAGCTCTATATAGACCGTGGTTGTTTAGATCAAGGATCTTGTTGATTTAATATAAAATATGCAGACCTATTAGTTCAGAAATTTCAGCGCCATCAAAGGAAACTTGTGGTATGTCAAATTAGTATTTTTTTAAAATTTTTCTATCCAGGTTGTTGCGGTGTGGAATAAAATGGATTTGCAGCAATGTAAAATTATTTCCGTTTGGTCAGATGTTATTTCTATGAGGCCTTTGGTTAAATTTAATGCCTCCAGTAGACATTTTTCAAGTTCTTAATGTCATATTTTATGAATATATATATTTATTTTTAGTGCTGATCTTATGGAACCAACAAATGCATTCACTTGTATCTATTTTCTATTTTGTGGCAATTCTTAATGAGTTGCATATTTTTTTCAAAATTTCTTGGCTTATTTTACCCAGTTCAGTTTTGGTAGGGTTTATGAGGTGAAAAGAAGGATTGTTAGGGAATTCTTCCTTGGGTTCCTTTATGGTAAGAAAAGCTTGCTTACACTCAATGACATGGACCCTGTTACTTATCCCTAGTTTTGTAGTGATATTTTTTACCTCCTCATTTAAATTTTTAATGTATAAGTCCGGTGCTTTTTGTAAATTGTAGTTAACTCTTTATTCATTTTTTTTCCTGTACGCTTCTGGATTCATGGTGTAAATATTTTTTATTTTGTCGCCTTTAATTAGAATATATTTTTGTATGTTTTATTCTTTTAACTTCCGTAGTTAATAGCTTTTGGAAATTGCTATTAACTTTTGTAAATTTGATGTTTTCAATGATGCTCAGCATATCTTTTTCAAAGTTAGCTAGTTCCCCGATAGCAGGTGGGTTTTTGTTGGTTTTAAATTTATAATTATCTATGGCTTCTTTTTTCTTCAAATACTTATTTAAAGAGAATAATGACTTCCATTATGTGAGGAATTCTTCAATTTTTTGTAACAATATTAACAAGTATTTCTTCTTGTTTGGAATGTGAATATTTTTAGCAAGTGTGGTATCTTGAATTCTTGCATTAGGGTTAGATCCGTAGATAAACAAATGATTGTCCTGTGTTATAAAGGTAAGTGTACATTCAATGTATATGTGTGTGGGTGGTTGCGGATTAATACACATGGACCATATTGTGTATAAAGGTATGCAGTTTGGGATAGTATATATGAAAGCATAAATAATACACGGTAAATAAAAGCACTCAACAATAAGGGAGCAAGAGTTAATACACTGTGGTGAGGGATAGTATGTGTGTGTGTGTTTTTGTGTGCAAGTATATATATATATATATATATATATATATATAGTGAGTTATATATATATATATATATATATATATATATATATATATATGTTTTTTTTTTGTTTTTTTTTGTCATCCACAGACAGATTGTTTCGCTGTTTCACAGCTCATCAGTGTGGCTAGACGTCCGGTTGCCTCTAGCTAGGATCGAAACCCGACTGAATTTGCGTCACTTCTCCCACTAAGCCGTCAGCGTACGGTACGGGATGAGGGTGAATTTTAGCGTGTTTATTTTTAGATTCGGATAAACACACAGTGACTGACAGTGACTCAATTCTGTCGAAGAGTCGTGCAGTATTAGCTTAAATAGTCACTGTTTACAAATTCACACCTCAAACCGGAGGGCTCAACCGAAATTAATTTTTCAGGATATATATATATGTACACACACATGCATACATATATACACACATGCATACATATATATATATATATATATATATATATACGTACACACATGCATACACACACACGCACGCATACACACACACATGCATACATACACACACACATGCATGCATATATATATATATATATATATATATATATTTAATTTACGAAAAACTAGGTAATCCATATGGGTAGACCCAAGGAGGATAAAATCCAAAGAGCTCAATGTAAATCAGAGCTATTAATTTAAATAAAAATAAAAACAGACCACTTTAAGGTTCCATATAATAAATTATTTCACCACAGCCCTTTTAAAGGACCGCGGATCATCAGACTTTACTTCCAAAGGTTGAAACGAAAAATGAAAAGAAATTTACACATTTATGACGGGCAGTAATAAGTAAATTAACGAAGTGAGGAAGTGAAGTGGGGAGAGAGACATGATTGAGTTAGATGTAGCATTTCTATTCTTTCAAATTTAAATTTTTAGAGGAAATCCAGACATTGACACATTAAATCTGTTAACGGAAGTTATATATTGATATGGGAGGGGGATAGGACAAAAAGGCATAAAGAGAAAAAGAGAGAAAGAAGTTGTGATAAAGTGTCATTAGTTTTCTTTGTAATGGACGCTGTTTTTTGCTTTATTTTGAGAGTTCATAAATATTATAATGTTTGATTGTTTAAACAGTCTAAGGAATTTAATTATATGTTTGTTACAGTTTTTGTTTTTTTTATAAACTTTATTACAAAAATTTTGGGGATTTAATATGAAATAGTCGATTAGAAAAATATTCATAGAATTTACATTAAAACACTAAAATTTTATTTTCAAAAATAAGTTTACTTCTAGTTGTAATTGATTATTAAGGTGATATCTCTATCAGTTTGAATTTTATTCATGAGTTTAATTAGTGTCTATTTTTAGATTGGTATATATATATATATATATATATATATATATATATATATATATGGATATTAGTGAGTTCTTACATATATATATATATATATGATCGACTCTCCCGTCGAATTCGACGTATGAGGGTCAGGCAGATCAGTTCCTAGAAACTGAAAGCCCGACACCGACACATGAGATTTGATTATAGTGGTGAAGGCTTTGTGCAGGGCCATCCACACTTTTTGGAGGGACGAATACAGGGACCTGGTGCAGCGAATGCCACAAGGTCCCCAAACGACCCTCTGCAGGTTTTGAATTCAGAGTTGTCCTTCTCCTAGACCAGTTGCCATCCAAGGCTATAGAACCCAGTATATGTATATATATAGAGATGGATATTAGTGAGTTCTTATATATGAGTTCTAATATATACATTACTAGTGAAGCCTGCTACTTGGTTTGGCTTGGGAAATGAATAAGGAAGCATGGATGATACTAACCTTCAGGAGAGTGACTTGTTCCACCTTCTCAGGCTAACATTCTCAGCCGACATGAAATGAAAATACTTTATCAAATACATTGCTAGGTCAGCAAGAAAATTTGTTCATAGTGTCGGTTAAAATATTTCTTCTCCCCTGACACTATCTTGCATATCTATAAGTCTCCTATTTGTCTCTGCTTCGAATATTGCTGCGATATATTGTCTGGCGCCCTTGCGACTTACCTGGAGCTCCTTGATAAGATGCAAAGAAGAATCAGCAATATTACTGGTCATGATGTGGTGACTCAGCTTCAGTCACATGCCCACCACTGTAAGGTTGCCTTTCTGTGCATTTTTTTATAAATACTTTCATGGTATCTGTTCAGATGAGCTCTTTGCTGGGGTACCTCAGCTGTATGAAGTTGAGCACAATACTATACTGACGGTGAGATTGCTTCAATTTACAGTTGAGCTAGCTAGATGTAGCTGTAACTTCTATGCTAATAGTTTCTTTTCTCGCACCTCTTGCTTGTCAAACTCCCTTCCGGCTTCATATTTTTCAGCCAACTTTAATCTGCAAGAATTTAAATGCAATGCCAATAATTATCTACCATCCCACTAAATGCACTTATCTATTTCTACTCATTAACAGTGTTTCTGTACCTAATTCCTCTACACCCTGTAACTCCTTACATGTTAGTGGCCATATTACCTTGCTCAGGATGATTCTGATTAATATATATATATATATATATATATATTAGTGAGTTATATAATATAAATATAAATTATGCTTATTTAGGCAGCAAAAATTCTTTAAGGCAAATAATATTAAAAATGACAGACATTTTGTGTTGATTATTTTAATGATTGATTATTCCAAGTTATGAATAATCTGTCTCAGACAAGGAGAAAATTCCCTCAAAAATTGTTGAAATTTCGTTTCAGAAGAATTGTATAGGAAATAATGGTCCAAGATTAGGATATACTACAATCACACTTTCATGGAGACTCACTTGTCACCTATTGGGTCATAACGCCATCAAATGAGCAGCATAAGGATCATAGTAACATTAGACAGCTACTCACATGCAATACCAATATACTAACAAAATCAAATAGTAAAAGCAAACTTATGATCCTTGAAGCAATACTCATATAACAAAAACAATCATCAAACCAACAATTATAACATAAAAGCCCTCATACTTAAATAAAGAAAAATAGCCTGCACTTCACACCTCACTTATGCCCCAAGATTCTACAACTTCAGACAGCAAAATACTCTTCAGGTGCTTTTATCATGTACATCTAACAGCTTATTTTGCAAAAACATCATTGTCACACCATTTCAAAATTTTACTACCCACCAATTGTCTCTACATGATGAATTAAAGCTTTAAGTTTTTAGTCATATTTCCTGTAATTTTCTTCCAAAAATAAATTGTGGACAATTTCTACTGGAATTTTTTCCTTGTCTGAGAAGTATTATTTATAACTTGTAAATTTCAATCATTAAAATTAACCAACATAAAATGTCTGTCATTTTTATATCAGTTGAAATTAATGCATGTAAGATTACACAACTCTAGCCTCACTCCCACATATTAGGCCTATGATCTTTTCAGTCCACTCTGGTATATATATATATATATATATATATATATATATATATGTATAAATTTATACTTATTAGTAATTTACACACACACACACACACATATATATATATATATATGTTTATTATTTCTTAATTTTCTATTTAGCATATATCTGACACTTCATTGGTTGATCTAAGCAAACCCACTAGTCTATTTTTAATTCTAACCTTGTGTTCCCTCACCACAACCTTTATCTTTTGAAAAAGAGGTAACACTTTGCTATTGAAATTTTTAAAAAATCATTTAATCACCAGTCACTTACCATCACCTGAAGAGACACAATGTAGCTATTGTGTAGCAGTTTCAACATGTTTTGTTCTAATCTCTTATAATAAAAATAATATATATATATATATGTGTGTGTGTGTGTGTGTGTGTGTACAGACATATATATATATATATATATATATATATACACACACACACACACACACATATATTAGTGAGTTTTATATATATATATATATATATATATATATATATATATATATATATATACATACACACACACACACAAGTTACAAGCATACATATATACATACTACAGATAATGCAGATATATAAATATAAATACGTATGTATATAGAATATATATACATTCAGACATATATATGCATGCGTGTGTGTGTGTGTATGCGGATGTAGTTGTATATAAAAACTCCAACACACATAGAGTCAGAGCGTCTGAAGAATCTTTCATTTAATTTAGAATGGGATCTTTAATCGAAGAATATCTCCATTAAAAAGGTTTTTATTTATTTTCTTGTCTGTCATGTCAAATGCAATCAATGGGACGCGGCTTTATCTTGGAAAAGTTTTATTTATGAAGATAGGATTTTATTACCTACTGAATTCTTTGAGATTTCTTTTTCTATCTTCTATTTCAACTATTAATTTAACTTTGTAAAAACACACTCCATCCCAAACACACAGCTTACAATGCATCTTATATATTTCTCTGTGTTGTATTTTTGATAGCTTCTAAATTCTTTATCTTCGACCATTACCATTTTTTGAATCAATAATGGCCATTCTCTTAGATAAAATTCTTGCTAACACTGAGAAGGAACTTCTTGAAGTTTTACTGTGATTATTTTATTTGAAAATTGTAGTTTTTATCTCTGTTCACACTTGGTCTAATGTGTCCAAATTTTACAGCAGATCTCAATTTCATGCTTCGGTTTTAAACAATTTAACTTTTAATAAAGGAAGCGAGAGTCTGTTTTCTTCTTTTTTTGCTTTTTCAAAGATTCACTTTAAATGTTGCAAATGATTTTGAAATTACTATCATTTTATTCTTTCATATTTTGCTTATTCATTTAATCGATAAAGTTTAGTTGGTATTATATAAAAACAAAGCAAAAGTTGATAAATTTAATTTCCATCAGATGTGAGGCAACACATTGACTTGAGTTGTCACAGTAGAAGAAAGGCCGCCTAATAACCACATTGAAATTAATGTTATGCAGATGAAGTCATTTTAAACAGAGACGGAGAAGAAAAGGTTCTGTTTTCTTTTCTAATTGCTTAGATTATTTTTTACTCTTTCTTCTGGATTTATTTTAGCTGGAAAAGTTTCATGTGCATAAAATGAACAAAGAAATAAATTTGGGAAATCAATTTTACCAGAAAATGACAAATTATTTTTATTCTAGTATGATTTAGAGAATCATTTTGCCTAATAGATTTTGATAGTTCATATTAACTGGAAGTTCAAGCCATGAAATTTTTCTTTGGTGAAACAAATCTGAAAGAAATTTGAAATTCTGAGGAACAGTTTCATGGGTATTTTCATATTTGTTTATAATATTTCAATTGATGTATTTTTCTTCTTCCTAATGTGTATGTTACATTTGTTAATTCTTGTACATCATCCAGATTATATATATATATATGAATGCAACAGAGAAGATTTCGACTTTTTAAAGACAACATCAAGGTAGATAGAGACTTCTGGTGAGTTTCATACAACTAATGAGTGTTTTTATATAGGCAAAGAGTGTGACATAAGCAAGGTGTGACATTTAATTTACTTTCTTTTTTATGTCACTAACCTCTCCATTTCCTCAATCTGAGCTGCTTTCCATTACTCCACTGTGGATATATATATATATATATATATATATATATATATATATATATATATGTGTGTGTGTGTGTGTGTGTGTGTGTGAGACAAAATGTAAATGCTATAAACAACATATTTTTCCAAGAGTGTCTGCTCTCTCTGTTTTTTTCCGGTTAGAATGAAAGAAAGACAAAACTTTATATAAGGAAAAATGTATTGGGATATCCGAAGATAAGTGGAGACTATAAATCAAATCATATTATTACATCCAAAGAGAGTCTGTTTGCTTGTTTTATATATATATACATATATATATATATATATATATATATATATATTAGCACAGAGTGGGATATTGATTAACAAAAGTGATGAAAAGAAAAAATCTAAATGAAATTGACTAGATTAAAAAAATATTTCCAGCATCCCTTGTTTGTGCCTATGTGCATCTCATATATATAATGTATATATGCTCCCATATATATATATATATATATATATATATATATATATATATATATATATATATATATATATATTATATATATATATATACATGCACACACATATATATACATTAGAGCCATTTTTTCCACTTTGTTGTACTACTTTTGTTTCTGACACCATTATGCATACTACAACCCCCCCACAGACACACATATATATTTATGGTGGACTCTCCCATCGTTTATTGATATATGAGGGTCAAGCAGCTCAGTTCCAAGGAACTGACAGCCAGACACCAGCACATATGATTTGATTATAGTGGTGAAGGCTTCGTGCATAACCAAACACATTTTTCAAAGGGCTGAATACAAAGACCTGGTGCACTACATGCCACATGGAATTCAGAGTTGTCCTTCTCCTAGACCAGTTACCATCCAATGC